>CM057337.1:404142219-404726761 GCA_030015575.1 Agapanthus africanus | reverse complement strand
CAGTTGCTTCTCAAGGTGTAATGGGCTTCACTCCGACATGACTTATACCGCTTTTTGGGACTGACGCTTGCCGCCCCATAAGCTCGATATGCGATTATATTAGACGAACAGACCGGACTGTACGGAGATTGTCACATCAGGGTCAGTAGGAGTTCGGATGGGTTTCCTCATCGGCCTTCTTATCGACATCAACCTGGGGACCGTTACGTACAGTTAGTACCACTTGCGGCCTGTGGTTAAATCTACTGCCAGCGTAGTGTCGAGTGTTTAGAGTCCCACACAGAGAGTTTCCCTACATCAGGAGAAACGATATAGAGGTCGTATGGTTTTACAACAGGGTTCGGACATATACGTGTACTTGTACACGTATGATGTTCGGACAGATTATATGAGCAAGCTTTTGTTTAAGCCAGATTCTAGTATTGGATTATTGGATTTATACAGTCTCAGTATTTCCGTGTTTTTCAGATGGGAGGGGCATTCTCGTAATTAGTCGAGAAGCTTCTGGAAGAAAGGTGACTCATTTAGATTTAATTCATTTATGAATTAAACTAAATGAGGTGTAGAGCTTATGTGTAATTTTCATTAAATGAATTAGTGACTCACGAGATGATTCATCCAAGTGACTTAATGAAGCATTTATTGCTTAATGACACATGAGATGATTCATTGAATGTATTAAATGAAGCATAGTTGTAATTATCATATATGATTTATTGGATAATCATTATGCTTCATATAATATAGAATTGAGTTATTATTCATCTCATTCTCACATACACATTCTCTCTCCTCAAGCTCTCCTCTTCTTCAACCTAACCCTAATCCTCTCATGTGTTGAGATCCCACGGGTTAGAAAGACTAATTAATACTAAATCCATCTCTATATCCTCTAGGTTACTTGGATTAGCAATCCAAGCCACTTAGTTACCTCAACTGTGAGGTTAAACCTTGGAGAAGGAACTCTCGGGTGGATCTTCTATCACATCGAGGAGGCCGACGAGGAGCTGAACAACATTAACAAGAAGGACTAGTATCTTGAGGTATAATCATCTATCATAGTAGTTTAGCACTTATGGATAGTTTGTTAGTTAGGGTTTAGCAAAGATCCGTAAAGTTAGTCGATGTTAACTTAAACAAAATGACTGTTTTACCTATTCTGCCTCCCCGCATCATGTGGGGTTTCTAACATCGACTTACAGTGGTATCAGAGCCTAGCTAAACCATAACTAACATGTTAACAAAGTCTTTAGAAATTCGATCGCAAAACGAACCCGAAAAAACGACATTTTCACATAGTTTCTGTCGATTTTAAAACGGGGTCTAAAAATTTTTCAGGGACCCTTAAAAATACAAGCAGGGTTTTTTAAGAATTGTGAAGAAATTTAGGATTGTGACTCGTCCAAACCACCGCCGATCCAAGCGATCCGCCGCGGATCCGCGGCCGAGTTAACACCGAGTCAACCCAAATTTGCTCAGTTATTCTTCTGTGTTGATGTTGTATTTTCTGGGATGTTTTGTTTCTGCTCAGGTTTTATGTGCACAGAGAATTGTTTGGAGTAAATTCATATGTGTTGCTTGATCAAAATTCTAAGATCTTTGGCTAACTGGATTATATCTGTGTTGTGATTAATTTGTTCGTAAACCTCCCCTAACTGCTAGTATGTTGGTTTGCAGGGGGTTGCACATTTCTGTAATGGTTTTTACTGGTTTGTGATTGTGAACTTGTTGGATTGTCGTGAATGGATAGCCGGGGATGTGAGATGAGTATTTCTTTCATTCAAATGTAAATTGTAATTTGTTGTAATATTCTTTGGCGGGGCACATCCGGGTTGAGGTCGTAGCCACTATTGTATTATTTAATTTACTGTTTTCTACTCCTAGGATATAACCAAGGTGGGGTGCACAAACTACCGGGTACTTTGAATTGCTTAGTGGCCTACTCACGTCGTTGAGGGAGACCACTTCACTTCGGGTACTTGGCGGGTAGTTTGTCATACCCGTAGGGGTCTAGGGTAGGGTTTTGGCTATTCATCGCGACTATGTAATCCGTCTTTCTTTGCAGGCTCAAAAGGAATGCGGATTCCTAGAAAATCCAATATGTTCATCTGTGATCTGGAATGCCTATTATTACGTCTGACGAATGTACAATATTTATATATGATATCTAGTAGGCATCGCTTATGTTTTGCACCCGTGCTAGCCCAGCCTCCGCTTTGTCGTTAGTTAAGTAACCTAAAGGGTGAATGACGGGGCCCAGTGGCGAATGCGGATGGCATAAGAGGACGTTGTATTTTCATTGTTTTCTACAATGATAGGTTAATTGATGGGACGCATTATATTAATGCAAAGAAAATAAACCAAAGTTGAATCGTTGGAACAGTTTAAAAGAAACCACTTGGTTATTTTAAAACAGAAGATATTTTTTTAATTGCGGAGCTTAAACCACTCCTTTTAAAAGCTATCAGGTTCCTTCGATCATATCAAGTTCACTATGTTCACGGTTTCGCCAAAACCATTCATAGCCCTTCGTCATTTCATTTGGGTATTCAGTAGTATTCAAGCTATGTATTTTGACCAACGCCAAGGCATAGTGTTTGGCAGCTACTGGGTATTCATTTGTTGCATAGATAGATGAGTTAGTTTGGGACAGTCATACAGCCATTTGGCCAACGTCAGGGGTATGTACGGATGGGTTCAAATTAACAAGATAATGATGGGTAGAACATGACATGTGACTTATGACATTTTGACCAACGCCAAGGTCATAAGAGCATGGGGCAGAAATCCATATCAGGAGTTTCTAAAGAAACTGAAACTTGCTAAGAGATTGCATACCATTTGGTGTGTGATAATATTGGTAGGATTCCTTCAGCTTTATCACACGATGATATTTGGATCCCGATCCTACAGTGAGTATATGCTACTCATCAGGAGATTCTTTCACTTAACGATCAATGCTCTAAACCAAGTAGATGTCGAGAAAGGTGTCAGTGGGGCTACGCCCCCAGTGAAAAGAGGTTATTTAATTAAGGAACTTCACGAAAGCGTCGTAAAACCTCCCTCGAAGTACCGACACCGGCCTGGCTGAACGGTTAAGCAAGTATTGTACGGTGAGAATAGTCCCGACTAGTTCTTCCTTTTTGGTTTGAGGAGAGTTCGAGAAACAGTGGAAGCCATCCTGTTTAGATAAACTAAAAACCACTCTAACTTGCAAGAGCATCATGCTATAGTGTTTCCTATTTCTCTCCTAATTGCCAGCGACCCAGAACATGACAGGCCTTAAGTTATTATTAGATAAAAATATTTTGACAGGGCCAATCTATAAAGACTGGTTCTGGAATGTCAAGATGGCTATAACTTATGACAAATTCGGGTATGTCCTTACTACTAAGGCACCTGCCGTCCTAGGTCCTTAATCCAGTGTCGCGGATAAGGAAATCCGCAAGACCTGCGAGTTAGACTGCGCGAAGGCCAAATGCATCGTGCTTGCCTCTATGAATAATGAACATCAGAGGTGGCATGAGAATATGGATCTTGAATCCATATTTTTCCACACCAAGGAACTGTATGGAGAGCATTCTCGTATAGCTAAATACGAGGCCTCGAAGAACTTGTTTCAGTCGAGGCTGGCCGTCGGATCATCTGTAGAAGAACATGTCCTTAACATGATTGCCTATATTGAAGAGCTCGCAGACCTCGTGACAACATTAGAGAACGAGCTGTATACAGACTTGGTTCTTTAGTTCCTTCCTTTCACCTACGCCCAATTTATCTTGAATTTCAACATTCAAGGTAAGGAAGTTGAGCTTCCGGAACTCCTTAACATGTTGAGGAGTGCAAAGGGCACCGTGCAGAAAGCAAGGGAAATACCCACTATATTTGTTCGTGGTGCTTCCTCTTCCAGGTCCAAGGCAAGGGCCAAAGGAAGGAAGAAGAAGGCCGCTACCAAACCAAGAGGTGGTGTTGGTAAGGTGGCAGTCAAGGGAAAGGCGAAGGTTGCGGTGCCAGTAGTGGCAAAGGACGAGTGCTTCCACTGTCATAGGAAAGGCCATTGGATGAAAGATTGCAAAGCTTGGATTGCCAAGACCCAGGACCCGAGGCAAGTTGTGGCCTCGACTTCAGGTGTGTTTGTAATTGAAAATTGTCAGTCAATCAACTCTACTTCCTGGATATTGGATACCGAATCAGGATCTCATATATGCAATTCATTGCAGGCACTAAGAAACCGTAGAGTGCTGAAGATTGGTGATATGACCCTCCAGATTGCTAACGGAGCTAGCGTGAATGCTGTGTCCATAGGGGATTATCACCTTGGATTGACGAGTGGACAAATTTTTGTTTTGCGCAACTATTTTTGTGTACCCAGCTTAACGTGTAATATCATATCAGTATCGTTATTATCAAAAGAAGGTTATGATTTCACGTTTTTAAGCGATGTTGTTAACATCCACCATAATCATGGTTTGATTGGGTCAGGTACACTAGATAACGGTATATACGTGTTAAACCAATTACAAATTTTCAATGTCCAGAACACACTAAAAAGAAAGTCTCCAGATATAAATCAGGCTTTCTTATGGCATTGTAGACTAGGTCATATCAATGAGACATGGTTAACTAAGTTACATAGAGAAGGATATTTGGATCCGTTCGAATATCAATCTTATGCCACTTGTCAATCATGTCTCAAAGGAAAGATGACAAAGACTCCATTCACTGGACATGGAGTAAGAGCGAGCGAGCTCTTAGGACTCATACACAGCGATGTATGTGGTTCAATGTCTACACATGCAAGAGGCGGTTTTCCATATTTCATTACTTTTACGAATGATTACTCTAGGTATGGATTCATTTTCTTAATGAAACATAAATCCGAGGCCTTTGAGAAATTCCTAGAATATAAGAATGAAGTAGAGAACCAAACCGGCAAAAGTATCAAGACACTGAGATCTGATCGAGGTGGTGAATACTTAAGTGCCGAGTTCCTGGGTTACCTAAAAGAGAATGGAATTCTCTCTCAGCTTACTCCTCCATACACTCCACAACATAACAGTGTATCGGAAAGATGGAACCGAACCCTATTGGATATGGTACGTTCCATGATGAGTAATGCTGAGTTACCGCGATCTTTCTGGGGTTATGCACTAGAATCAGCTACATATCTTTTGAATAGGGTTCCTACCAAGACTGTGCCTACCACACCATATCAGATGTGGAGTGGGAAGAAACCCTATCTTCAGTATCTCAATATATGGGGATGTCCAGCTTTTGTTAAAAAGCAGCATGCGGACAAACTCATGGCACGATCAGTACAGTGTAAGTTTGTAGGATATCCAAAGAACTCTAAGGGATATTTTTTCTATTACGCCGAGGAACAAAAGGTTTTTGTTTCTCGTAATGCCCATTTTCTAGAACAGCAGTTTTTAGAAAAGGAAACAAGTGGGAGTGCAATAGAACTGGAAGAAATTCCAGAACCACAAACTACTACTGAAAGTTTGGTAGAATCAGAAGTTCAAGAAGAACAGGACATTCTCGTACTTCTCCGCAGGAGTAGTAGGCCATCTCATCCGCCTGAGAGATACTACGGTTTTCTCATAGACGGGGATAGAGAGGATTGCATCATTGATAATGATGAACCTACTAGCTTCCAATAGGCCATCCAGAGCGGCAACTCAGTAAGATGGCTGGATGCAATGCGGAACGAGATGGAGTCCATGTACACCAACAAAGTATGGACTTTGGACTTTGCTCCAGATGGGGTAAAACCCATAGGATGCAAGTGGATCTTTAAGAAAAAGATTGGTGTAGATGGACAGGTGGAAACGTATAAGGCTAGACTTGTTGCAAAGGGTTTTCGTCAAAGACCTGGTTTGGACTATGACGAAACTTTTTCTCCAGTGGCTATGCTCAAATCCATTCGGATCCTTCTTGCCATTGCCGCCTTCCATGATTATGAGATCTGGCAGATGGACGACGGCTTTTCTAAATGGTAATTTAGAAGAATGCGTCTATATGGATCAGCCAGAAGGTTTCAATCAGAGTGGGAGCAGCGGGAATGTGTGCAAGTTGCTTAAGTCCATTTATGGACTAAAGCATGCATCACAGAGTTAGAACATCTGTTTTGATGAAACGGTCAAAGAATTTGACTTTATCAAAAATCCAGATGAACCATGTATATATAGTAAAATTGTAGCACGAACTGTCGTATTCCTCGTCTTGTACGTGGATGACATTCTCTTGATAGGAAATGGCATTCCTATGCTACAATCTGTCAAAGGATTGTTGTCACACAGGTTCTCCATGAAAGACCTGGGTGATGCCTCTTACATTCTGAGGATCTGGATCTGTCGTGATAGATCTAAGAGAATGTTAGGACTTTCGCAGTCCATGTATATCAACACTATACTGAAAAGATTCAGTATGGAAGATTCTAAGCGCGGTAATTTACCGGCTTGTAATGGAATCACTCTCTCCAAAGAGATGTATCCCAAGACTGATTTGGAAAGGGATCGCATGTCGATTATACCCTACGCTTCTGCGGTAGGCTCTATAATGTATGTGATGTTGTGCACCAGATCATATGTAGCTTACGCACTGAGCGTGGTATGCCGGTATCAGTCAGACCCAGGGGAGAAGCACTGGAGAGCAGTAAAGAACATTCTCAAGTACCTGAGAAGGACTAAGGATATGTTCTGGGTTTACGGCGGAAAAGACCTCAAGATCGAGGCTTTTGCCGACTGTCACGACCCAAAGTTCGGCCCGTGACCGGCACATAACCACGTGATGTCTACAGGCGTAACGCGACTAAGTAAGCCGAAACCCAGAAATCAAAACCATTTAAAATGTAGAGTGTTAAAACATTTTAGTAGAAGCGTTTGTAAAATGTTTAGAAAACTTTAAGTAATTTAGTAAAAATCCTTTTAAAGTTCAAGTATTATTTTAATAATTTTGGCAGCATTTCCTTTATAACAATTAGCCCCGAATTCGGGTAAAAGACATGATATAAGCAAAAGTGACATGTGAAACAAAATAGAGCATCCCAAACGGGAGAATCGCGCTCAACGGCGGAACAATCACCACAATATAATATACGACGCCGTAGCGAAGAATGGGCAGTAAAATGAAAACAAATATCATAAAAGATAAGACTGCATAAATAAAGTCAGCTGACAGCGAGCTCGACACCAGAGTACAAAAATAATATACATCGTCCTCACAACTGGTCTCTAAGTCAATACATGAAAGTAGATGGAGAATTCAAGATACAACAATGTACAACTGAAAGGTAAACAGATACCGCACAAAACCCACCTAATAGAAAAAAGGGCTAGCACGCCACAGCAGTGGTATCTGTGTCAAAAGATGCAATAAACAGCCAGCCGCGACTACTCCAAAGGGCAACCTGCAAGCACTGTGGCACAACGGGGGTGAGTTGCCAACTCGTGAATAGTAGATAACATATAAAGGTAATCGCGAGTATGCACGTGCTACGATACTCTAACCTATTCCAACAGATAACATCTATATGATGAACTGGATGCTCAAATCATGTAACAAGTGCAACGTAATAGTCTCTCTATATGATGAGCAAGGTATACGATAATCATGTCTGGAAATGAAATCTAACAACCCTATATAGAATGAGCAAGGTATGCAATGATCGTGCAAGCATGTGTACTCCATCAGGTACAGTAGATACATGATGAGATGTAAAATACTGAATGCTGAGCATGGGAAGAAATAATATCTACTCGGAATACCAATGTGGAAAATACTGGTGTCCATCAATACACCCAAATCCTGGTAAAACTCGGCCGCCGTCATCCTCATCGGCCCTCAAATCCTGTAAATCTCATAAAATCGTGAGTGCCCAACATCGGCACTCGAAATATCATAAAATCAGCCGTGTCTAGCATCGACACGCAAATCCTACAGTATCGGGCGTCCGTCCATCGGATCTGCCCACGGGCTCCGTCTGCGGAACTGGCCCTCGGCCCCACCAGTACACGTCGTCCCGTATCCCTTTGCCGACTCTGGTCGGTATCCTCCGGATAATTGCCAGGTCTAACCAATCACCGGTAGGTAGTAGCCTCTCAGCCGGGCTCACCGTCTAACAACACGAGTCATCTTGCCCCAGGGTACCATATCGGGTCCACCATATACCCGCAATCGGTGCCTACCACTTATCGAATCAGGTATACTCACACAAGCTCTCAGGAACCGAGAAAACTCATGGTGGACGCACTGAAATATCATATCTAGAGAAACCGGGTTTTTAAATAGTGCGTATTTTCTTAAAATCATACCACGGTTCTCAAATCCAGAAATCATATGAATCAAATCCAATGCGTAAATCCATGCAATTTGTCGTATGACACTAAGAGTAAAAGAAAGGGAAAACCGCTCTTTTAAAAGATCCAGTTTTTGAAAATATCACATGCGGTCCCTTAGTTTTTAAATCATGTCACTATCATCCATGTATGTAACATATGTATATGTGTATAGGTATGGATGTGCGAAAGGATAAGTACGCAGTGTGAATGTACCAATGTACATGTGCACTAATTTGGACATATAATGTATATATACCCAAGTATGGATATATGATGTATATGTGCCCAAGTATGGATATGTGAAGTATATGTCTCCAAGTATCGATATATGATGTATATGTGTCCAAGTATGGATATATGATGTACATGGGCACAAGGTAAATATATTAGGATAGGTATGCACTAAGAAGAATATAGAGGGTACATGTGCACAGGTAGTGATATATCAATGAAGGTATGCACAAAAGTGAGTATACAGTGTGCATGGTATGAATATAACTTATGCTAATATACGGCAAATCATGACAAGCATCAATGAAGCGGAATCAACGATATGTAACTTATAGCAATCCTATAATGAGAGTGTCATGGCAATCACTAACGGTGTGAGTGTAGCATAATAAATCGTACTCGTGCAACTTGTACCGTTAGTGACAGTGCAGTGTTCTATACTACCAGTTCTACATGTAACAGAAAAGTATGCTACGAGTATATCTATATGAACGCACATGACTAAATATCCTAATACGCCCTGACGCTTAACGCCATACGGGCGATTTCCCCGTAGATGTTAAATCTACATACCTGGTCGTGTGCTAAGTATAGTCGACCACCTGCTTTCCCTTCCTGGCGGCGTCTGATGTACCTGCCTGCGAACCTGGAATTTACACAAAGAATCCATATATAAGCACATACCTCGCAAATACGCGATATCGAAATCAAGCGAGAAGCACGCGTCGCGAACTAGATGTGCGTGTATACGTAACGTGTGTGCATACGCCACAACCCAATGCGACACGCGGTAGCACACAGAGACACGCTGTGATACACAGCAAACCAATTCGACACGTATCGTACGTGTCGCGCAAGTCCCACTACGCTAAAAATAGGTAAATGGTCCCATATTTCATCTGGTATAAAAACAAGTAAATCAAAGAGGACCAAATACATCACAATACCTACAGACACCTATCTAGCCAAAATTCAAAGCATTCCTCCACAACATGGCCTGCGGCAAGGGGGGTGGTACCAGCCCAATTCCGGTAGAGTGTGCATAGGTCTCTACCTTAGGATCCTATCATCATTCACAGCCTAGTGTACATGTTTGATTACTAAAAATATTACCCTAATAACTGCAGATTTCATATATCATCAAGGGCTTAGTTTAAACATCAAGTGTGCAACACTAGGGTATTTTAAGGAACTGGGTAAGTTAACAGGAAACAAGTGATACCAATAGCATAACTTAGGGTAAATCTAACTACAAACAACCTGAAACACCCTGTTTTCCAACCAAATCACCCAAGTTAACATCAAAGTCCACCAAAACACAATAACTTGGCTAAACAACCCAGATTCTGTCCAAGGTAAGAACCCAAAAAGTTAACAATAACAATCTCAGGACAATCTCCACAGACACCCACATACACAAAACACACACACCTTGCTCAACAGGGGGCCGGCGTCGCCGGACCGGAAAGAGGAGGCCGCCGGTCGACCTCCGGTGGGAGGGGCTCGGGTTGAGACACACTATCCTACACTGCCTGCACACTATTCTGCATGTGTTTGCTAGCCTGGAGAATGCACACTATAGTAGCAGATCACAATATCCTATGACATGTGTCAGAAACCGTATTTTAAAGTTTCAAGTTAGCGACTTAAGGCTATCTAGCTGATTCTAGCGACGCTACTAGGCTAAAACAGGATAAATAACACCTAATAGGGTTGATTAAGCTATAAACACTCTAACTTAACTAGATCTAACATCAAAACACAACCTAGCACTAGCAATCACAATTTAACACTAATTAAGCTAAACCAACACACAAGTCTAGCAAACATGGAAAAGGAGTTCAGAGGTTAAACCTCACTCGACCATATGATGCAGGGTCAGGAGAAGAAGAGAAGAGGAAGTGGGTGCTGCAGTTGTTGGGGCTGCTGCTGTGCTGCTGAAACTGTTGTTGCTGAAGCTGATGTTGTTGCTGTTGCATCAGCTGAAGCTATTGTTGTTGTTGTTGTTGTTGATGATGTTGATGTTGTTGTTGCTGGGGCTGATTGTGCTGCTGCTACGTGTGCTGTTGCTGCTGCAAGGAGCTGCTGCTGCTGCTTGGTGGTGCTGCTGCTTGCACTGCTGCTGGGGCTGAAGCTGCTGCTGATGTAGCTGCTGTTGGTGCTGCTGTTGTGTGAGTGAGAGAGTGAGAATTATGAGAGTGTGATGTAAACAAAAGAAAATAATAACACAAGAGAGTCAAGCCCTCATCTTCTCTTGCCTCATTAAATGCAAGCATGGGCACTAGCCATGATGCACTCCCTCTCTCTCTCTCATTTAATGCAAGCATGGCACTGCCATAATGCACTCTCTCTCTCTCTCTCTCTCCCCCCCAAGTCAACCAAAAGAAAATTTTAAACCCCATTTCATTTTTTAAAAAATACCCTTAATTAAAATCATTTTAACTTAATAAGGATGGGTTAGTATACTATGGTTGATAAACATGGCTTAACCCAATTTCAACCCTAGTTTACATGCACAGGTTTGTGCAAGCCTAGGAAAATTCTAGAAAAATATTTATTAATTTTGATAAAATATTTGAAAATCAATTTCGTAAACTTTTTATTAAAAACCACCTATTAAAATATAATTAGCCATTAAACACATTCTAAAGTGTTACAATCTTCCCCCATTAAAGAAATTCGTCCCCGAATTTAAATTTATAAATCAACGCATACCTTCAAACAGATGAGGGAACTTCCTCCGCATCTCGCCCTCGGCCTCCCAAGTGATCTCTTCACCATTAGGGCTACGCCAAAGCACCTTCACTGATGGCAAGACCTTCGATCTAAGCTTCTTCACCTGCCGGTCCAAAATCACGACTGGCTGCTCGGTGAAAAAAAGATCGTGCTCGAGCTGAACGGTCTGATGCTGAATCATGTGTGAAGGGTCATGTAGGTATCTGCGAAGCATCGACACGTGGAATACGGGGTGAACATCTGGGAAGTCGGGTGGAAGAGCTAAACGGTATGCTACTGCGCCCACACGCTCGAGGATCTCGAAAGGACCAATGAATCTGGGGCTAAGCTTCCCCTTCCGTCCAAACCTCATCACTCCCTTCATTGGAGAGACCCTCAGAAAAACATGATCGCCAACTGCGAACTCTAATCTGCGGCGGCGTCTGTCAGCATACGATTTCTTCCTGCTCTGAGCTGTCCTCATCCTGTCTCGAATCAGCTGTATCTTCTCGGTCGTCTCCTGTACGATCTGTGGACCCAAAATACTGCTCTCACTGAGCTCTGTCCAACAGACGGGCGATCTACATCTCCTGCCATACAAGGCCTCGAAAGGTGCCATCTGAATAGTATCCTGGAAACTATTGTTGTAGGAGAACTCCACCAAGGGTAAATGATGATCCCAGCTACCACCAAAGTCTAAAACGCACGCTCAGAGCATGTCTTCGAGAGTCTGAATAGTCCGCTCTGACTGACCGTCGGTCCGCGGATGAAATGCTGTGTTGAAACTCAAGCGAGTGCCCAAGGCTTCCTGAAGCCTCTGCCATAGTCGGCTAGTAAACTGGGTGCCTCGGTCGGACACAATACATGTCGGGACCCCATGCAGTCGTATAATCTCGTCGATGTAAATCTGGGCGTACCGAGCAAATACGAAAGTCGTCTTCACTGGTAGGAAGTGAGCCGCTTTCGTCAAACGATCCACGATCACCCAAATGGAGTCATACCCTCGCCTAGTCCTGGGTAGACCCATAACGAAATCCATCGAAATCTGTTCCCATTTCCACACCAGAATGGGTAAAGGCTGTAGCTCTCCTGCGGGCCTCTAGTGCTCGGCCTTGACTTGCTAGCAAGTCAAGCATCTCGACACGAAGTCTGCGATGTCCTTCTTCATTCCGTCCCACCAGTAGACCTCTCTCATATCATGATACATCTTGGTGGAACCGGGATGGACACTGTACACCGATCGATGTGCCTCCTCAAGAATATCACGCCGCAGTCCCTCGGCATCTGGTACGCACAGTCTAGATCCAAATCGTAATATCCCCTGATCATCGATCACGAAATCGGAGAATCTGCCCTGTCCAATCTGTGCCATGATATCTGAACAACGGTCATCACTGTACTGTGCCTCTTGTTTATGGTCAAGCAACTGTGGGCGTGCACCAACATGCGCAAGCTGTCCCCCAATCTGCGTGAACTCGAACTGCACTCGGCTGTCGCATAAAATCTGCCAATCTGCCGACGACTGCCTCTGCACTGCGCTCAAGCAAGATAGACTACCCTCGGGCCTCCTGCTCAAAGCATCCGCTACTACGTTAGCCTTGCCCGGGTGATATAAGATCTCGCAATCGTAGTCTTTTACTGGCTCCATCCAATGGCGCTGTCAGAGATTCAGGCCTCGTTGCTGAAATATATACTTTAAGCTCTTGTGATCAGTGAATATCTGGCACGACTCGCCGTATAAGTAATGTCGCCAGATTTTAAGTGCAAAGACCACTGCAGCCATCTCCAAATCGTGAGTGGAGTAGTTCTGTTCATGTTTCTTCAACTGTCGCGAAGCTTAAACGATCACCCTATCATGCTGCATCAATACGCACTCTAGCCCCACTCGTGAAGCGTCACAATAGACCAAAAAACCGCCTGATTCTTAAGGCAATGGTAACACTGGCGCCGTAGTCAAACAAGTCCGTAGCTGCTGAAAACTGTGCTCGCACTCCTCCGTCTAATCGAAAGGAACTCTCTTCCGGGTCAAACCGGTCAAAAGTGCAGCAATGCGGGATAAATCCTGTACAAATCTCCTGTAGTAGCCGGCCAGTCCTAGAAAGCTGCGTATCTCAGTAACGGATGCAGGTCTGGGCCAACTCTGAACGGCCTCGATCTTTCTCGGGTCCACACATATACCATCCCGTGGAATCACGTGACCCAAGAAGTCTACGCTGTCCAGCCAGAACACGCACTTAGAGGATTTAGCAAAAAGCTGGTGCTCCCTCAAATTTTGCAGTGTGATCTGCAGGTGCTGCTCGTGCTCCTCTCTACTCCGGGAATACACCAAGATATCGTCAATGAATACGATGATGAACAAGTCAAGATACGGCCTGAATATACGGTTCATCAAGTCCATAAATGCTGCTGGCGCATTGGTGAATCCGAAAGACATCACCAAAAACTCATAATGGCCGTAGCGCGTGCGGAAAGCAGTTCTCGGTATATCCTCCTTTCGAACCCGCAGCTGATGGTATCCTGATCGCAAGTCGATCCTCAAAAAATATCCTGCCCCCTGAAGCTGGTCGAACAAATCGTCAATGCATGGCAAAGGATATCTGTTCCGGACGGTCACCCTGTTCAGCTGGCGGTAGTCCATACAAAAACGTAAACTTCCACCCTTCTTCTTGACAAACAGGACCGGAGCACCCCAAGGAGAAACACTGGGTTGAATAAGTCCCTTTTCCAGCAAATCTTGTAACCGACTCTTCAACTCACTAAGCTCCGCCGGGGCCATCCGATAAGGTGGTATGGAAATAGGCCCCGTGCCGGGAATCAAATCAATACAAAACACAACATCGCACTCAGGCGGTAGCCCAGGAAGCTCGTCAGGGAATACATCAGGGAACTCGCGGACAATCGGAATCTGGTCCAACGGAACATCTGTAGCTCTAGTATCACAAACATAGGCTAGAAATCCTGACATCCCTCCCTCAAAAGCTTTCCAGCATGAAGAGAAGAAATCAATCTGTGAGGGGCGGCACCAAGGTCACCCTGCACCACAAAAGCCGACTCACCGGGAAAATAAAATCTAACCGTCTTCTCGCGGCGGTCCACAGACGCATAGCACATGGGTAACCAATCCATGCCCAACAGAACGTCGAAGTCCAACATCTCAAGAAGGATCAAGTCGACTGGCAACTCTCTCTCGCCAATACGGACAACACAGGATCGGAAAACGTGCCTAACCACAAACGACTCTCCCACGGGAGTGGTCACAACAAGTGGCTGATCAAGCAACCCAGACTCTCTACCCAAACTCAGTACAAAATCTTTGGAGACATACTGTAGGGTTCCTAGGCACTCTAATGAGGTCTCACAAGGCATCAACCATGCCAATTTCTAATTTTATAGGTGCCGAGAAACCCTAACAAGATCGTTGGCTAGAAATATAGGCGATAACAACAACTAGTAAACTACTTTACTAAGAAGTGACGGAAATACAACCTTTGTAGATCCGGTTCTCCACCTCCATAGCTCCGTGTTGATGTCTCCTCGCTGTCCAAATCGAATCCATGACTCTTACATCGGCTTCATCGGAGAAAAAGCGGGCTAGGTCATCGACGACGATGCCGAAGATGATCTACGTCGAGGCATCACTAGATCAAGCTCCACCTTCACCAAGCCATGAAAACTTGTAAAGGAAACACACTCTACTACTTGGCAAGAGGTAGAGGATGAAGAAATAGGAAGTGGGTTCACTTTGGATTTGGATTTCTCACTCATTTTCACAAGTTGCCATTGATGGAGGCAAGCTTGCTTCAATGTTTTTGATGAAGAAGAAGAAGAAAGAATATGATAAGTTAATTATTAATAGAAAAGAAAATCATACTTATCATATACTAACTCTTGGTTAAGTGTAGAGAATGAACTAGGGTTAGTTTAAATGGTTAGGGTTAAGCATGAGACAAGAATGGTGACTTAGTCAATGCTTCATGAATCTTCAACTAAAAACATTGCCACCATTCATATCTTATCTTTTCCAAAAAGAAATAAATAAATAAATAAGTATGAAAATCAAAACCCTAACCATTTGAATAACCATGGTTCAATCTTTACACAAACACAAGTATACATGTATCATCAAACATGATACATACAAATGCACAAAACTATATCACATATACAATGTGCACAATCCAAGTGAGAAAATCCATTTAAAGTGAACCAATACTAGTTAATGCAAAGTAATATATCAAATATATAATTATACATTAAATCATTAAATCAACACTTGATTTAACAATCCGGTCATGTCGCACACAACCGACTAGTATACAATGTATCGATTTATCGAATCAATCCTTGATTCGATAACTAGGTTATATCGCATACAACCACTCGACACATTCATCGCGAGAATGAAATACGGTATCACATACACGCATTATTCTCGGTCCCGCACATATCTCATATGCGCTCCTATTTCGTTTCGCTTGAGCCAGGAAACCTCTGTGTAGGACTCTAAAGACTCGTCAATACGCCGGCAGCAGATGATGATCATATCAAACACCCGCAAGCCGCAAGCGGTCTGCTAAACGTAACGGCCACCCGGGTATTGAGCGATCAGAAGATCGACGAGCAAGCCCGCTCACACTCCTGTGAATCCAACCAGTAACACTTACCGTACAGTCCGGTCTGATCGTCTGATATGTCGCATATCTCGCCTAGGGGTGGTAAACGTCAGACCCCAATAGCTCGATAAGTCGTGTCGATATGAGGTCTATAACAATTCGAGAAACTACTGGTAACACTTACCAGTAAATCTCAGCAACCCTGGCCAGGGATTTCCTGTTATAGCCAATCGAACACAGCGCAACATCAACTCCCTATACCGGGAGAGACGAATCCCCTCCTATCGCTCATTGCCTCCATGTGATTCGGGACTGTACCCAAAAACCACCGTTTTGCACACCCTCTTGGACGTGGTAAGATGGAAATCAAAGCACAGTGGGAACCACACAAGACTCTATGACGATCTCGGGTCAACAGACTACTCTGTACCAGTGTCACCAGAGAACTGCCATCTGACGTAAGGTATAATACCATCTGGGAGTTCTCGGCGAGTCCGTCCAGTGTACCCAGTCTCTACTGAGCACCCGTATATCATCCCTGATGTCAAACACCAATGGATATGGGATCATCCATTGCCCATCTGTATGGGTCGAGAAGGTATACGCTAGTCTACTCTGGTATATCGATGCCCCGTCTCGATACACCCACAACTAGGGACCTTGAAGGATGTACTTATAGACTACCATATCCCCACTAGTATGATCCGCGTCATAGTCCAGGTAGTCTAGTACACATCCTAAGGGCTTTACCAACATGTAACAGAGAGACAATCAGTGTGCACGTTAAGGTAAAGAGTAACCAGATAGCATACTATCATGTCGAGCAAGAAAGTCCTCCCTATATATGTCCCAGCATCCACTACAATATACATCCTATGTATAGCAATGGCCTCTAGGGCATACATATAACTAACACATACGAGTGCGTGGATCCGGGATCGAACAATACGTGTGCGTCAACAGAACATACTGATAGGGTACCTGAGACCACCGCATTGGATGCCTGCGCGTCCTAATGCGTCAACGCGAAAACCCGTGCCTGTCCTCCACCTGCGACTGGCGGTCCCCTACTAGCAACTGGCTGTACTCTGCCGGTAGCTGGCTGTCTCTGCCTCGGCCACCTCGTCCTCTAGGAACAAACCCTCCACGACCATGGCCTCTCTGTGCGTGGGTCTGACACGGAGCAACTGTGGGTACAATAGGCAACGCCCTGTGGGGTGGGGAAGGTGGAAGTGTGACATGCGGTACTGCTGGCTCCTTCCGGCGTGTCTCGGTACAATCTCTGACGTGGTGATGGAGACTACCACATCTAAAGCATCCACGGGATGACTGCTCACCCTCCTGGGGATAAGAGCTAAACATCTGACCTCGCCCCGAGTCTCTGCCACCTGTACGACGTCTATCACGGCGTCTGAATGGAAGTCTCTGTGCTGCTGTATTCGTACGAACTCTCTTCGGCCCTGGAACTACTGGAGTCTCTGCAAGGCGCTCCTCGACTAATAGGGCTGCGTCTACAGTTGCTGCATATGTCTCATAATGCTGTGCGCTGATCGCAAGGAACAGGGGTGTAAGCAAGCCTCGGACAAATCTTTTGACTCGCATCTCCAAAGTTGCCACTAGGTACGGAGCATAAACTGATAGCTCGGTGAACAGCACATCGTACTCTGCCACTGTCATCTCTGGCGTCTGGCGTAAGGACTCGAATCTGCGTGCTCGGGCATCCCTAACACTCTGGGGAAGGAAGCGGGCAAGGAACACCATCACGAACTCTGTCTAGGTCATAGGAGGAAGACCTGCTGCTCTACCCTTGTCGACCGATTCGCACCATTTCTGTGCAAAACCATCCAGGCGAAAGCTCGCGAACTCTACCCATCTCGCATCTGAGCATCTGAGCGAACGGCATATCCGAGCCATCCTATCAATGAAAGACTGTGGGTCCTCGGCTGCATCGGTGCCTGTGAAGACCGGAGGCTTCAGCCTCATGAACTCTGATAGCGATACTGCAATCACCTCCGTAGCTGCAGGAGCAACGTCCTGGACTGTAGGTACCATCGCGGTCCCCGTGACTGGTGGAGCTTTCTCTGGTCGCTGCGCTTGAAGCGTCTCAACTAGCGAGCCTATCATCTGGCGCATCTCCTGCATACTAGATCCCACCGTCTGTCGCATCTCCTGCATACCAGCACCTAGCGTGGTGATCTGATCTGTCATAGGAGAAACAGTCTGCTCTGGTATAACGGGTGCATTACCCGGATCAGTCCACGTCTCGGACGAGTCAACACGAATCTCGGCTCTCGCAGCCGCTCTCTATGCCCTCGAAGTCTTTGGCGGCATAATGGCTGAAAAGAAGGTAGGATTCGATGAGGATACAGAAATCGAATCACGAGAATATATATATAATCAAGAAGGAATTTTAATCAATAAGTCCTAAGGTCGATTAGGCGGAGTACCGCGTCGTGAGTATGCCGCGGAACATACACACGCTACGCCACTCTGCTTCAGCTACCTACTCCATCATACCAGGGTCATCCTACACTCCGAAGGTAAAACCTACGCTCTGATACCAACTTTGTCACGACCCAAAATTCGGCCCGTGAACGGCACTTAACCACGTGACGTCTACAGGCGTAACGCGACTAAGTAAGCCGAAACCCAGAAATCAAAACCATTTAAAATGTAGAGTGTTAAAACATTTTAGGAGAAGCGTTTGTAAAATGTTTAGAAAACCTTAAGTAATTTAGTAAAAATCCTTTTAAAGTTCAAGTATTATTTTAATAATTTTGGCACCATTTCCTTTATAACAATTAGCCCCGAATTCGGGTAAAAGACATGATATATGTAAAAGTGACATGTGAAACAAAATAGAGCATTCCAAACGGGAAAATCGCGCCCAACGGCGGAACAATCACCACAATATAATATACGACGCCGTAGCGAAGAATGGGCAGTAAAATGAAAACAAATATCATAAAAGTTAAGACTGCATAAATAAAGTTGGCTCACAACGAGCTCGACACCAGAGTACAAAAATAATACATATCGTCCTTACAACTGGTCTCTAAGTCATTACATGAAAGTAGATGGAGAATACTAGATACAACAATGTACAACTAAAAGATAAACAGATACCGCACAAAACCCACCTAATAGTCTCTCCATATGATTAGCAAGGTATACGATAATCATGTCTGGCAATGAAACCTAACAACCCTATATAGAATGAGCAGGGTATGCATTGATCGTGCAAGCGTGTGTACTCTATCAGGTACAATAGATACAGGATGAGATGTAAAATACTGAATGCTGAGCATGGGAAGAAATAATATCTACATGGAATATCAACGTGGAAAATACTGGTGTCCATCAATACACCCAAATCCCAGTAAAACTCAGGCGCCGTCATCCTCATCGGCCCTCAAATCCTGTAAATCTCATAAAATCGTGTGTGCCCAACATCGGCACACGAAATATCATAAAATCAGCCATGTCTAGCATCGACACGCAAATCCTACAGTATCGGGCGTCCGTCCATCGGATCTGCCCACGGGCTCCGTCTGCAGAACTGGCCCTCGGCCCTGGCAGTACGCGTCGTCCCGTATCCCTCTATCGACACTGGTCGGTATCCTTCGGATAATCGCCAGGTCTAACCAATCACCGGTAGGTAGTAGTCTCTCAGCCGAGCTCACCGTCTAACAACACGAGTCATCTTTGTAAGTGCACGGCGGCGCCCCGGCCGTCAATCCGACGGCCAAATGCGGAAGCGGTGATAAACTTAAATTTTTCTTGGACTGGCAAACCGCCGCGCACTAAAACCCGGATCGAACCATTAACTAGTCCTAGCTAACAACAAGATGGGAAAGAGATATACCGACGATCCAAGTCCTCCGGTCTTCTCATCATCGTCCCGATCTCCTGCGGAATGTCCCGTCTGCTCCTCGTCGCCGGAAGTGCACCACATCGCCTACTTCTTTTACGGGCTCCCACCTCAATGCCGAGGCAACTCGGGCACGAAGCCGGCTACTCGACGTGCCCAAGATTCGCTGTAGAATATGTAGTCCTCAAGTCTCATTTGGGGTTCATGGAGATGCCTTTGTGGTGGAGGAAAAAGAACTTGGAGAGAGGTGAGGAAAAATGTATCATGCAAAGAATGAATTGACATTTTTCTCACTACCAAAAGAAAAGCCCCCACCCTCACTAGTGGCCGGCCAAGCATGATGGTGGTAGGTGGGAATGGAGTGAAGTCAAATGAAAGACAAGGGAGTGGGTGAGCTATCATGCAAGGAAGAATAATGAGTGATGATCAAAACAATATCATCACAAACAAAAACAAACACTCCAAAGCAACCATGATGACTCCAAATGGTCAAGCCATCATGAAGAAGTCAAGAAGTCAAGGTCAATGGAGCAACCATCATGATTCAACCAATAAGCAAAGACCCCCTCCACAAATACATATTTGCAACAATGCAAATAAGCCCTCCTCCACCAATCTTCGGCCAATGAACGGAACAATGGAAATCGGCCGAAACGGAAAGAAAACTGGCAACTCCAGAAAACTGGTCCCGTAATAAATTACAGGAAAACCCCGATACAGTGCATACACACCCGCATTTGTAATCCGACCGAAATACAAATGCAATGAGACAAAATCTACACTGTACTATACTAGGATCCGGCTTATACCAAAGCCGGCTAGTATTATCCGTTCGATCCTGATCCGTACAATACCGCACGTATCTGATCGAACCCTGCCATATATCTATACGGCCTATAGTACAAACTGTCCGATCCTGATCCGTGCAATACCGCACGTATCTGATCGGACCTTGCCATATCTCCATACGGCCTCTACAACCTTTCGCCCGAAAGCTGAGTAACTGAATGTGGGGGACTCTAAAGACTCATCAACACCTTGGTTGTGGATTTAACCACTAGCACGTTAGAGGTATAAGCCAATACATAACGGGCTACCAGGTATTGACCAAAAGGGACGTCTGTGAGCGAACTCAGCCTGACTCCTTACTGAGCCTGTCAGTGACAATATCCGTACAGTCCGGTCCGTTCGTCTATGAGCATCGCATGGCGGGCCTAGGGGGTTGGTAAAAGTCAGACCCCCAAAAGCGGTACAAGTCGTGTCGGAGTGTAGCCCAGAACACCCTGAGATACTACTGGAATACCTACCAGTAAATCTCCTTGCCTCGGCCGAGGGCTTCGTGTAATGGCTCTCCTAGACACAGCATGACCTCACCCCCAATACCGGGAGAGACGAACCCCTGAAGATACGCTCACTGCCTCCATGTGGCTCGGGACTGTACCCAACTAAAACCTGTTTGCACGACTCCTTTGAGCCGTGGTAGGGTAGTAATCAAAGTACAGTGGGAACTCACACAAGACAAATGACGATCCCCAGGTTGATGAACTAACCTGTACACATGTCACCAGGGAACAGCCATCTGACGTCTGGTATATGACCAACTAGCATGTTCCCGGCGAGTCCTGTCCGGTGTACTCATAACCCAATGATCACCTGTATACATCTTAGGTGATCCAACTGACACCAGTGGCTTGTGAGACCGGCCACCGCCCCTCGTCGGGGTCTCGACTGTATACACTAGTCTACTCTAGAGTATCGATGCCCTGTCTCGAAACTCACACGACTAGGGACCTTTTAAGGATATGCTTATAGACCCCCAGCTCCCACTTATATGATCGCCCTCATACTGCTGGTGGTCAAGCAAGAATCCTAGGGGCTCTATCAACGTGTAATAGCGACGTGTCAGGTCACCTAAAACAGTACACGATTATAAAGGTAAACCAGATAGCATACTATCATCTCGAGTAAGACTGTCCTACCGGGATAGGTCCTCCATCAATCATTGCAATCACGTACCTGTGACCTAATAATTGACTCTGAGGGCACTATCTCCAACAATCTCCCACTTGCACTCAAGGCTAATTATTGCGATGACGCATACTCACAGCCCGTGTGATACCGAACACCCAACTCCTCTACTAGTCAGTCTCACAAAGCTCGTTTGCGAAACTATTGCATTCGAGGAACAGCCTCAGTGAGTGGATCCGCTTTGTTGTTTCTTTCTATGTCTCTCTATATCTCAAGTTCGCGGAGAAAGCCATCTCCCGAAAAGAGCAATACCTGTCTTAGAATGTGTCTGGATGTCTGATGGGACATAGCTCATAAATGAACTCCAAATCCAAACTTCTTAGACTGTATCGTCAACTGAACTTAATCAGTATCCTGCGCCATGCCACCCTCAGTATTGCCTTGGACCACCTGTCCAAAATACTGCCCCTCATCAGAAGGAAAACTATAGCTCTGACAACCTCCTTGTCGTCCATGTCACCTTGGAAGCCTGGAATGATAACAGTTTCCCGAATGAGGCTGTCGTTATCATATCCCTAGAACATTCACTTATGTTCTAAAACTGCTTCCGACCGTTTCTCCAGGATTGGATTAATGTCAGCTTATTGCATCTAGTGCAAGAACAAAGTCTGGTGTGGTACTTGACATCTCATGATTGACTCAATTGCCTGAGCAAGTGATCTGCCAATCATGCACATCCCTCTCCCCTTTAGTCTGTAAGACACCTTTAGAGAGGGTGACTCCATCTTCTGCAGGTACACTACCGTGCATGGAGTCGTCCATTCTAAATACCCTTAGAATGCTGTCTAAGTACCCAGATTGGGAAACTACCCAAATCTAGATCTATAACCATAGATCTAGTAACCAGTATGTTTGATACAAAATCCATTTCCTTTGTGGAGAAACCACTGTGTGACGACCAAAGTATAACCGATTGTAGTATAGGAGTTTCTTTTCCTACTCTGTGTATGTCATCCAAATACCATGACATCACACCCTACTACCTTCTCAACAGATCCATCCCCTATTCTGATGAAGTCAAACCCATGACTGTCATGTCAGAAATAGATGATCTATCTCCGCTACTGGTGCTTCAGTCTATAAATAGACATAAGCTACCTGTCCACCAATGCTTCCGTTGCTCCCACTGACTACGACAACCCTCTGGCAGAGTCATATACACGTACACTTCTGAAGCCAGTTCAGAACGACGCTATACTCATCCTCCCGCCGGGTCTCGCAGCCTGGAACAACAGCAATGGCAAGTGTGGGTAAACAAGAACTTCCCTGTCACCGTCCTTGAGGCTACCGGAGTACCTCTCGGGTGCCTGAAGCTACCTACCTTATCTGCGGAGTGGCCAATGGAATGTCAAACCAGATTGAATCTTTAGGTTCCCTGTCAAATCTTCAGTAATCGTTCGTGGTTCTGGAATCACCTCCAGTTCTACCATACTCCCACTACTGTTTTTCTGAAAAAATCCATTTTTAATAAAACTGTGGCGAGTCTAGAACAATATCGCTATTGTTCATCCAGATGGTAGAAAGTCAACCCTCGTCATAGCCTGGGTCAACCCACAAACAGCCATTACAGAAACGTGCTTTGAGTTGTCCAGTGTCTGGTTTTAATCATAAACCGGACAACTCCCCGTAGCTTAACAACGTTATATGAACTGTTCTATATCCAATATAGAAACAGAGGCACTGATTTAATTGAACCAGATTCAAATCATGCAGCTGTCTCCAGTGCATGTCAACTTAATGGAAGGAGGCCGATCAGCGTTACTCAACTTAGGAATGCTTCCAATTATGAGTAACCTGAAAGAGAAGCAATTTCTCTTAATCATTACTGTCAACTGAATACCATGCACAAGTACCTACATCTTCGATCACTTTGAAGAATCCCGATACTTGCTACACCTGGTTCTCTACTCTATTCAAATACCTATAACTTCTCAAAATTTGGACCCTGTGTTTCCGCGAAACACTTGTCTAAAAACTAGAGAAGTCATAAGTAAACCGAATATAGTACGAGGACCAACCCCTCTGTCCTGATGGACTCTGGACAACATACAATACTCTGTATAAGTCCCTTGAGTCTGATAACTCATTCACTGTGTGTCGTAGGTTGAAAACTGTACCTATGGTTAAGAAGAATTACACCGCTGTTTAATGCTCCTTACCTAACCATCCACTGATATAGGTAAATGTCGTAGACATAATTTCAGAAAGGTATATCTCACTCTATGAAAATAGACGTACAGATATATCAATTTGAAATTGGTGCATAACTGTGGATATTCAAAAACAAATATTTGCCTACCGGCAAACAGCCCAGGTGATTTCCTCAAATATCACCGATTACAACGAATCCCGATATAATGAGGATAATCACCCAATTCCCAATAACTTACTCCCACTCATCATCTGTAAAGCCATACAGATGTGAGAATCATAACTGGTAAATACATACCCTGGAGTAAGTATCTAATCGGGAAATCAGTTTTCCTTTAACAGTACACAGTGAGACTGAAACATTGAAATGTTTCTATGGGGTATCCCGGTATTCCTAGTAATGCCTCTTCCAGATTCACGACTGTAACCGTATAATCCTTTGCTACCTCTCCAAATCCCTTCTTATGTCTTTAGTCCTTACCTTCTGCACACCCCTTAGGCCAAATGGTTTTCTTCCTTCCCAACCGTTCGGCACCAGCCTATGGTTTGGAAGAAGACTATCCAATAAGCATAATGGGTGTACTGTCCCAATCCTAGGAACACTCGTAATGCGAGAGAAGGTGAAGATAAAAGACAACCGAATAAACCTTATTCCTATTCTCCTAGACCAGAATCCATCCCCGAACTGGAATAAGTTCCTTTCGAGTTCGTATATAACCATACGATGGAGTATCCAAATAAACTGTGGATCTTCGTAGTGATACGGAGTGTCCTGGAGAAATACAAAGTTGATTTTAGGATTGGCGAAGGAATATTTGGTTTGATCGTGAAAAACTGTTGCAATTTACTTTGCCCTCTTACTAATCCCTTGCTTTGTCTGAACTTAATACCTTCTGTACACCATCGTTAGGCTAATTGGTTTTCTTCATTCCCTACCGGTCGGCACCAGCCTAAGGTTTGGAAGAAGACAATCCAATTTGCGTAATAGGTGTACTACCCCTAAACCAAGGAGTACTCGTAACCTGAGAGAGGGTAAAAGGAAAAGACAACTGAATAATCCTATCCGTTTTCTCCAGAACCGGAAACCATCATCGAATAAATTCTTTCGAGTTCGTATCTAACCATACGATGGTTTTGTCCAATGGAAGTGGACGTTCGCAGTAATGCGGGGTGTCCTGGAGAAAAGGGTAAAAGTAGGAAGTGGCAATGAGGTTTGCAACTCTGACAATCCAAAAGCCAGTGTTAAGAAGGTTCGGTCAACTTGGTCTCTGAGTCATAGTCTAGGGTCGGGTCAATGGTCGCTGCCAAAGAGAGAGAGAAAAGAAACACTCAGCGTGCACTCTGACCTAGATCAGAATGGTTACCAATTTATCTAATCAGGAAACCTCCCACTGTACCTCAAATTCTCCTCCAAACCTGAAAGAAGAATTAGTCGGGGTCACCCGAGGAATAAACTAACTCATCAGTGGGAATCGGGATCCAACTATCATCGCATGACAACGTGACGGAATCCGCTCACGGTATCACACTCCAGAAGGTATGCGCATATCTGGCAAGTTTCAGTTCTTTTGAAACTCCCGATGTGATTTTTGCCCCATGCTCTTATGACCTTGACTAAGGCCAACAAATCATAAGTCACATGTCAAGTTCTACCCGTCATTATCGAGGTTGATTTGAACCCACCCGTACAAGCCCTTGACTAGGGCCAACAAGACTATACGACTGTCCCAAATCAACGCATCTATCTATGCAGCATATGAACACCCAATAGCTACCAAACACTGTGCCTTGACTATGGCCAACAAACACAGCTTGAATACTATTGACTACCCACATGAAACGACGGAGGGCTACGAATGGTTTCTGGCGAAAACCTTTAACGTAAAGAACTTGATATCATTGAAGGAACGGATGGCTTTTAAAAATATAGTGACGAAAACCGTTGCTAAAGAGGTCACTCCCGGTGAAGGGATCTCGGCTCTTTCCCCGTAGAATGAGGTGCAGGATATTCCAACTGAATACCACGATGCAAAGCAAAAGTAATCGGCTATAGTGAAGTTATTGCCCTGACGCAAACTTTTTGTCCAAGGGGTCACTCCCGGTGAAGGGATCTCGGCCCTTGCCTCGTCAACTGAGGTGCTGGATATTCATAACCGAATATCACTGTGCAAAACAAAAGAGAACGTCCTTGCAATAACAGCTTTTTGAAAAAAGTGTTCCAACAACATCAGATTAGGTTTGTTTTTAACTTTCATTGATCCGAATCAACGCAGTCCCATCAATTGATCACACCAAAAAGAACGAAAATATACTGATGTACGTATATGCCATCCGCATTCGCCACTGTGTCCCGTCATTACCCGTTAGGTTAGCTAACTAACGACAGAGCGGGGACTGGACTAGTGCGGATGCAAAACATATACAACATCTACTAATATATATACCAACATATTATATTCGCTCAAGGCGTGATAAAATGCAACATCACAGAAATGTACAGCATCACAGAAACAATACAGATATCTGGGATCCCCGGGTTTCACAGAGCCACTACTGAAACCCGACGTTCCCCTGGTCGTGTGGATAGCCTGTGCAATGAGAACCTAGACCCCTACGGGCGCGGCAAGTCACCCGCCAAAACCTGAAGCGAGGCAGCCCCTTCAGCGCCGTGAATGGACCACCCAGCACTTCACGGAATCCGGTAACTTGGGCACCCCTCCTGGGTCAACCTGTACCCCCTACGAGTGCGGCGAATAGCCCGCCAATCCTAGAGTGAAGCCCCCTCCGTCCCAATGCCATGAGATGCGGGCTTGTTGCCCTCTAGAACCCGGCTATCCGTGCACCCCTCCGCGGGGTAAGCCTAGTACAGAAAGTAAAATATACATACAACGGGTACATCGACCGCAACCTGGCCGTGCCCCAAAATAATAATACAAACAGGCAGTGACGGCAGTCCACATGTCGGACGCTCGCCCCGCAAAATCAAATGTACATAATACAACAGAACTGTACTAGCATTGCATCCAGGCTATCCCCCACGACCGATCCGCAACATCACAGCAAAAACAAAACATCAACGTGAAAGTCACGTTCGCAAATCCGTCTAACCGGGCTATAGCAGTTAGACCGGATTTACCGATCAAGTGACATTCACGGTCGCAGATATAATGTAAATACTGTGAAATAATGTGTTTAAAATATCCGATCGATCAAAAAATAACAAGTGGGCCCCCAAGAAATACTGTAGCACATCAAGAAACTCTGGGCCCAATATTAATATTCCAAAACCCCTAAAATCACCCCAGAAGCCCACTGGAGAAATTTGGCCCATTGATCTTTACATACTGCGGCGGAAGCGCGGCCCAAGGTGGGTTTTGGCCGCGGTTCCGCGCTCCCCTTGATGGATCAATGACCCGAATTTTTCCAGAAGCCTTATAACTTCCTGTACAGTACTTTTATACAACCTGAAAAAAATTTCGAGACTGAAAAAAAACAACAGAAAACTGTCGTGGGTGATATTGGGTTTTCGGAACATTTCTTCGATCGGAATTGTAAAACACATTAGGGAAAGCTAGACTAAGTTAATGGCGAGGCTCTGATACCACTGTAAGTGCACGGCGGCGCCCCGGCCGTCAATCCGACGGCCAAATGCGGAAGCGGTGATAAACTTAAATTTTTCTTGGACTGGCAAACCGCCGCGCACTAAAACCCGGATCGAACCATTAACTAGTCCTAGCTAACTACAAGATGGGAAAGAGATATACCGACGATCCAAGTACTCCGGTCTTCTCATCATCGTCCCGATCTCCTGCGGAATGTCCCGTCTGCTCCTCGTCGCCGGAAGTGCACCACATCGCCTACTTCTTTTACGGGCTCCCACCTCAATGCCGAGGCAACTCGGGCACGAAGCCGGCTACTCGACGTGCCCAAGATTCGCTGTAGAATATGTAGTCCTCAAGTCTCATTTGGGGTTCATGGAGATGCCTTTGTGGTGGAGGAAAAAGAACTTGGAGAGAGGTGAGGAAAAATGTATCATGCAAAGAATGAATTAACATTTTTCTCACTACCAAAAGAAAAGCCCCCACCCTCACTAGTGGCCGGCCAAGCATGATGGTGGTAGGTGGGAATGGAGTGAAGTCAAATGAAAGACAAGG
Organism: Agapanthus africanus; assembly: GCA_030015575.1. NCBI lineage: Eukaryota > Viridiplantae > Streptophyta > Magnoliopsida > Asparagales > Amaryllidaceae > Agapanthus > Agapanthus africanus. Next base: position 404,698,662 of record CM057337.1, on the reverse strand, counting down.
GAGTGGGTGAGCTATCATGCAAGGAAGAATAATGAGTGATGATCAAAACAATATCATCACAAACAAAAACAAACACTCCAAAGCAACCATGATGACTCCAAATGGTCAAGCCATCATGAAGAAGTCAAGAAGTCAAGGTCAATGGAGCAACCATCATGATCCAACCAATAAGCAAAGACCTCCCTCCACAAATACTTATTTGCAACAATGGAAATAAGCCTTCCTCCACCAATCTTCGGCCAATGAACGGAACAATGGAAATCGGCCGAAACGGAAAGCAAACTGGCAACTCCAGAAAACTGGTCCCGTAATAAATTACAGGAAAACCCCGATACTGTGCATACACACCCGCATTTGTAATCCGACCGAAATACAAATGCAATGAGACAAAATCTACACTGTACTATACTAGGATCCGGCTTATACCAAAGCCGGCTAGTATTATCCGTTCGATCCTGATCCATACAATACCGCACGTATCTGATCGAACCCTGCCATATATCTATACGGCCTATAGTACAAACTGTCCGATCCTGATCCGTGCAATACCGCACGTATCTGATCGGACCTTGCCATATCTCCATACGGCCTCTACAACCTTTCGCCCGAAAGCTGAGTAACTGAATGTGGGGGACTCTAAAGACTCATCAACACCTTGGTTATGGATTTAACCACTAGCATGTTAGAGGTATAAGCCAATACATAACGGGCTACCAGGTATTGACCAAAAGGGACGTCTGTGAGCGAACTCAGCCTGACTCCCTACTGAGCCTGTCAGTGACAATATCCGTACAGTCCGGTCCGTTCGTCTATGAGCATCGCATGGCGGGCCTAGGGGGTTGGTAAAAGTCAGACCCCCAAAAGCGGTACAAGTCGTGTCGGAGTGTAGCCCAGAACACCCTGAGATACTACTGGAATACCTACCAGTAAATCTCCTTGCCTCGGCCGAGGGCTTCGTGTAATGGCTCTCCTAGACACAGCACGACCTCACCCCCAATACCGGGAGAGACGAACCCCTGAAGATACGCTCACTGCCTCCATGTGGCTCGGGACTGTACCCAACTAAAACCTGTTTGCACGACTCCTTTGAGCCGTGGTAGGGTAGTAATCAAAGTACAGTGGGAACTCACACAAGACAAATGACGATCCCCAGGCCAATGAACTAACCTGTACACATGTCACCAGGGAACTGCCATCTGACGTCTGGTATATGACCAACTAGCATGTTCCCGGCGAGTCCGGTCCGGTGTACTCATAACCCAATGAGCACCTGTATACATCTTAGGTGATCCAACTGACACCAGTGGCTTGTGAGACCGGCCACCGCCCCTCGTCGGGGTCTCGACTGTATACACTAGTCTACTCTAGAGTATCGATGCCCTGTCTCGAAACTCACACGACTAGGGACCTTTTAAGGATATGCTTATAGACCCCCAGCTCCCACTTATATGATCGCCCTCATACTGCTGGTGGTCAAGCAAGAATCCTAGGGGCTCTATCAACGTGTAATAGCGACGTGTCAGGTCACCTAAAACAGTACACGATGATAAAGGTAAACCAGATAGCATACTATCATCTCGAGTAAGACTGTCCTACCGGGATAGGTCCTTCATCAATCATTGCAATCACGTACCTGTGACCTAATAATTGACTCTGAGGGCACTATCTCCAACAATCTTGCCTCAGGGTACCATACCGGGTCCACCATGTACCCGCAATCGGTGCCTACCACTCATCGAATCGGGTATACTCACACAAGCTCTCAGGAACCGAGAAAACTCATGGTGGACGCACTGAAATTTCATATCAAGAGAAACCGGGTTTTTAAAATAGTGCGTATTTTCTTAAAATCATACCACGGTTCACAAATCCAGAAATCATATGAATCAAATCCAATTCGTAAATCCATGCAATGTGTCGTATGACACTAAGAGTAAAAGAAAGGGAAAACCGCTCTTTTAAAAGATCCAGTTTTTGAAAATATCACATGCGGTCCCTTAGTTTTTAAATCATGTCACTATCATCCATGTATGTAACATTTGTATATGTGTATAGGTATCGATGTGCGAAAGGATAAGTACGCAATGTGAATATAGCAATGTACATGTGCACTAATTTGGACATATGATGTATATGTACCCAAGTATGGATATATGATGTATATGTGCCCAAGTATGGATATGTGAAGTATATGTCTCCAAGTATGGATATATGATATATATGTGTCCAAGTATGGATATATGATGTATATGGGCACAAGGTAAATATATCAGGATAGGTATGCACTAAGATGAATATAGAGGGTACATGTGCACAGGTAGTGATATATCAATGAAGGTATGCACAAAAGTGAGTATACAGTGTGCATGGTATGAATATAACATATGCTAATATACGGCAAATCATGACAAGCATCAATGAAGCGGAATCAACGATATGTAATTTATAGCAATCCTATAATATGAGTGTTATGGCAATCACTAACGGTGTGAGTATAGCATAATAAATCGTGCTCGTGCAACTTGTACCGTTAGTGACACTGCAGTGTTCTATACTACCAGTTCTACATGTAACAGAAAAGTATGCTACGAGTATATCTATATGAACGCACATGACTAAATATCCTAATACGCCCTGATGCTTAACGCCATACGGGCGATTTCCCCGTAGATGTTAAATCTACTCACCTGGTCGCGTGCTAAGTATAGCCGACCACTTGCTTTCCCTTCCTGGCGGCGTCTGACGTACCCGCCTGTGTACCTGGAATTTACACAATGAATCCATATATAAACACATACCTCGCAAATACGCGATATCGAAATCAAGCGAGTAGCCCGCGTCGCAAACTAGACGCGCGTGTATACGTAACGTGTGTGCATACGCCAAAACCCAACGCGACACGCGGTGGCACACAGCGACACGCTGCGATACACAGCAAACCAATTCGACATGTATCGTACGTGTCGCATAAGTCCCGCTACGCAAAAAATAGGTAAATGGTCCCAGATTTCATCTGGAACAAAAACAAGTAAATCAAACAGGACCAAATACATCACAATATCTACAGACACCTATCTAGCCAAAATTCAAAGCATTCCTCCACAACATGGCCGGCGGAAAAGGGGGTGGTACCGGCCCAATTCCGGTGGAGTGTGCCCAAGTCTCTACCCTAGTATCCTATCATCATTCACAGCCTAGTGTACATGTTTGATTACTAAAACGGTTACCGTAATAACAGCAGAATTCATATATCATCAAAGGCTTAGTTTAAACATCAAGTGTGCAACACTAGGGTATTTTAAGGAACTGGATAAGTTAATAGGAAACAAGTGATACCAAAAGCATAACTTAGGGTAAATCTAACTACAAGCACCCTGAAACACCCTGTTTTCCAACCAAATCACCCAAGTTAACATCAAAGTCCACCAAAACACAATAACTTGGCTAAACAACCCAGATTCTGTCCAAGGTAAGAACCCAAAAAGTAAACAATTCCAATCTCAAGACAATCTCCACAGACACCCACATACACAAAACATACACACCCTGCTCAACAGGGGGCCGGCGTCGCCGGACCGGCAAGAGGAGGCCGCCGGTCGACCTCCGGTGGGAGGGGCTCGGGTTGAGACACACTATCCTACACTGCCTGCACACTATTCTGCATGTGTTTGCTAGGCTAGAGAATGCACACAATAGTAGCAGATCACAATATACTATGATATGTGTCAAAAACTGTATTTTAATGTTTCAAGTTTGCGACTTAAGGCTATCTAGCTGATTCTAGCGACGCTACTAGGCTAAAACAGGATAAATAACACCTAATAGGGTAGATTAATCTATAAACACTCTAACTTAACTAGATCTAACATCAAATCACAACCTAACACTAGCAATCACAATTTAACACTAATTAAGCTAAACCAACACACAAGTCTAGCAAACATGGAAAAGGAGCTCAGAGGTTATACCTCACTCGACCCTATGATGCAGGGTCAGGAGAAGAAGAGAAGAGGAAGAGGGTGCTGCAGTCGCTGCGGCCGCTGCTGTGCTGCTGAAACTGTTGTTGCTGAAGCTGATGCTGTTGCTGTTGCTTCAGCTGAAGCTGTTGTTGTTGTTGATGATGATGATGTTGATGGAGTTGATGCTGGGGCTTCTTGTGCTGCTGCTACTTATGCTGTTGCTTTTGCAAGGAGCTGCTGTTGCTGCTTGGTGTTGCTGCTGCTTGCACTGCTACTGGGGCTGAAGCTGCTGCTGATGTAGCTACTGTTGGTGCTGCTGTTGTGTGAGTGAGAGAGTGAGAGAGTGAGAATTATGAGAGTGTGATGCAAACAAAAGAAAATAATAACACAAGACAGTCAAGCCCTCATCTTCTCTTGCCTCATTATATGCAAGCATGGGCACTAGCCATGATGCACTCCTTCTCTCTCTCTCGTTTAATGCAAGCATGGCATTGCCATGATCCACTCTCTCTCTCTCTTTCTCTCCCAAGTCAACCAAAAGAAAATTTTAAATCCCATTTCATTTTTAAAAAAATACCCTTAATTAAAATCATTTTAACTTAATAAGGATGGGTTAGTATACCATGGTTGTTAAACATTGCTTAACCCAATTTCAACCCTAGTTTACATGCACAGGTTTGTGCAAGCGTAGGAAAATTCTAGAAAAATATTTATTAATTTTGATAAAATATTTGAAAATCAATTTGGTAAACTTTTTATTAAAAACCACGTACTAAAATATAATTAGCCACTAAACACATTCTAAAGTGTTACACCGACTCCAGCTTCCAGAGTGACAAGGATGCCTCCAAGTCCATGTCAAATTATGTATTTACCCTCAAAGGAGGGGCGGTGTGCTGGAAGAGTTCCAAGCAGGACACCGTTGCCGACTCGACAATGGAAGCAGAGTATATCGCTGCTTGCGATGCCGCAATAGAAGAAGTCTGAATGAAGAAATTCCTCACAAAACTTCAGGTGGTTCCATCCATTGTTGATCCAATACCTCTGTATTGTGACAACAACAGGGCTATAGCTTTAGCGAAGGAACCCAGCTCCCATCAGAAGTCCAGACACATCTTAAGGCGGTATCACCTGATCAGGGAGATCATAGATCGCCGGGAGATCGAGGTCCAGAGAGTTGCTACAGAGGAGAACACCGCAGATCCATTCAAAAAGGCCTTACCTCAAACACGGTTCGAGAGGCTGTTCGAGATGATAGGTCTTCGATACGCCAGTACATGGCCCTAGTGCAAGTGGGAGATTGTTAGTGTATATGCCCTAGGGGCCATTATTGTATCATACTAGCTTGTATATTACTTAATGGAAGCTTAGGATATTCACAATTATAATAACAGTCTTGCTCAATATAGTAGTATGCCACTTGGTTTATATCTATCTTAATATGTGTATATGTTTCTTTTAGCATATCGCAAATACATATTGATAGAGCCCATAGGATCTTGCTTGACTACCAGCATTGTGATGGCAGTCACATTAGTGGGGGCCTGGTAGTCTACAAGCACAACCTTATTCAGGTTCCTAGTCGTAGGATTATCGAGACAGGGCATCGATACTCCAGTGCAGACTAGTGTGTACGCTTCTCATCCCAGCAGGGGAAATGGTCTGTCCCACAGCCATTAGTACGTTGTACTGGAGATAGTATACAGGTGATTGTTGGGTTACGGGTACACCGGACAGGACTTGTAGGGAACTGTTGGTTGGTATTATACCCGTCGTCAGTTAACAGTTCCCAGGTGACATGAGTACAGCAAAGTCCGTTGACTTGACACTGCTACTTCATCTCGAGTGTGTTCCTATTGTTCTTAGATTGCTACCCTACCACGGCTCAAAAGAATCGTGCAAACAGGTAGCAGTTGGGTGCAGTCCCGAAGCACTTGGAGGCAGTGGCTGTTAGAAAGGATTCGTCCTCCCGGTATTGGGAGTTGATATCACACTGTGTTTGGAGGGCCATTACACAAAGTCCCTGGCCAGGGAAAACGAGATTTACAGGAAGGATTTTCAGTAGCTTCTCAAGGTGTAATGGGCTTCACTCCGACACGACTTATACCGCTTTTTGGGACTGACGCTTGCAGCACCCCTAGGCCCGATATGCGATAGTATTAGATGAACAGACCGGACTGTATGAAGATTGTCACATCAGGCTCAGTAGGAGTTCGGATAGGTTTCCTCATCGTCCTTCTTATCGACATCTACCTGGGGACCATTACGTACAGCTAGTACCGCTTGCGGCCTGTGGTTAAACCCACTGCCAGCATAGTGTCGAGTCTTTAAAGTCCCACACAAAGAGTTTCCCTACTTCAGGCGAAACGATATAGAAGTATTATGGTTTTACGACAGGGTTCGGATATATACGTGTACTTGTACACGTATGATGTTCGGACAGATTATACTAGCACGTTTTAGTTTAATCCAGATTCTAGTATTGGATTATTGGATTTATACAGTGTCAGTATTTCCGTGTTTTACGGATGGGAGGGGCATTCTCGTAATTAGTCAAGAAGCTTCTGGAAGATAGGTGACTCATTTAGATTTAAATCATTTATGAATTAAACTAAATGAGGTGGAGAGCTTATGTGTAATGCATTAAATGAATTAGTGACTCATGAGATGATTCATCAGTGAGTTAATGAAGCATTTATTGCTTAATGACTCATGAGATGATTCATTGAATGTATTAAATGAAGCATGGTTGTAATTATCATATATGATTTATTGGATAATCATTATGCTTCATATAATATAGAATTGAGTTATTATTCATCTCTTTCTCACATACACATTCTCTCTCCTCAAGCTCTCCTCTTCTTCAACCTAACCCTAATCCTCTCATGTGTTGAGATCCAAAGGGTTAGAAAGACAAATTAATCCTTAATCCATCTCTATATTCTCTAGGTTACTTGGATTAGCAATCCTCGCCACATAGTTACCACAAGTGAGAGGTTAAAGACTGGAGAAGGAACTCTCGGGTGAATCTTCTATCACATCGAGGAGGCCGACGAGAAGGTGAACAACAAGAACAAGAAGGACTAGTATCTTGAGGTATAATCATCTATCATAGTAGTTTAGCACTTCTAGATAGTTTGTTAGTTAGGGTTTAGCAAAGATCCGTAAAGTTAGTCGATGTTAACTTAAAAAAAATGATTGTTTTACCTATTCCGCCTCCCCGCACCATATGGGGTGTCTAACGTCGACTTACATCTATCACAAGTCTTAGAACCGAGAAAACTCATGGTGGACGCACTGAAATATCATATCAAGAGAAACCGGGTTTTGAAAACAATGCAAAATTTCTTGAAATAATACCGCGGTTCTCAAATCCATAAACCACATGAAATCCGTATCTCAATGCGTAAATCCATGAAATATGATATATGCAACATTAAATAGTAATATCAGCATATCAAGGGAAAACCGCTCTTTTAAATGAATCCAGTTTTTAAATATATCATGCGGTTCCCAATTTCTCCAAACTCAAATGCAACATCATATAAAGGTGTACATGTCGCTATGTATGCACGATGCATTCCATTTGCGCAACAGAACAAGAATCAATGTATCAATATCAATAATAATACAATACCGCATATGTGTATAGGTTGTGCATGTCATGGCAATTACCGACGGTGTGGGTGTAACATACAATTTAGTGCTCATGCAACATGAACCATCAGTAATGGTGCAGTGTCCACTAGGTTCTAAGTCATGGTACAATAAGTAATGGTATGCAATGATGCTCGTGCACAATCAATATATATGCATATAAACCTGCATCTATAATATCATATCTAGCCTTGACGCATAACGCCATACGGGCGATTTCCCCGTAGATGTTAAATCTACTCACCGATGATCTCGAGCTAGGTAAATCCGACCACCCGCTTTCATTTCTTCGCAGCGTCCAAAGTCCCCGCCTGTGATCCTATTAACACAAAACACAATAACGTGTGGATTTAGCAACTACGCAATAATAACAAACACAATGCCAATTTAAAGAATCGGTTCCCTTAAGCTACAAAAGGGTTCGCTTGACGGCTAACGTGTGTGGCGACATCACCAAAACAAACCCACGGCAGCAAGCTACCCGAAATGCTAAAACTACTTCGGATCAATCGTAACGCGCAACGTCGAAACATTAAAAACTAGTTAATTGTTCCCATATTTTTCATACTGTCAACACCTAAAAATCTAGCAGTACCAAACACCCTAAAACAACTGCAGACAGCTACCCTAAAAATTACAACATCCCAGGTCCCTACACGGCCGAGCTCGCCGGAAAAACATCGAATGTCGCCGGCCGAAACCGGTCAGGTGGGGTTCGTGCTTCAGGTGAACAATCAGGGCAACTAGTACAACACCACTACATCGCTAGATTTTCCAGTAACAACTCGGGGTCATAGCAGGTTACAATGACACCAAAACGACACTAAAAACATGATACGTACACAAAACTATATCTTTATTATTCTAAATAGTGACTACTAAGCTACACAACAATAAAAGAACCTAATTAACAGTGAGAGATCGTTACCTATCCACACTTGCTCAAAATCCTAACTTTCCATGCTCCAAGTGATCTTAGTGGCTAAACTTGGCTTTGTGAAGGGTTTTAGTGAGTTAAAGTGGAGATTTGGTTTGGTTTTGTGAGGATTTGTGAAGGTTTTGTGTAACATTTTAGAAAATATAAAATATTATTTTTGGAATTTAATATTAAAATAATATATTTTCCCGAAAACTGCTCTATTTGCGAAATTAGGATTTTCGAAAAAGGGTATAAAAATATACCGATAATGGTGAAATAAATGGAAATTAAAATGATTTATTCATTTAAAAATTTATTTAAAGGATTTGGCATTTTTAAAATTTATTATATGCAGTTTGGATGAAAACCCGATTAGTGCACTGCTAGTCGCGATTAAGCCAAATCCGTGTTTCTACAGTTTTTCATGGGTAGTGCACTATGCCATGTTATATTTTGATTACATGTTGTATTCTTGTGTTATTTTTGTGTATTATGTTATTTGGGTTTTAAATAAAAGAAAATGGAAATGAAAAGGGTAAAAGGGTAATTAATTGTGAGAGAGGGTTAGAATAAGTGAGGAGAGAGGGGGGGCTGCCATATCCTCACCCCATTTTATTTCTTCATCTCCTTCTTCTTCCCCATCTTCCTCCACCTTCACTCCCTAGATCCATCTCCAAACCTTCATCAAAACCCTAAACCCCTTTCATTAAAAATGATCACCTCTTCACCCTCTACACTTTGAACCCATCAAAGTTGGATTTTGGAAACATGGGAATTCTAGGGTTTTGCTTAGATACGTCCATGAGGTATAATCCATTCTCCTTAGTTTAGTTCAAGTGTTCCTAGCATTCTAGGTTAGTTTAGATGTTGTTTGCGAATGGGTTTGTGATGTTGGAAATTTCAAGAGAGGAATTAGGTGTTTGGAATTGGTGTTGGGTAGTGGCTGCCTACAGGCCTTAGTGTCGAATTTACTGACCAATACCCGGATTTGAAAACAAAACATGAATTTAGAATTTTCCTGACATCGAAATTTGACAGTTTGTGATAGTATTATGGAATCTGGTATCACTCGAGGCCTTTATAAAAGAAGTTCCCTAAACCATGAGGCGTGCATGCAACCATGAATCACCCTATGAAACCTGAGCCCCAACCCATTCATCATCGCCGCAAATTTAATGATTTGGGCCGCAATTTACAGCCTGGGTACAACCAAATTGATCCGTGTTTGGTCCATGGCTCTATCTTCAGTAAATTAGACCCCCTCCCATCTGTGCAAAATTGGCTAATTTCACCTAGGGTAAAACCTGGGACCACTTTCTTGAGTTGCTGCATAGTTTTGCGACTTCGTTTTAATTTGAGATTTGGTATTTGATTTTGTGTCCCATCATCTGATGTTTTTACGTCAGCGATGGTGGTAGTTTAGTGGTTCTGCAGGCGTAGGCTATAGATTCTAACCTATAAGCGATTCGCATGCAGCTTTGGTTTTCATGTTCGACTCTTGACACTATATGACGCATTGGAAATTGTAGGTACCCCCACGTGGACTTCGAGACGATGAGGATGAGCGTGACTTCATCGAATTTGGCAAGCAAAGATCTGGTGAGTAGATCTATATCTACGGGGGAAGTCGGGTGGATGGCTTATAGCACCACCGTAAGTTTTTGATGGAAACCGATTCATAGTAAATGGTTAAGGAAACCTTTAATAGAAAACTATAGATAGACTTAAAAGATAGTTAGAGAAACTATATTAGAAACTAATTGATAGTTAGAAGTGATATGATACGGCTAATATGTGATGATGTGATTTGAGGATGATATTTGATGATATTGCCTTTTAGGGTACTATAGGACTAGATAGTCGACGTAGATGTGTCATCCGAACCATAGCTATTTCCAAATTGAAGAATCGTATGCATCTTTTAAACAGATACCTTGAGGGACTTTACAGATTTTCAAATGATAACTTTTCTTTAAAAATACCGTAGCTCCTACTTTCAAAACTACAGTTCGCATCTTTAAAAAACTGATTGTATGGTTCAGATGTGTATGTTAGATTAGATACGTATGGTTATAGTAAAGGCAGAATCTATTGTAAAATTGACCTTTGTGAGATATAAATGCGATGAAAAGAGAATACGAATTGACATGTGATATGATGATATGTTGGTATACGGATGCGAGTCGACTGAGATGATTGATACCTTGCCGGTCCACTGATATGAGATTGTTATGGATGTGACTTCGGACATAGGTATATAGATATTTATAGAATGTAATAAATCATGTGTGATATGTCATATGAGACGTTAGGTCCGTACCCCTCATTGTTGTATAGGATGATACGATCCCAAATGTTTTAATGCCGTCGTACGATGATTTTTCTGTGCGTTATGAGTTTTACATGATGATTGATCCATACTCTTGACTTGAGGATGTCGTACGATGGATTATACCATACGTGATGTTGTGAGGCTGGATGCCGATTGATAGATTCACCGACTCAGTCATATTAGATACGTGTACCTATCAGCATTTGCATGTGATTTACCTTATGCTGCATTCATGTTATTCGCATTGCACTACTTATATCTGAGCTAGTATACTTACACCATTATCGATGATGCGTATGTTACACGCACACATATTGCCGGCTCACACATTTCATCATCGATAATTGCCATGTCACTACACAGTAGGATTGCAGCATCGTGATATGACTCTTTGCATAATTTACTTGCTATAGTTACCTATGCACCTTTATACGATGTTGCATTTGACTTTGGAGATATTGGTAACCGCAGGACATATTTTCAAAACTGGAATCATTTAAAGGAGTGGTTTTCCCTTAATATGATATATCACTGTTCCATGTTGCATGATATACGGAAATGCTTACCTTTCTATCATATGCCACATACATCATGCTTTATGATTTTACGCATTGAGATATACCGTTTTCATGATATTTATGGATTTGAGAACCGTGGTCATTTTAATAGAAAGTATGCATTGTTTAAAAACTCGGTTTCTCTTGATATGATATTTCAGTCCGTCCACCATGTGTTTTCTCGGTTCTGAGACGTGTGACATGTGAAACCCGATTCGAGGAGCTGGATGAGGCCAATTGCGGGTACATGGTGGACCCGGTATGGTACCCCAGGGCAAGAAAGGGATGCTGTGTATGTTAGTTATATGTATGCCCTAGAGGCCATTACTATACATAGGATGTATATCGTAGTGGGTACTTGGACATATATAGGGAGGACTTTCTTGCTCGACATGATAGTATGCTATCTGGTTTCACTTTACCTTAACGTGTACGCTGATTGTCTCTCTGATACATGTTGGTAAAGCCCTTAGGATGTTTACTTGACTACCTGGACTATGATGCGGATCATATTAGTGGGGACATGGTAGTCCATAAGTACATCCTTCAAAGTCCCTAGTCGTGGGTATATCGAGACGGGGCATCGATATACCAGAGTAGACTAGCGTATACCTTCTCGACCCATACAGATGGGCGATGGATGATCCCATATCCATTGTTGTTTGACATCAGAGATGATATACGGGTGCTCAGTGGAGACTGGGTACACTGGACGGATTCGCCGAGAACTCCCAGATGGTATTATACCTTACGTCAGATGGCAGTTCTCTGGTGACACTGGTACAGAGTAGTCTGTTGACCCGAGATCGTCATAGAGTCTTGTGTGGTTCCCACTGTGCTTTGATTTCCACCTTACCACGTCCAAGAGGGCGTGCAAAACGGTGGTTTTTGGGTACAGTCCCGAATCACATGGAGGCAATGAGCGATAGGAGGGGATTCGTCTCTCCCGGTATAGGGAGTTGATGTTGCGCTGTGTTCGATTGGCTATAACCGGAAATCCCTGGCCAGGGTTGCTGAGATTTACTGGTAAGTGTTACCAGTAGTTTCTCGAACTGTTATAGACCTCATATCGACACGACTTATCGAGCTGTTGGGGTCTGACGTTTACCACCCCTAGGCGAGATATGCGACATATCAGACGACGAGACCGGACTGTACGGTAAGTGTTACTGGTTGGATTCACAGGAGTATGAGCGGGCTTGCTCGTCGATCTTCTGATCGCTCAATACCCGGGTGGCCGTTACATTTAGGAGACCGCTTGCGGCTTGTGGGTGTTTGATATGATCATCACCTGCTACCGGCGTATTGACGAGTCTTTAGAGTCCTACACAGAGGTTTCCTGGCTCAAGCAAAACGAAATAGGAGCGCATATGAGATATGTGCGGGACCGAGAATAATGCGTGTATGTGATACCGTATTGTATTCTCATGACGAATGTATCGATTGGTTGTATGCGATATAACCTAGTTATCGAATCAAGGATTGATTCGATAAACCGATACATTGGATATTAGTCGGTTATATGCGATATGACCGGATCGTTAAATCAAGTGTTGATTTAATGATTTAATGTATAATTATATATTTGATATATTACTTTGCATTAACTGATATTTGTTCACTTTAAATGGATTTTCTCACTTGATGTGCACATTGTATATGTGATATACTTTTGTGCACTTGTTTGGATCATGTTTGATGATACATGCAAAATTGGCTTTGTGTAAAGACTTATACCATGGTTATGATAATGGTTAGGGTTTTGATTTATTCACTTATTTATTTATCTATTCATTTTTGAGAAATAGATAAAAGAAAAACAAAAAGGTTTCTTTCTTTCTTTCATGAAGCTTGTTGAAGCTTCATGAAGATTTGACCAAAGTGACCATTTTGTCTTCATGCTTAACCCTAACCATTGATCTAACCTTAGTCAATTCTCTACACCTAACCATGGTTCATATTATGATAAGTATTCATTTTCTTTTGTATTTTTAATGAACTTATCATAATATTATCCTCTTCTTCTTCTTCAAGATGAAGAAGCTTGCAACCATCAATGGTGATTTGATGAAAAGAGTGAGAAATCCAATTCTAAAGTGAACCCACCTTCTATTTCTTCATCCTCTACTTCTTGCCAAGTAGTATAGGGTCTTTTCTTCACAAGTTTCATCACTTGGTGAAGTGGGATCTTGATCTTGTGATGCCTCGACGTAGATCATCTTCGGCATCGTAGTCGATGACCTAGCCCGCTCATTTCTCCGATGAAGCCGACGCTAGAGCCCGGGATTTGATTTGGACAACAAGGAGACTTCATCATGGAGCTATGGAGGTGGAGAACCGGATCTACAAAGGTTGTATTTCCGTTCACTTAGTTAAGTTGTTAACTAGTTGCATGTTTCGCCTAAAATTCTAGTTAACGATCCGTATTAGGGTTTCTCGGCACTTGTAAAATTTGAAATTGGCATGGTTGATGCCTTGTGAGACCTCATTAGTGTGTCTAGGAACCCTACAGTGGTATCAGAGCCTAGCTAGAGCCTTAGGCGATGCGTAGACGGAGTTAGAAGTCCGATCGAACCGAAACCCTAACCCAAAAATTGCTCTCTGTACATTTTTGAAAATTGTGGATTTTTGAGAATTAAAAATATGCAGAAATATCAGCAGGTATATCTAAGAGTTACTGTAAAATTCGATGCCCTAATTCCATCAAGCCGCCGCGGTTCCGCGGCAGGAGCATGGCTCGTGCGGCGGTTCCGCGGCCGATTTATCATATCATGCATTGAATTTTGCACAGTAACTCCTACTTTGCAGTTCTGGTTTTCCTGGGAATTTTTAATATTTATTATAGAGTTGAAATTTCTGGGTTGTATTGGGAGTTCGTAGATTTGATCGGATTGTCTAATCTTGTCTATGTGTTTTCCGGATAATTTTAGAATATGTTAAAAAGTTTGACCGGATATAAATACCCAATTTTTCCCCTGCCGAAAAATTTCCAAGTGTTGGATTTTTCCGTGGTTTAAAGACGTTCTAAGTAGTGCAAGTAACGCGATGGACCCTCTAAAAGACAACAAACCTTAACTCGATTATGTGACCGTCTTGAACTGCCCTTTGAACCTTCGGGTTTGGGGCAGTACGGCGTGCCAAATATGAGGCGTTGGCTTGACCCTTCTACGGCTGGACCGTTGGTACTGAGGCATGAACTGGATGTTTTTAAACTTGTTTCGTGTGTTGATCTGTTTTGGGAAAACTTGGGTGTTCGAATGTTCGATCGAAAAGTTTAACATTTTCTGTTTATCCGGATTGTGATACAATAATTGGAATTAACAAGTAGTTATGTGATAACTGAATGAATGTTATAAACATAGCAGTTTAGTCTCACATGATTGGTTGCCACGGAATTTTGATGTGATCAAAAGTCCGTCGCAATCACATAGCGTACGCGGATACTCGCCGGGTAAACTTAATAGACAGCCTCACTCCATAGCCCCGACCAAGTGACTGTAGGAGAACCCCGTCGCCGAAAGCATCCGTTCGGGTGCTCGCGGCAGCGGTGTTCCGCCTTGGTGCACTTCGTCGACGGCGTTGGGGGTGCGGCCGCCTACTAAAGTTTGCGACGAGCATTCGATCAGGATGTCGGGAATCTTATTGAATTACCCGACTTGATATTGAAAAGTGTTTTCGATAATGAGACTAAAATGCGGGGTTTATAATTATCAGGCATGCGATGTCTAAGGGATTCATTTGATTAGGCATGCAATGTCTATGCAGGTTGCGGATTCCAACTGTTGTAGTTTTACACTTTCTTTTCTGTGACCGTAAGTGTAATATGTGATATCGCCGGTTTCGTTGCTATATGTCAACGACAATTGGGATGTGCATATTTACTTACGTTGATGACATGTGATGTTATGTGTTGCTGGATATGTTATATTGGATCGTCGTGTTTGAATAGCCGGGGGTTTTTATGTGAGATGAGTGTTTTTCATTTTCATTCATGTAAAAACTTGTATGTAATATTCTTTTATTGGGGCACTTCCAGGTTGCGGAAGATGTCACCTTTTGTATATTATTTTCTTTTCCGCACTAGGATAGACCCAAAAAGGGGAGCACAAGTAACCGGGTTCTGGAGTCCAGTGGGAGACCAACTCGAGGAGTCGAGTCCGGGTTTCCTAACTCCAGAATTGGTAGGGTTGCTTGCCGCTCTCGTAGGGGTCTAGGGGTGTGGGTTTGGCTATTCATCACGACTGTGGAATCCGTGTTTTATACTGGCTCGTATTGAAAACACGGACGTCCTAGTATATCCAATATTTCATATGATTCTTCTGCTGCGATATCTGTGATGTGATCATGTGATGTTCTGTGATAGATACAGTATATAGTATATATGATATATTATATAGACGTTACTTATGTTTTACACCCGCGCTAGCCCTGCCCCGCTCTGCCGTTAGTTACCTAACCTAACGGTGCACGAGGGGACATCGAGGCGAATGCGGATGGCATAAGTGTACGTCGTATTTATCTGTGATGTTTAGGTAATTTAAATGATGGGACATCATTAATGAGATTAATGAAATAAAAGAAACCTAAAGATGTTGTAGAATCGAATTTCTAAAAATAAAACAGGTAGCTACAGTTCTTGCTTTGCACAGCGGCATATATGATATATCCTGCACCTTATTCGATGAGAAAAGGACCGAGATCCCTTTACCGGGAGTGACTCCTTTAGCAATAACTGGCCGATGCTACACACTCGGTTTGTCTTTTGATTGCTTCTATAGTTTCTGCTTTGCACAGTGATATATATGATATATCCCGCACCTCATTCGACGAGGAAAGGGCCGACGATCCCTTCACCAGGAGTGACCCCTTTAGCAAAACTAGAAAAGCCTAAAAAACACTCCATTTTAAAATCATTTGATTCTACAACGATATCAAGTTCATTACGCAATAGGTTTTTAGAAAAACCTGTCGTAGCCCTCCGTCATTTGAGATAAGTACTAGTTAGTATTCGTGCTGCGGTTGTTTGGCATGCGTCAAGGCGTAGTGTACGGTAGCTAACTAGTGCTTATCTGTTAGCATACGATGCGATTGGATTAGGGTATTCGTACGGCGTTGTTTGGCATGCGTCAAGGGTCGTGTGGGTGGATTTAATTCAATCAAGAAATGTACGGGTTGAACTTGACTAGCGGACTATGGGTTGTTTGGCATGCGTCAAGGTCATAGCACGCTAGGGGCAAAATATTATCAGGAATTTCAAGTGTTGAAATTTGCAATGAGATTGCATACCTTCTATGAGATAGTTGGATCCCGATACCCACTGCGAGTAAGAGTTACTCCTGAGAGAGTTTTATACATTACAATTAGCCGATCAAGTAGGTGTCTAGAAAGGTGTTAACGAGGTTACGCCTCTTGGAAAACAAGATTTACATTAATTAGGTTCGTGCGAAAGCATGGGGGACCTCCCTCAAAGTACCGACACTGGCCTGACAGAAAGATCGGCGAACTTGTAGTGTGTAATTAATCCCGGCTAGTCTTTCCTTTTAGGGTTTGAAGGAAGATTTGATTAAAACAGTGGGAGCCATCCTGATTAGATAAAATAATAACCAATCTATTCTTGAAAGAGCGCACGCTGAGTGTTTTCTTCTCTCTCTCTCCAGATAGCGACCATATCACGCCTTAATCAAGATAATAATACGGAATATTGAACGAACCCTCTTGTTATACTGAGCTGGGGAACGTTGGTCCCGCTCCAACTTATAATTGTTATAAGACAGAGCAGGAATTTGGGGATTACCAGAATTCCCCTGCCGCCCAAACGAAGAGAGTGCATGCTGATGCATCATCTTCGGGTGTGTTCATTACAAAGAACTGTTTCTCAATATCCTCCGCATCCTGGGTATATGATACCGGATCAGGATCCCAGATATGTAATCTGTTACATAGGGCTGCAAAAAGGTAGAAAAAATGAGAACGGGTGATAAGTTTCATGAGGCAGAAAACGGGGCAAGTGTTGCAGCCAAGTCTGTTGGTCACTGTCACCCTGTATTCCAAATACATTGATTCTGAACGAATGTTATTAGATACCGAACCTGATATACAAAATCATATCTATCTCTTTATTAGTAAAGAAATGATAAAATTTTGTATAGTTGGATAATGTTTTGAACATTTCCTATATCAAAAGTTGATCGGTTCAGGCACGTTATCTAAAAGCATTGATGTTCTAAATCAAACTACAGTTCTTTGTATACAGAACACACAAAAGGGGAAGAGTTCAGAAATGAACGAATCCTTCTTGAGGCATTGTAGACTAGGTCATATCAATGCGATCCGACTGGTTGAAGTTACATTTTAGATGCATATTTAAATTAGTTTGAATTTACATCTTATGAAACTTGCCAGTCATGTCACAGAGATAAGATGACCATAGCTCCGTTTACTGGAAACAGAGAAAGAGTTAGTGAACTCTTGGGATGATACATGTTGATGTATGTAAGGTCCCCTGTCTACACATGCCAAGACCGGTTCCTTGTACTTCATTAAATTCTCTGATGATCTATTTTGATTCAGTCATATGTTCCTGTTGAAACACAAGTCAGAACCTTTTGAGATATTCACAGAATATAAGTTAGAAGTAGAGAACCAATACGGGTATAAGTATTATGTCCTTTGATGAGATCAAGGAGGAGAATACTTGAGCACGAAATTCTTGGACTTTTCTAAAGGAGAATGAGATTCTCTCTCAGCATTACTCCTCCGTATACACCATAGCACGATGGTATATCGGGGCGGAGCAATAACACCCTATGTGATAAGGTGTGCTCTATGATGAGTACTACTGAGTTACCTATTTCCTTTTTGGGAGTTATGCACTTAAGAAGCTGCATACCTATTGAATAGAGTTCAAATCAAATCAGTTGCCTACCACTTCATATTTGATATGATAAGGGAAGAGCCCATCTCTTAAGTTAGTTAAGATTTGGGGTTGTCCAGCCTATGTCTGAAAAGCAAAATCCGGACAAGCTCGAGGCAAGGTCTGTAATGTAGAGCTGGAAAGGTTCCAGCTATACAAACTACAACAGATGATTTGATAAAACCAAAGGATTCGATAGTTACCAACGAACCTCAGCCTCTCCGCCGATCTAGTAGGGTTTCTCACCCACCTGAGAGATACTTCTGTTTCTCTATGATAGTGGGAGCGAGGATTGCATCATGAGATGATGACCCAACTAGTTTCGAGCTGGCCATCAGGAGTAAGACTCTGTAAGAATGGCTGGATGCTTAGTGATCTGAGATGGAATCCATGTACACCAACAAAGTATGGACTTTGGTTGCTATATCTGAAGGGTTAAATCCCCATCAGGAGCAAGTATATCTTGAGAAGATTACTTGGTGTAGATGGAAAAGTTGAGACTTTCAAAGCTAGACTTGTTAAAGCTTTTCGTCATCGACCAGGCGTGGATAATGATGAAACCTTTTCAAGTGGCTATGCTTAAGTCCATCCAGATCCTACTTGCCACGGCAACATACCATGACTACGATATCTGGCGGTTGGGTGCCATGACTGCTTTTCTAAATGATGTTTTAGAAGAGGACGTCTATAAGTACACAGCCAGAGGGCTTCGTAGACAGTGGGAGCAGCGGAAACGTGTACAAGATACTTTATTGGATAAAGCAGGTATCGTGGAGTTGGAACATCTGTTTTGATGTGTTAGTCAAAGAGTTTGACATCATCAAAATGGTAGATGAACCTTGTATATACAAAAAGGTAGTAGGGAGTATAGTGACGATCCTCGTAGAGTACGTGGATAACATGCTCAAGATAAGGAAGGAGTTTCCTATGCTATGCTCGGTCAATCTCCGCTTATCACAATGATTCTCCATATAGGATCAATTTGATGCCTTCTAAATCCTGGGTTTTGGATCTATGAGATAGATCTAATTGGTGTTAGTTGTATGTATGCCCTAGAGGCCAGTATTGTACAGATGATGTATATTATATTGGATGCTTGGACATATATAGAGATGAATTTCTTGCTCGATATGATAGTATGCTATCTGGTTACTCTTTATCGTAACATGTATACTAGTCTCTTTAAACTGTCTTATAGTTACATGTTGATAAAGCCCTTAGGATGTGTACTTGACTACCTGGACTATGATGCAGATCATACTAGTGGGGACATGGTAGTCCATAAGTACATCTTTCAAGGTCCCTAGTCGTGGGTGTATCGAGACAGGGCATCGATATACCAGTGTAGACTAGCGTATACGCTTCTCGACCCATGAGATGGGCAATGGATGATCCCATATCCATTGGTGTTTGACATCAGAGATGGTATACGGGTGCTCAGTGGAGACTGGGTACACTGGACGGACTCGCCGAGAACTCCCAGATGGTATTATACCTCACGTCAGATGGCAGTTCTCAGGTGACACTTGCACAGGTTAGTCTGTAGACCGGAGATCGTCATAGAGTCTTGTGTGATTCCCACTGTGCTTTGATCTCCACCTTACCACGTCCATGAGGGCATGCAAAACGGTGGTTTTTGGGTACAGTCCTGAGTCACATGGAGGCAATGAGCGATAGGAGGGGTTTCGTCTCTCCCGGTATTGGGGGTTGATGTTGCGCTGTGCTCGATTGGCTGTAACAGGGAAGTCCCTGGCCAGGGCTGATCAGAGATTTGCTGGTAAGTGTTACCAATAGTTTCTCGACCCGTTATGAGCCTCACATCGGCACGACTTATCGGTTATTGGGGTCTGACGTATACCACCCCTAGACTAGATATGCGACATATCAGACGAACAGACCGGACTGTACGGTAAGTGTTACTGGTTGGATTCACAGGAGTGTGAGCGGGCTAGCTCGTCGATCTTCTGATCGCTCAATACCCGGATGGTCATTACGTTTGGCAGACCGCTTGCGGCTTGTGGGTGCTTGATATGATCATCATCTGCTACCGGCGTATTGACGAGTCTTTAGAGTCCTACACAGAGGTTTCCTGGCTCAAGCGAAACGAAATAGGAGTGCATATGAGATATGTGCAGGACCAAGAATGATGCGTGTATGTGATACCGTATTTCATTCTCGCGATGAATGTTTCGATTGGTTATATGCAATATAACCTAGTTATCGAATCGTAGATTGATTCGATAAGTCGATACATTGGATACTAGTCGGTTATATGCGATATGACCGGATCGTTAAATCAAGTGTTGATTTAATGATTTAATGTATAATTATATATTTGATATATTGCTTTGCATTAACTAGTATTGGTTCATTTTAAAAGGATTTTCTCACTTGATG
Source organism: Agapanthus africanus (assembly GCA_030015575.1). Classification (NCBI taxonomy): domain Eukaryota; kingdom Viridiplantae; phylum Streptophyta; class Magnoliopsida; order Asparagales; family Amaryllidaceae; genus Agapanthus; species Agapanthus africanus. The sequence continues at coordinate 404,677,925 of CM057337.1, read as the reverse complement.
CACATTGTATATGTGATATATTTTTTGTGCACTTGTTTGTATCATGTTTGATGATACTTGCTCACTTGGGTTTGTGTAAAGATTAAACCATGGTTATATGAATGGTTAGGGTTTTGATTATTTACTTAGTTATTTATTTATTTATTCATATTGGATATTATTAAGAATGGTGGCTTATTTTGTTTCTATGTTGAAGCTTCTTGAAGCTTTGACAAAGTCCACCATCCTTATCTCATCCTTAACCCTAACCATTCCAACTAACCTTAGTTTAATCTCTACACTTCACCATGGTTAGTATATGATAAGTATTCATATTAGTTTCATTTTTAAATAAGAGACTTATCATATTCTTTCTTCTTGATCATCTTCTTCTTCAAGAAAAGCTTAAGTCCATCAATGGCAACTTGAGCTCTAAAGTGAGAAATCCAATTCTAAAGTGAACCCACCTCCTATTTCTTCACCCTCTACCTCTTGCCAAGTTGTTTTGGGTGTTGTCTTCATAAGTTTCACAACTTGGTGAAGTCGGAGCTTGAACTTGTGATGCCTCGACGTAGATCATCTTCGGCAGGAAGCCGACGACCTAGTCCGCCCAATTCTCCGATGAAGCCGACGTTTGAGTTCGGGATTCGAGATGGACAGCGAAAGGACGCCTACGTGGAGCTAAGGAAGTGGAGAACCGGATCTACAAAGGTTGTAGCCTCTCTCCTTTAGTTAAGATGTTAACTAGTTTACTGTTTCGCCTAAATTTCTAGTCGACGATCCGTATTAGGGTTTCTCGGCACCCATAAAATTTTAAATTGGCATGGTTGATGCCTTGTGAGACCTCTATAGTGTGCCTAGGAACCCTACAGTGGTATCAGAGCCTAGCTAGAGCCTTAGGCGATGCTTAGACGATGTTTGAAACCCGATCGAACCCGAAACCCTAACTTGTTCATGCTCTCTGGACTTTTTCTAAAATCTGGGATTTTTCCATATTAAAAATGCTTAAAAAATTCAGCAGGAAATTCTAAGAATTACGGTGCAAATTTTTTCACATGAACAGTATATAGTGCGGCGGAACCGCGGCATAAGCATGGCTTATGCGGCGGTTCCGCGGCCTGATGATGACGTCAGCCCTCCTCGTTTGCACAGTAACTCCTATTTAATTATGCTGAGTTTTCTAGGAATTTTTAAATTGACTCAAGAGTTGAGTATTCTGGGGTTGCATTGGGAATCGTAGATTCGATCGGATTGTTAAACTTCGTCTATGTGTTTTTCCGGATAACTTTAGAATATGTTAAAAAGTCCGACCGGATATAAATACCCAACTTTTCCCCTGCCGAAAAATTTCCATGTGTTGGATTTTTCTATGGTTTAAGGACGTTCTGAGTAGTGCAAGTAACGCGATGGTCCCTCTAGAAGACAACAAACCTTAACTCGATTATGTGACCGTCTTGAACTGCCCTTTGAACCTTCGGGTATGGGGCAGTACGGCGTGCCACATGTGAGGCGTTGGCTTGACCCTTCTACGGCTGGACCGTTGGTACTGAGGCATGAAGTGAATGTCTTTGAACCTAATTCATGTGATGGATGGTTTCGGGAAAACTTGGGTGTTCGAATGTTCGATCGGAAAGTTTAATATTTTCTATTTATCCGGAATGGGATACAATAATTGGAATTCACAAACAGTTATGAGATAACTGAATGAATGATATAAATCTAGCAGTTTAGTTTCATTTGATATTGAAAAGAGTTTTCGATAATGAGACTAAAATGCGGGGTTTATAACTGTTAGGCATATGATGTCTAAGTATTTCATTTTGATTAGGCATGCGATGTCTAAAGAGGTTGCAGATTCCAATTGTTCTAGTTTTACACTTTCTTTTCTGTGACCGTAAGTGTAATATGTGATATCGCCGGTTTCGTTGCTATATGTCAACGACAATTGGGATGCGCATATTTACTGTTGATGACATGTGATGTTATGTGTTGCTGGATATGTTATATTGGATTGTTGTGTTTGAATAGCCGGGGTTTTTTTTATGTGAGATGAGTGTTTTTCATTTTCATTCATGTAAAAACTTGTATGTAATATTCTTTTATTGGGGCACTTCCAGGTTGCGGAAGATGTCACCCTTTGTATATTATTTACTTTTCTGCACTAGGATAGACCCAAGGAGGAGACCACAAGTAACCGAGTTCTAGGGTCCAGAGGGAGACCATCTCGAGGAGTCGAGTCCAGGTCTCCTAACCCTAGAATTGGTAGGGTTGCTTGCCACTCTCGTAGGGGTCTAGGGGTGTAGGATTGGCTATTCATCACGACCGTGGAATCCGTGTTTTATACTGGCTCGTATTGAAAACACGGACGTTCTAGTATATCCAATGTTTCATATGTTTCTTCTGCTGCGATATATGTGATGTGATCATGTGATGTTCTGTGATAGATACAATATATAGTATATATGATATATTATATAGACGTTACTTATGTTTTGCACCCGCACTAGCCCTGCCCTGCTCTGTCGTTAATTACCTAACCTAACGGTGCAGGAGGGGACATCGAGGCGAATGCGGATGGCATAAGTGTACGTCGTATTTATCTGTGATGTTTAGGTATTTAAATGATGGGACTTCATTAATGTGATTAATGAAAGAAAAGAAACCAAATGATGTTGTAGAATCAAATTTTAAATAAAACAGGTAGCTACAGTTCTTACTATGCATAGCGGTATATATGATATACCATGCACCTTATTCGATGAGGAAAGGACCGAGATCCCTTCACCGGGAGTGACTCCTATAGCAATAACTGGCAGATGCTACATACTCGGTTTGCTTTTGATTGTTTTTGAGTTTTGCTTTGCACAGTGATATATATGATATATCCCGCACCTCATTCGAGGAGGAAAGGGCCGACGATCCCTTCACCGGGAGTGACCCCTTTAGCAAAACTAGAAAAGACTCAAAATCACTCCATTTCAAAACTTCATTTGATTCTACAACGATATCAAGTTCATTACGCAATAGGTTTTCAGAAAAACCTGTCGTAGCCCTCCGTCATTTCAGATAAGTACTAGTTAGTATTCGTGCTACGTTTGTTGACTATGTTAAGGCGTAGTGTGCAGTAGCTAATTAGTGCTTATCTGTATAAGCATATGATGCGATTGGATTAGGGTAGTCGTGCGACTTTGTTGACTATGTTAAGGGTCGTGCGGGTGGGTTTAATTCAATCGGGAAATGACGGGTTGAACTTGACTAGCACTTATGATTTGTTGACTATGTTAAGGTCATATAGCTGCTAAGGGCAAAATATTATCGGGAATTTCAAGTGTTGAAATTTGCAATTAGATTGCATACCTTCTATGAGATAGTTGGATCCCGATACCCACTGCGAGTAAGAGTTACTCCTGGGAGAGTTTTGCACATTGCAATTAGCCGATCAAGTAGGTGTCTAGAAAGGTGTCAACGAGGTTACACCTCTGGGAAAACGAGGTTTACATTAATTAGGTTCGTGCGAAAGCACGGGGGACCTCCCTCAAAGTACCGACACTGGCCTGGCTGAAAGATTAGCGAACTTGTAGTATTTAATTAATCCCGGCTAGTCTTTCCTTTTAGGGTTTGAAGGAAGATTTGATAAAAACCAGTGGGAGCCATCCTGATTAGATAAGATAATAACCAATCTGATCTTGCACGAGCTTACGCTAAAGTGTTTTCTTCTCTCTCTCTCCAGGTAGCGACCATTTCATGCCCTAATAAAGATAATAATATGGATGTGTTGACCGAACCCGCATGTTATACTGTGCTGGGGAACGTTGGTTCCGTTCTTACCTATAAGAGTTATAGGACTGAACAGGATATAGGGGAATACCAGGATTCCCATGCCACCCGATTGAAGAAAGTACATGATAATGCATTTTCTTCGGGTGTGTTCGTTACAGAGAACTGTTTCTCCATTTGCCCTACGTCCTGGGTATTAGATACCGGGTCAGGATCCCATATATGTAATCAGTTACATGGGCTTAGAAAAGGTAGAGAACTTGGAGAAGGTGATAAAGACATTAGAGTTGGAAATGGTGCAATTGTTGCAGCTAAGACTGTCGGGGAATATCACCTTGTATTACCGACTGGTAATACAATGGTTCTGAACGAATGCTATTACATGCTGAACCTGATATGCAACATTATATCGGTTTCTTTATTGAGTAAAGAGGATATAATTTTGTATTACAGGACAATGTTATGAACATTTTCCGTAACCAAATGTTGGTTGGATCAGGCACGTTGTGCAATGGCATTTATGTTCTAAATCAATCAACAGTTCTGAGCATAACTAACACACACAAGAGGAAGAGTTCTGAACTGAACGAATCCTTCTTGTGGCATTGTAGACTGGGTCACATCAATGCGACACGACTGGCTAAGTTGCATAAGGATGGATATTTGAAACCATTCGAATTTTCATCTTATGACACTTGCCAGTCATGTCTCAAAGGCAAGATGACCAAAACTCCGTTTACGGGACACGGAGAAAGAGTTACCGAACTCTTAGGACTGATACATAGTGATGTATGCGGTCCTATGTCTACACATGCCAGGGATGGTTCTTCATACTTCATTACATTCACTGACGATCTCTCTAGGTTCGGGTATGTGTTCCTGATGAAACACAAATCAGAAGCTTTTGAGAAATTTAGAGAATATAAACAAGAAGTTGAGAACCAAACCGGAAAAAGTATTAAAATCCTTCGATCTGATCGAGGAGGTGAATACTTGAGCAATGAATTCCTGGACTTCCCAAAAGAGAATGGGATTCTCTCTCAGCTGACCCCTCCATATACACCACAGCACAACGGTGTATCAGAACGGAGGAACCGCACCCTATTAGATATGGTGCGCTCTATGATGAGCACAGCTGAGTTACCTATTTCCTTCTGGGGTTATGCGCTGGAAACAGCAGCATACCTATTGAATCAAGTTCCATCTAAGTCTGTACCTACCACACCATATGAGATATGGAGTGGGAAGAGACCATATTTTAAACGAGTTAAGATATGGGGTTGTCCGGCCTATGTCAAAAGGCAAAATCCAGACAAACTCGAGACACGGTCAGTTCTTTGTAAGTTTGTGGGATATCCTAAGAATTCACAAGGATATTTTTTCTACCATGCTGAAGAACAAAAGGTGTTTGTTTCTCAATATGCCACCTTTTTAGAAAAGGAATTCCTTGAAAAAGAAATTAGTGGCAAAGTGGTAGAGCTGGAAGAAGTTCCAGATACACAAACCGTAACTGAAGATTTAGTGGAACCAGAAGATTCAGTAGCTCCCAATGAACCTCAGCCTCTCCGCCGATCTAGTAGGGTTCCTCGCCAACCTGAGAGATACTACGGTTTTCTCATGGATGGTGGGAGCGAGGATTGCATCATGGAGGATGATGACCCTACTAGCTTCGAGCAGGCCATCACGAGTAAAGACTCAGTGAAATGGCTGGATGCAATGCGGTCCGAGATGGAATCCATGTACACCAACAAAGTATGGACTTTGGAAGTTGCTCCTGAAGGGGTAAAACCCATTGGGAGCAAGTGGATCTTCAAGAAGAAACTTGGTGTAGATGGGAAAGTGGAGACTTTCAAAGCTAGACTTATTGCAAAGGGTTTTCGTCAAAGGCCAGGTGTGGACTATGACGAAACCTTTTCTCCAGTGGCTATGCTTAAATCCATCCGGATCATGCTTGCCATCGCTGCATATCATGATTACGAAATCTGGCAAATGGATGTTAAGACCGCCTTTCTAAATGGTGATTTAGAAGAGTGTGTGTACATGACTCAGCCAGAGGGCTTCGTAGACAGTGGGAGCAGCGGGAAGGTGTGCAAGCTGCTTAAATCCATTTATGGATTAAAGCAAGCATCGCGGAGTTGGAACATCTGCTTTGACGTCGTTATCAAAGAGTTTGATTTCGTCAAAAACCCAGATGAACCTTGTATTTACAAGAAGGTGGCAGAGAGTAAGGTTGTCTTCCTCGTAATGTACGTGGACGACATACTCTTGATAGGAAATGATATTCCTATGCTGCAATCGGTCAAGCTCTTCTTATCACAAAGATTCTCAATGAAAGATCTTGGTGATGCCTCCTGCATATTGGGAATTAGGATCTATAGAGATAGATCCAAACGGATTTTGGGATTGTCCCAATCCAGGTACATTGACACCATACTAAAGAGGTTTAGTATGGAAGAATCCAAGCGTGGGAACTTACCCACGATCTCTGGAGTCACTCTCTCCAAAGAGACGTCTCCCAAGACTGATTTGGAGAGAGCTCGCATGCAAGGGATACCCTATGCTTCAGCTGTTGGCTCTATCATGTATGCGATGCTATGTACCAGACCCGATGTAGCATACTCACTAAGTGTAGTGAGCAGGTATCAAGCTGATCCTGGAGAGAGTAACTGGACAGCTGTGAAGAGCATTCTCAAGTACTTACGAAGGACTAAAGAGATGCTCTTGGTGTATGGTAATGGAGAACTCCAAGTGGAGTCCTTTACCGATTCGAGCTTCCAGAGTGATAAGGACGACTCTAAGTCGCATTCGGGATTTGTCTTTACCGTTTACGGAGGGGCGGTTAGCTGGAAGAGTTCCAAGCAGGAAACCGTGGCAGACTCGACGATGGAGGCTGAATACATCGCTGCCAACGATGCTGCTAAAGAGGCTGTCTGGATCAAGAAGTTCATTACTGAACTTGGAGTGGTTCCATCCATTGAGCATCCAATACCTTTGTATTGCGATAACAATGGAGCGGTGGCTTTGGCCAAGGAACCCAGGTCCCATCAGCGATCCAGGCATATTCTGAGGCGGTATCACCTGATCCGGGAGATAGTTGATCGCCGGGAGATCGAGGTCAGGAAAGTTGACATGAAGAACAACACGGCGGATCCACTCACGAAGGCCATTCCCCAGATACAGTTTGAGAGACTCTTCGGGATGCTCGGTATGCGATACTACAGCAGCTGGCCCTAGTGCAAGTGGGAGATTGTTAGTTGTATGTATGCCCTAGAGGCCAGTATTGTACAGATGATGTATATTATATTGGATGCTTGGACATATATAGAGATGACTTTCTTGCTCGATATGATAGTATGCTATCTGGTTACTCTTTATCTTAACATGTATACTAGTCTCTTTAAACTGTCTTATAGTTACATGTTGATAAAGCCCTTAGGATGTGTACTTGACTACCTGGACTATGATGCAGATCATACAAGTGGGGACATGGTAGTCCATAAGTACATCCTTCAAGGTCCCTAGTCGTGGGTGTATCGAGACAGGGCATCGATATACCAGTGTAGACTAGCGTATACGCTTCTCGACCCATGAGATGGGCAATGGATGATCCCATATCCATTGGTGTTTGACATCAGAGATGGTATACGGGTGCTTAGTGGAGACTGGGTACACTGGACGAACTCGTCGAGAACTCCCAGATGGTATTATACCTCACGTCAGATGGCAGTTCTCAGGTGACACTTGTACAGGTTAGTCTGTAGACCCGAGATCGTCATAGAGTCTTGTGTGATTCCCACTGTGCTTTGATCTCCACCTTACCACGTCCATGAGGGCGTGCAAAACGGTGGTCTTTGGGTACAGTCCCGAGTCACATGGAGGCAATGAGCGATAGGAGGGGTTTCTGTAAGTCTACGTTAGCGCCCCGGCCGTCTACGCCAAATGCGGAATAAAAACTTTTAAACTGGCGCTATCGTATACTTTAACCCGGATCTTCCATTATTGCTAAACTAACAAACTGTAAAGAGTGTAGAAAGGTTATACCGAACGATCCGAGTCCTTCGTTCTTTAACCATCATCCCACGCTCCGTTGCGGCTGCTCCGATCTCGTCGAACTCCGATATCCTCGTCGAGGTGGCACCACATCACTGATTCTTTAAACGGGCTCCCGCCTCTGACTTGAGGCAACTCGGTCGTCAAGTTTGCTAGAAGAGACGACCAAGAAAGATGTAGAGAATGAGTAGATGACTTTGTCTCGTTCCGTCCAAAGCTATGGACGGACGGTTAATGAAGTTGCCGACGGAATTGGGTGATGGAATGAAATGAACTGTAATATTCCATGCACCCCCAATACTATCATATCTTTTTCTCCAAATGAAACATCAAGTGAGAGAGTGTGGAGGAGAGAGAGGGCCTGCCATTCTTATAGAAGAGGAGGAGGTGACCGTAGGAGAAAGAGAGTAACCATAGGATAAATATCATGTGTGAACACAAAATAAATATCCTTAGCTAAACAAGAAATGGTTAAAATCAAAGCATGAGTCACAAGACACCTCACCAAATTCTAGAACCTTCTAGAACCTTCTAGAAGGATGACTCACCCTCATCCAAGAAAAGATAAATCCGTCTTTAACCGAATGTTAAAAGACGGCTGATAGAAAACTGTAAACTGGCAACTTCCAAAAGTGATCCTGAAACGACTTTCAGGATAACCCCGTATCTGTATAAATATACCCGCATTTGTATTACGACCGAATACAAATGCAACTGAGACAAAGATATTATACCTACTCAATATAATACTCGGATCCGGCTTAAACCAAAGCCGACCAGTATCATCTGCCCGAAAACTGACACGTGCGTAAACGCACGTGCATTTTCCGAACCCTGCCATAAAACCATACGGCCTCTACAACGTTTCGCCCGAACTTGGGAAACTGTCTGTGGGGGACTCTAATGACTCGTCAGTACCCTGGCAGTGGGTTTAACCACAAACCGTCAGCTGCACTAGCTATGCGTAACGGCTGCCCACGGACTGACCTCAAGGGAGACTGATGAGCAAACTCAAGGGTGGCCGATGAATGAACTCATCCAGAAAACCCTACTGAGCCTAACAGTGACAATGTATATACAGTCCGGTCCGTTCGTCAATGAGTATCGCATATCCGCCTAGGGGGCTAGTAACGTCAGACCCCCAGAAGCAGTATAAGTCGTGTCGGAGTGTAGCCCAATAACACCATGAGATACTACTGGAGTACCTACCAGTAAATCTCCTGCCACGGCCGTGGGCTATGTGTAATGGCTCTCCTAGACACAGCACGATCTCGCCCCCAATACCGGGAGAGACGAATCCCCTGCCGATCCGCTCACGTGCCTCCATATGGCTCGGGACTGTACCCAAAAGCTACCTGTTTGCACGACTCCTTTGAGCCGTGGTAGGGTAGAAATCAAAGCACAGTGGGAACTCACACGAGACAAATGACGACCACAGGTCGATGAACAAACCTGTACACACGTCACCAAGGAACTGCTATCTGACGATAGGTATAGTACTAACTAGCAGATTCCCGGCGAGTCCTGTCCGGTGTACTCATAACCCAATGAGCACCTGTATACATCTTAGGTGATCCAACTGACACCAGTGGCTTGCGAGACCGGCCACCGCCCCTCGTCAGGGTCTCGACTGTATACACTAGTCTACTCCGGAGTATCGATGCCCTGTCTCGAAACTCCCACGACTAGGGACCACAATTAAGGATATGCATATAAACTACCCAACTCTCACGTATATGATCGCCATCATACAGTTGGTAGTAAAGCAAGATCCTAAGGGCTTTATCAAAGTGTAATATGCAATCAGTCACCTGAACATGTACACGACTGATAAAGGCAAACCAGATAGCATACTATCATCTCGAGTAAGACTGTCCTACCGGGATAGGTCCTCCGCAATCATTGCAATCACGTACCTGCGATCCAATAATTGACTTTGAGGGCACTATCTCCAACAATCTCCCACTTGCACTCAAGGCTAATATTGCGATGTCGACTACTCACAGCCCGTGTGAAACCGAACATCCAACTCCTTTACTAATCAGTTTCACAAAGCCCGTTTGTAAAACTATTGTGTTCGAGAAATAGCCTCAGTGAGTGGATCCGCCTAGAAGTATCTTTCTATATCTCTCTTAATCTCAAGTTCGCGGAGAAAACCATCTCCCGAGTTGAGTAGTACCTGTCTTAGAATATGTCTGGATATCTGATGGGACCTTAGTTCATAAATGAACTCCATATCCAAACTTCTTAGACTGTATGGATCACTGAACCTAATCAGTATCCGGCACCATGCCACCCACAGTATCCTCTGGAACCACCTGTCCATAATACTGTCCCTCGTCAGAGGGAAAACTAAAACTCTGACAATCACTCTGTCATCCATGTCACCTTTGAAGCCTGGAATGATAACCGTCTCCCGAAAGAGGCTGCCGTTATCAAATCCGTAGAACATGTACTAATGTTCTAAAACTGCTTCCTTATGTTTCTCCAGGATTGGATTAATACAAACTTATTGCATCTAGTGCAAAAACAACATTTGGTGCGGTACTTGACATCTCATGATTCACTCAATTGCCTAAGCAAGTGATCTGCCAATCATGCACATCCCTCTCCCCTTCAGTCTATACGACACCTTTAGAGAGGGTGACTCCATCACCTGCAGGTACACCACCATGCTAGGAGTCAACTATTCCAAAAACCATTAGAATATCTGTCAAAGTACCCACATTGGGAAACTACCCAAATCCAGATCTAAAACCATAGATCTAGAAACCAGAATGTCAAATATTATATCCATATCCTGTCTGGAGAAACAACTGTGTGACGACCACAATACAACCGATCGTAGTATAGGAATTTTACTTCCTACTCTGTGTATGTCATCCTGATACCATGACATCACACCCTACTACCTTCTTAACTGATCCATCCCCTATTCTGATTGAAGTCAAACCCATGACTGTCACATCAAAATTAGATGATCTATCTCCGCTAAAACTGCTCAAGTCTATAAATAGATATAAGTATCTTACCCACTATGCTTCCGCTGCTCCCACTGACTACGACAACCCTCCTACCGGGTCTCATAGCCTGGAACAACAGTAGTGTCAAGTCTTGGTAGATAAGAACCTCCCTGTCACCGTCCTTGAGGCTACCGAAGTACCTCTCGGGTGTCTGAGGTTACCTACCATATCTGCGGAGTGGCTATTGGAATGTCAAATCTGATTGAATATATAGGTCCTATTAAATTTTCCGTAATCGTTTGCGGTTCTGGAATCACTTCCAGTTCTACCATACTCCCACTACTGTTTTCTGAAAAAGATCCATTTTACTAAAACTGTGGCGAGTCAAGAACAATATCACTATTGATCTTCCAAATGGTAGAATATCAACCCTCGTCATAGCCAGGGTCAACCCACAAACAGCCATTACAGAAACGTGCCCTGAGTTATCCAGAGTCTGGTTTTAAGCATAAGCTGGACAACTCCCCATACCTTAATTTCTTTTAAGGTACGATCCATTCTATATTCAATACAGAAACTTTGGCACTTATTTAATTGGAACCATATTCAAATCATGCAGCTGTCTCCAGTGCATATCAACTTTAATGGAAAGAGGCTAATCAGCATTACTCAACTTAGGAAACCATCCAATTATGAGTAACCTGAAAGAGAAATACGTTTCTCAAAACCATCACTATCATCTGAATACCAATCACAAGAATCTACATCTTCGATCTCTTTGAAGAATCCCGATACTTGTGATACCTGGTTCTCTACTTTATTCTTATACCCACAACTTCTCAAAACTTAGACCTTGTATTTCTACGAAACACTCGTCTAAATACTAGAGAAGTTATAAGTAAACAGAACATAGTACGAGGACCTACCCCTTTATCCTGATGGACACTGGACAACATACAATACTCTGTATAAGTCCGCTGAGTTGAACAACTCATAACCTGTGCGTTGTAGGTGGAAAACTGTACCCTGGCGATTTCCTCAAATATCACCAATTACAACGAATTCCGATATAATGAGGATGATCACCTAATTCCCAATATCTTACTCCCACTCATCATCTGTAAAACCATACAGATATGAGAATGAAACCTGGTAAATACATACCCTTGGAGTAAGTGTCTAATCGGGAAAACAGTTTTTCCTTTAACAATGCACTGAAACATGAAAATGTTTCGTAGGGGTATCCTGGTATTCATAGTAATGCCTCTTCCATAATCCAATTCATGACTTCAACCGTATATTTTATTGCCATCTCTCCAAATCACTTTATTTGTCTTTAGTCGTTACCTTCTGTACACCATCGTTAGGCTAAATGGTTTTCTTCCTTCCCTACCGTTCGGCACCAGCCTATGGTTTGGAAGAAGACTATCCAGTAAGCATAATAGGTGTACCCTCCTAAACCAAGGAGTACTCGCATCTCGAGAGAAGGTGATGATAAAAGAAAACTGAATAATACCTTATTCTTTTAAAGGTGAAATAGGAGCGGCGATGAAGTACGCAGTTTTGGTCGTGAATGATATCAGTCGCAATTTACTTTGCCCTCTTTCTAATCCCTTTATTTTGTCTTTACATATTACCTTCTGCACACCCTACTTAGGCTAATTGGTTTTCTTCATTCCCTACCTTTCGGCACCTGCCTATGGTTTGGAATAAGACTATCCAATAAGCGTAATAGGTGTACTCTCCTAAACCAAGGAGCTCTCGCAACCTGAGAGAAGGTGATAATAAAAAACAACTGAATAAAGCAATTCTATTTCTCCTGAACCTGGATCCATCCTCGAAGAAGTCCCTTCGAGTTCGTATATAACCATACGATGGATCTATCCAATGGAAGTGGATATCCGTAGTAAAACGGGTGTTCTGAGAAATTCAAAGGGTAAAAGAAGGAGTGGCAATGACTTATGCAACATAGACAATCCAAAAGCCAGTATTTTAAGAAGGTTCGGTCAATCTGGTCACTGAGTCATAGTCTAGGGTCGGTCAAAGGTCGCTGCCAAAGAGAGAGAGAGAAAAGAAACACTCTGCGTGCACTCTAACCTAGATCAGAATGGTCATAACTTTATCTAATCCGGAAACCTCCCACTGTCCTGTCAAATTCTCCTCCAAACCTAAAGAAGAATCAATCGGGATCACCCGAAGAGTAAACCAACTCTTTAGTGGGAATCGGGATCCAACTCTCATCGCATGATAACGTGACGGAATCCACTCGCGTTATCACACTCCAGAAGGTATGCGCATGCCTGGCAAGTTTCAGTTTCTTTAGAAACTCCCGATATGATTTTTACCCCATGTTCTTATGACCTTGGCGAATGTCAACAAATCATAAGTCACATGTCAAGTTCTGCCCGTCATTATCTTGTTAATTTGAACCCACCCGTACATACCCTTGACGAAAGCCAACAAGGTAATACGACTGTCCCAAACCAACACATCTATCTATGCAACAAATGAATACCCCAGCAACTACCAAACACTATGCCTTGACGAAAGCCAACAAACATAGCTTGAATATTACTGACCATCCATAAGAAACGACGGAGGGCTACGGCTGGTTTTTGGCGAAAAACCTTTAGCGTAATGAACTTGATCTCATTGAAGGAACCTGATAGCTTTTTTAAAATATAGTGGCGAAAACCTTTGCTAAAGAGGTCACTCCCGGTGAAGGGATCTCGGCTCTTTCCTCGTGGAATGAGGTGCAGGATATTCCACTGAATACCGCTATGCAAAGCAACATGTAATCGACTATAGTGAAGTTATTACCGTGACGCAAACTTCTGCCCAAGGGGTCAGTCCCGGTGAAGGGATATCGGCTCTTGCCCCGTCGAATGAGGTGCAGGATATTCCACTGAATACCGCTATGCAAAACAAAAGGAAATGTCTTTGCAATAACACTTGTTAAATTGTTCCAACAACATCAAACAGGTTTTTTTTACATTGCATTGATCAGAATCAACGCAGTCCCATCAATCAATCACACCAGAAAAGAACGAAAATAAAATGTACGTATATGCCATCCGCATTCGTCACTGGGTCCCGTCATCACCCGTTAGGTTACTTAACTAACGACAGAGCGGGGACTGGACTAGCGCGGGTGTAAAACATATACAACATCTAATAGTATATAAACCAATATACAATAATCGCTCCAGGCGTGATAATATGCAACATTACAGAAAAGTAATAAGCATCACAGAACAATACAGATAATCTGGGATCCCCGGGTTTCACAGAGCCGCTGCTGAAACCCGACGTTCCCCTGTCGTGTGGATAGCCTGTGCAATGAAACCTAGACCCCTACGGGTGCGGCAAGTTACCCGCCAAAACCTGAAGCGAGGTAGTCCCCACAGCATAGTGAATGGAACACCCGGCACTTCACGGAATCCGGTAAATTGAGCACCCCTCCTTGGGTCAACCTGTACCCCCTACGAGTGCGGCGAATAGTCTGCCAATTCTAGAGTGGGGACCCTCTGCCTCTCAAAGCCATAAAATGCGGACCCGTTGCTCTCCAGAACTCGGCTATCCGTGCACTCCGTCGCGGGGCAAAACCTAGTACAGTAATGAAAAATAGTACAATAGGTACATCGACCGCAACTTGGTCGTGCCCCAAAAGAATATTATACAATAGGCAGTGACGGCAGTCCACAAGTTGGACGCTCGCCCCGCAATATCAAATGTACAAATAAACTCAAACTGTACTACCATTGCACACTGCTATCCACCACGACAAATCCGCAACATCACAGCACAACACAGAACATCAACGCGAATGTCACGTTCGCAAACCCGTCTAAAAGAACTATAGCAATCGGACGCGGTTTACCGATCAAATGACATTCCCGGTCGGAGATATAATGTAAGCACTGTAAACTAACGTGTTTAAATTTCGATCGACCAAATATCAAAAAGTGGGCCCCACTGCTTACTGGTGAACAGTAACAAAACCTGGGCCAAAATGATATTTACCAAAAGCCCCAAAATCCAAAGAAGAACCCACTGGAAAAATTTGGGAGCACGTGCTTCCTACGTGGCCGCGGATGCGCGGCCAAACCATGGGTTTGGCCGCGTTTCCGCGGCAACTTGGAGGAATCACGACCCCAAATTTTGTCGTGGATCTTAAAAACGCCTGCACAGATTTTTAAGATATACAGAAATGATTTTCGAGACCATTTAAAATCAACAGAAACTGTCAAGCAAGGATTTTGTCGTTTTTGATTTTCGGTCGTATCGATGTTTTAAACGCGTTAGCACAAGTTAGTATAGCAAAATGGTGAGGCTCTGATACCAATGTAAGTCTACGTTAGCGCCCCGGCCGTCTACAGACGCCAAATTCGGAATAAAAACTTTTAAACTGGCGCTATCGTATACTTTAACCCGGATCTTCCATTATTGCTAAACTAACAAACTGTAAAGAGTGTAGAAAGGTTATACCGAACGATCCGAGTCCTTCGTTCTTTAACCATCATCCCACGCTCCGTTGCGGCTGCTCCGATCTCGTCGAACTCCGATATCCTCGTCGAGGTGGCACCACATCACTGATTCTTTAAACGGGCTCCCGCCTCTGACTTGAGGCAACTCGGTCGTCAAGTTTGCTAGAAGAGACGACCAAGAAAGATGTAGAGAATGAGTAGATGACTTTGTCTCGTTCCGTCCAAAGATATGGACGGACGGTTAATGAAGTTGCCGAGGGAATTAGGTGATGGAATGAAATGAACTGTAATATTCCATCCACCCCAAATACTATCATATCTTTTTCTCCAAATGAAACATCAAGTGAGAGAGTGAGGAGGAGAGAGAGGGCCGGCCATTCTTATAGAAGAGGAGGAGGTGACCGTAGGAGAAAGAGAGTAACCATAGGATAAATATCATGTGTGAACACAAAATAAATATCCTTAGCTAAACAAGAAATGGTTAAAATCAAAGCATGAGTCACAAGACACCTCACCAAATTCTAGAACCTTCTAGAACCTTCTAGAAGGATGACTCACCCTCATCCAAGAAAAGATAAATCCGTCTTTAACCGAATGTTAAAAGACGGCTGATAGAAAACTGTAAACTGGCAACTTCCAAAAGTGATCCTGAAACGACTTTCAGGATAACCTCGTATCTGTATAAATATACCCGCATTTGTATTACGACCGAATACAAATGCAACTGAGACAAAGATATTATACCTACTCAATATAATACTCGGATCCGGCTTAAACCAAAGCCGACCAGTATCATCTGCCCGAAAACTGACACGTGCGTAAACGCACGTGCATTTTCCGAACCCTGCCATAAAACCATACGGCCTCTACAACGTTTCGCCCGAACTTGGGAAACTGTCTGTGGGGGACTCTAATGACTCGTCAGTACCCTGGCAGTGGGTTTAACCACAAACCGTCAGCTGCACTAGCTATGCGTAACGGCTGCCCACGGACTGACCTCAAGGGAGACTGATGAGCAAACTCAAGGGTGGCCGATGAATGAACTCATCCAGAAAACCCTACTGAGCCTAACAGTGACAATGTATATACAGTCCGGTCCGTTCGTCAATGAGTATCGCATATCCGCCTAGGGGGCTAGTAACGTCAGACCCCCAGAAGCAGTATAAGTCGTGTCGGAGTGTAGCCCAATAACACCCTGAGATACTACTGGAGTACCTACCAGTAAATCTCCTGCCACGGCCGTGGGCTATGTGTAATGGCTCTCCTAGACACAGCACGATCTCGCCCCCAATACCGGGAGAGACGAATCCCCTGCCGATCCGCTCACGTGCCTCCATATGGCTCGGGACTGTACCCAAAAGCTACCTGTTTGCACGACTCCTTTGAGCCGTGGTAGGGTAGAAATCAAAGCACAGTGGGAACTCACACGAGACAAATGACGACCTCAGGTCGATGAACTAACCTGTACACACGTCACCAGGGAACTGCTATCTGACGATAGGTATAGTACTAACTAGCAGATTCCCGGCGAGTCCTGTCCGGTGTACTCATAACCCAATGAGCACCTGTATACATCTTAGGTGATCCAACTGACACCAGTGGCTTGCGAGACCGGCCACCGCCCCTCGTCGGGGTCTCGACTGTATACACTAGTCTACTCCGGAGTATCGATGCCCTGTCTCGAAACTCCCACGACTAGGGACCACAATTAAGGATATGCATATAAACTACCCAACTCTCACGTATATGATCGCCATCATACAGTTGGTAGTAAAGCAAGATCCTAAGGGCTCTATCAATGTGTAACATGCAATCAGTCACCTGAACATGTACACGACTGATAAAGGCAAACCAGATAGCATACTATCATCTCGAGTAAGACTGTCCTACCGGGATAGGTCCTCCGCAATCATTGCAATCACGTACCTGCGATCCAATAATTGACTATGAGGGCACTATCTCCAACAGTTTCGTCTCTCCCGGTATTGGGGCTTGATGTTGCGCTGTTCTCGATTGGCTGTAACAGGGAAGTCCCTGGCCAGGGCTGATCAGAGATTTACTGGTAAGTGTTACCAGTAGTTTCTCGACCCGTTATGAGCCTCACATCGGCACGACTTATCGGTTATTGGGGTCTGACGTATACCACCCCTAGACTAGATATGCGACATATCAGACGAACAGACCGGACTGTACGGTAAGTGTTACTGGTTGGATTCACACGAGTGTGAGCGGGCTAGCTCGTCGATCTTCTGATCGCTCAATACCCGGATGGCCGTTATGTTTGGCAGACCGCTTGCGGCTTGTGGGTGCTTGATATGATCATCATCTGCTACCGGCGTATTGGTGAGTCTTTAGAGTCCTACACAGAGGTTTCCTGGCTCAAGCGAAACGAAATAGGAGTGCATATGAGATATGTGCAGGACCGAGAATGATGCGTGTATGTGATACCGTATTTCATTCTCGCGATGAATGTTTCGATTGGTTATATGCGATATAACCTAGTTATCGAATCGTAGATTGATTCGATAAGTCGATAAATTGGATACTAGTCGGTTATATGCGATATGACCGGATCGTTAAATCAAGTGTTGATTTAATGATTTAATGTATAATTATATATTTGATATATTGCTTTGCATTAACTAGTATTGGTTCATTTTAAAAGGATTTTCTCACTTGATGCACATTGTATATGTGATATATTTTTTGTGCACTTGTTTGTATCATGTTTGATGATACTTACTCACTTGGGTTTTTGTAAAGATTAAACCATGGTTATATGAATGGTTAGGGTTTTGATTATTTACTTAGTTATTTATTTATTTATTCATTTTGGATATTATTAAGAATGGTGGCTTATTTTGTTTCTATGTTGAAGCTTCTTGAAGCTTTGACAAAGTCCACCATCCTTATCTCATCCTTAACCCTAACCATTCCAACTAACCTTAGTTTAATCTCTACACTTCACCATGGTTAGTATATGATAAGTATTCATATTAGTTTCATTTTTAAATAAGAGACTTATCATATTCTTTCTTCTTGATCATCTTCTTCTTCAAGAAAAGCTTAAGTCCATCAATGGCAACTTGAGCTCTAAATTGAGAAATCCAATTCTAAAGTGAACCCACCTCCTATTTCTTCACCCTCTACCTCTTGCCAAGTTGTTTTGGGTGTTCTCTTCATAAGTTTCACAACTTGGTGAAGTCGGAGCTTGAACTTGTGATGCCTCGACGTAGATCATCTTCGGCACGAAGCCGACGACCTAGTCCGCCCAATTCTCCGATGAAGCCGACGTTTGAGTTCGGGATTCGAGATGGACAGCGAGAGGACGCCTACGTGGAGCTAAGGAAGTGGAGAACCGGATCTACAAAGGTTGTAGCCTCTCTCCTTTAGTTAAGATGTTAACTAGTTTACTGTTTCGCCTAAATTTCTAGTCGACGATCCGTATTAGGGTTTCTCGGCACCCATAAAATTTTAAATTGGCATGGTTGATGCCTTGTGAGACCTCTATAGTGTGCTTAGGAACCCTACAATTGGATGTTAGGATTCTCACTAGTTGTAGTGAGATGGTATCAACCGATCCTGGGGAGAATCATTGGATAGGTTCCAGGGTGATAAGGACGACTGAAAGTCAGTCACAGGCATTGTCTTTACCCTCAGTATAGGGACGGTATGTTGGAAGAGTTCCAAGATAGATACCGTGGCATACTAGATGATAAAGGCAGGATACATCGCAACTTAACATGCTACCAAAGAGGCAGTCTGGATGTATATTTGTTCATGAGATGAACTTAGTTCCTCCCATTGTGTGACAATGGAGTTGTGGCTTATGCCAAGGAACGTCCATCCCATCAGTGATCCAGACATATTCTAAGGCAGTATCACCTGATCATGGAGATGCTTGGTCTCCAAGGGATCGAGGTTAGGAGAGTAGACTCAGAGGACAACACGGCGGATCCACTCACAAAGGATTTTTCCCAGAGAGAGACTTTTATGTGATGGTTGAGTATGAGATACTACAACCACTGCTATCAGATGGCCCTAGTGCAAGTGGGAGATTGTCAGTTATATGTATGCCCTAGAGGCCATTACTATACATAGGATGTATATCGTAGTGGGTGCTTGGACATATATAGGGGGGACTTTCTTGCTCGACATGATAGTATGCTATCTGGTTGCACTTTACCTTAACGTGTACGCTGATTGTCTCTCTGATACATGTTGGTAAAGCCCTTAGGATGTTTACTTGACTACCTGGACTATGATGCGGATCATACTAGTGGGGACATGGTAATCCATAAGTACATCCTTCAAAGTCCCTAGTCGTGGGTATATCGAGACGGGGCATCGATATAGCAGAGTAGACTAGCGTATACCTTCTCGACCCATACAGATGGGCGATGGATGATCCCATAACCATTGGTGTTTGACATCAGGGATGATATACGGGTGCTCAGTGGAGACTGGGTACACTGGACGGACCCGCCGAGAACTCCCAGATGGTATTATACCTTACGTCAGATGGCAGTTCTCTGGTGACACTGGTACAGAGTAGTCTGTTGACCAGAGATCGTCATAGAGTCTTGTGTGGTTCCCACTGTGCTTTGATTTCCACCTTACCATGTCCAAGAGGGCGTGCAAAACGGTGGTTTTTGGGTACAGTCCCGAATCACATGGAGGCAATGAGCGATAGGAGGGGATTCGTTTCTCCCGGTATAGGGAGTTGATGTTGCGCTGTGTTCGATTGGCTATAACCGGAAATCCCTGGACAGGGTTGCTGAGATTTACTGGTAAGTGTTACCAGTAGTTTCTCGAACTGTTATAGACCTCATATCGACACGACTTATCGAGCTGTTGGGGTCTGACGTTTACCACCCCTAGGCGAGATATGCGACATATCAGATGACGAGACCGGACTGTACGGTAAGTGTTACTGGTTGGATTCACAGGAGTATGAGCGGGCTTGCTCGTCGATCTTCTGATCGCTCAATACCCGGGTGGCCGTTACGTTTAGCAGACCGCTTGCGGCTTGTGGGTGTTTGATATGATCATCACCTGCTACCGGCGTATTGACGAGTCTTTAGAGTCCTACACAGAGGTTTCCTGGCTCAAGCAAAACGAAATAGGAGCGCATATGAGATATGTGCGGGACCGAGAATAATGCGTGTATGTGATACCGTACTGTATTCTCGTGATGATTGTATCGATTGGTTATATGCGATATAACCTAGTTATCGAATCAAGGATTGATTCGATAAGCCGATACATTGGATATTAGTCGGTTATATGCGATATGATTGGATCGTTAAATCAAGTGTTGATTTAATGATTTAATGTATAATTATATATTTGATATATTACTTTGCATTAACTGATATTTGTTCACTTTAAATGGATTTTCTCACTTGATGTGCACATTGTATATGTGATATACTTTTGTGCACTTGTTTGTATCATGTTTGATGATACATGCAAAATTGGCTTTGTGTAAAGACTTATACCATGGTTATGATATTGGTTAGGGTTTTGATTTAATCACTTATTTATTTATCTATTCATTTTTGAGAAATAGATAAAAGAAAAACAAAATGGTTTCTTTCTTTCTTTCATGAAGCTTGTTGAAGCTTCATGAAGCTTTGACCAAAGTGAACATTTTGTCTTCATGCTTAACCCTAACCATTGATCTAACCTTAGTCAATTCTCTACACCTAACCATGGTTCATATTATGATAAGTATTCATTTTCTTTTGTATTTTTAATGAACTTATCATAATATTATCCTCTTCTTCTTCTTCTTTTTCAAGATGAAGAAGCTTGCAACCATCAATGGTGATTTGATGAAAAGAGTGAGAAATCCAATTCTAAAGTGAACCCACCTCCTATTTCTTCATCCTCTACCTCTTGCCAAGTAGTATAGGGTGTTTTCTTCACAAGTTTCATGACTTGGTGAAGTGGGAGCTTGATCTTGTGATGCCTCGACGTAGATCATCTTCGGCATCGTAGTCGATGACCTAGCCCGCCCATTTCTCCGATGAAGCCGACGCTAGAGGCCGGGATTTGATTTGGACAGCAAGGAGACTTCATCATGGAGCTATGGAGGTGGAGAACCGGATCTACAATGGTTGTATTTCCGTTCACTTAGTTAAGTTGTTAACTAGTTGCATGTTTCGCCTAAAATTCTAGTTAACGATCCGTATTAGGGTTTCTCGGCACTTGTAAAATTTGAAATTGGCATGGTTGATGCCTTGTGAGACCTCATTAGTGTGCCTAGGAACCCTATAGTGTATACAGACGGTGAGCCTGACAGAGCGACTACTACCTACCGGTGATAGTATTTGGGCTCGGCGGATATCCGGAGGATACCGACCGGAGTCGAGAGATGATATGGGCCGATCCGGACTGACGGAGCCCGAGATATGAGGATTTACGTGTCGATGCTGGACACGGGTTTCATGATGTTTTCGGGTGTCGATGTTGGGCACCCATGTTCCATGATTTTGATGTGTCGCGAGGGACACCGTTGATTTATATCCTCATACTTTCATGGACACTCTTTTATGATATTTACGTATATACAGACATTGATTATATGGGTGGACGAGATCCACATGCATACATGCAATGATTATACTGTTGGATGTTATCCACATGCTTATAGGTATTGACTACCTTGTTGGCATTTATACAGACCCGGTCACCCTAGATATCATGGTATTACCTTTATGATATAGTTCACCTAGGAGTCGTTGTTTATTCGATTTCTACTTGTAGATGTTTTTCTACTCACGAGTTGGCAACTCACCCCCGTTGTGCCACAGTTCTTGCTGGTTAACAGCATGGATCCGTAGCGGCATCGCTAGCACATAGCTTCATTTGGGTGTTTTGCATTGGTAGGTAGGGCATTTGTATCGTACCCACTCTTGTATTTATATTTCATATTGTATCCAGTCAACGCCAACAATCAAAATTAGTAAATTTTATATGTAATGAGACTTAGTGGGATTGTGGTTGCGAGACTTAGAGCGAGGGGTATTCCGCTACTTGTGGTTTTTATTTCTTGCTTTCCTTTATCTTTGTGGTGATCTTCGCCGTTGGGCGTCGTATACTTATATATATTGTCTTGTGTGGTTGTGATCCGCCGTTTGGCGAAGAGCTAGCTCCCGCTTGGGGATGCCTTTATTATTATCTTGTATATGTGGTTTTGGATCAAAATATAAAAAGGAGGTGCTATCCAAATTTTTAAAAAGACGAAACATGTTTTCAAACTAGTAAATTCCACTTGCATTTTCATGTTCCTTTTCTATGCATTTTAAGAAAACTTGATTTCATTATACCTTTATTTCAAAACTTCGCCTCCTTTATTTTCTTAAAAATGTTTAGATTTCTGGGTTTCAGCTTACTTGAATTACGTTACGCCTTTAGGCGTTGCGTGATTTAAGTGCTGGTCACGAGCTAATATTTCGGGTCGTGACATTTTGGGTAGGGTTTCAGTTGAGGGTGTGAGGGTGATGAAAATTGAAGAGAAGAAAATGATAAGTGAATGAGAGAATGTGAGTGAGAGTGAGGGAGTGTATGAGTGAGGGTGAGGTAAATGAGGGGGTGAGTTTAGAGAGAGCCATGCTCTTCTCTCTCTTCATTAAGTGCTAGCCATGCTTGCCCATGCTCATCATTCCCATGCCACCCTTTCTCTCTCTCTCTCAAGTCAACAAATTTCAAAAACCCCTTTTATTTTTAAAACTAATTAATTTAGATAATTACATAAAACAAATGGCATGACAATTAGGTTAGGGTGCCATGGCTACCTAAGCATGGTTAACCCTAATTAACCCTACGTTAACCTGCACATGTGTGTGCAAGCCCAAAATAAATATTAATAAAATATTAATTAATTTTTATAAAATATTTGAAAACTATTTTGGTAAACTTTTTACTAAAAATCCTCATTATCGCTTAATTAACACTAATCTCATTCTAAGGTGTTACAACAACGTGCTTCGAATCCTGGTTTCTGGCTTTCCAAGCCCTGCAGTTCTTCTGCCAATGCCCTTTCCCATGACAATAGAAACACTCCTCCTTCCCTACTGTTAGCCCCGAAACTTTTGCCATGTCCTTTCCCTCTACCTTATTGACACCGTCTATCGGCTTTGTGGAGGCCTTTTTTTCTCTCCCTTGGCTTTCGCCTCGGATCTAGAAGAGGAAGATTCCCCAATGAGCAAAGCGGGTGTCTCCCTGAATTACTGCATAGTGCCCTCAGTGCTTCTCAACATGTTGAGGAGTCCTGGAAGTGAAACTTCCTTCCTTTGAATGTTGAAATTCAATATAAACTGGGCGTAAGTGGAAGGAAGGGATGGTAGAATTTTTAAGTCGATGTCACGCACCCCACTTGTCTGCGGGGAGGCAGAATTAGCAAAAAATGTTTTTTACGAGCTTCGCAACATCGACTCAAACCAGGGATCGAACACAAACCGTAGCTAGCAAACTACTTGAGGTTTAACTACTCGGATTCGAAGTTATACCTCACGTTTCTTGTCCTTCGGGTCTTCATCGCTGTCCTCCACACCTCGTAGACTCTATGGAACATGGGTACCTCAACAGCCTCCTCGAGTCAAAGACGATCCACCAGAGAGTCTATAGTCCGAGCTCCTATCTCGAATCTGAGATAACTACGGCTTCTAGTTTGCTAATCTAGAAGTCCTAGAGGGTGTAGAGTATTTAGATGGATTACTTAATCACTTAAACCCTAGGATTCTCAACTCATGAGAGCTTTTAGGGTTTGAGGAAGAAGATGAAGACTTGAGGAGAGAGAAGTGTTCTGTGATAATGAAATGAATAATTCTCATGCTAGAATAATATGAAGCATAATAATATCTCTCTTGATAATATCAAGATAATATCTAGCATGCTTCATTTAATTCTAAGTGTGAATCACCTCATGAGTCATTAAGCATTTAATGTAAACATACACCTCATCCTCCACCTCATTTAGTTTAAATCCCAAAAGGAAATAAACACAAATGGGTCACCTTCTTCTAGAAGCTTCCCGAGAAATTACGAGACTGCCCCTCCAATCCGTATTTCCGAAAAAAATGAATAATCTTTGACTAAATAATTCCATCTGTATAATACTAGAATCTGGCTTAAACCAAAGCCCGCTAGTATTATCTGCCCGGTCACAGTATGTGCACAAGTGTACGTAAGTGATTGCGGCCCTGCCGTAAAACCATATGGCTTCTACACCATATTCCCGGTGCAGGGAAACTCTCTGTGTGGGACTCTAAAGACTCGACAATACACTGGCAGTGGGTTTAACCACAGGCCGTAAGTGGTACTAGCTGTATGTAACGGTCCCCAGGTAGATATCGATAAGAAGGACGATGAGGAAACCCATCCGAACTCCAACTGAGCCTGATGTGACAATCTCCGTACAGTCCGGTCTGTTCTCCTAGGACTATCGCATATAGGGCTTAGGGGGCAGTAAACATCAGACCCCTGATAGCGGTATAAGTCGTGTCGGAGTGTAGCCCATTACACCTTGAGAAACTATTGGAACCTACCAGTAAATCTCGCTTGCCCTGGCCAGGGACTTTGCGTAATGGATCTCTATACACAGCGCGATATCAACCCCCAATACCGGGAGAGACGAATCCTGTCTAACCGCTACTGCCTCCAAGTGCTTCGGGACTGCACCTAACTACTACCTGTTTGCATGACTCCATTGAGCCGTGGTAGGGTAGTAATCTAAGTACAGTGGGAACACACTCGAGGCGAAGTAGCAGTATCAAGTCGACGGACTACGCTGTACTCATGTCACCTGGGAACTGCTATCTGACGATGGGTATAGTACCAACCTGCAGTTCCCGGCGAGTCCGGTCCGGTGTACTCGTAACCTAACGATCACCTACATACTATCTCCAGTACGACGTACTGATGGCTGTGGGACAGACCATTTCCCCAACTGGGATGAGAAGCGTACACACCAGTCTACTCCGGAGTATCGATGCCCCGTCTTGATAATCCTACGACCAGGGACCTGTATAGGATGTGCTTATAGACCACCCAGCCCCCACAAGTGTGACTGCCATCACAACGCTGGTAATCAAGCAAAGATCCTAAGGGCTCTACTAATATGTATAAGCGATATGTTAAAAGAAACACATGCACATATTAAAGTAGAAACAAACCAAGTAGCATAATACTAATTTTAGCAAGACTGTTAATACAACTGTGAATATCCTAAGCTTCCATTAAGTAATATACAATCTAGTATGATACAGTAATGGCCTCTAGGGCATAAACACTAACAATCTCCCACTTGCACTAGGGCCATGTACTGGCATATCGAAGACCTATCATCTCGAATAGCCTCTCGAACTGCGTCTGACAAATAGCCTTAGTGAATGGATCAGCAGTGTTATTCTCCTTATCTACTCTCATCACCTCGATCTCCCGGCGATCTATGATCTTCCTGATTAGGTGATACCACCTTAAAATGTGTCTGGACTTCTGACGGGACCTGGGTTCCTTCCCTAAAGCTATAGCGCCGTTGTTGTCGCAATACAGAGGTATTGGATCAACACTGGTAGGAGCCACCTAAAGTTCTGTGAAGAACTTCTTCATCCAGATAGGTTCTTTTGCGGTATCGCAAGAAGCTATGTACTCCGCTTCCATCGTTGAGTTAGCAACGGTGTCCTGCTTGGAACTCTTCCGATAGACCGCCCCTTCATTGAGGGTAAAGACATAACCCGATATGGACTTGGAGTCATCCTTATCACTCTGGAAGCTGGAGTCAGCAAATGCCTTGATCTGGAGGTCCTTTCCGCCATACACTAAGGACATCTCCTTAGTCCTCCTCAGGTACTTGAGAATGTTCTTTACTGCTATCCCGTGCTTCTCCTCTGGGTTTGCCTGATACCGGCTTACAACGCTCAATGCGTATGCTACATCTGGTCTGGTACATAACATCACATACATTATTGAGCTACTGTAGGGTTCCTCTCGACGGCAGCAAGGTTTCGGGAGGCATCGTCCATGCCATTTTAAAATTTTTGCCGTTGAAAGGAACTCTAAACATGATCGTTAACTAGAATACAATACGGAAACATAGTAAACCATTTACTTTCTAAGTGAAATCGAAATACAACCTTGGTAGATCGGTCCTTCACTTCATATGCTCCTTGTAGTAGTCCCTTCGCTGCGATCATCGAACTCCCGGACTCTTGGACGGCTCCATGAGAAGAGGGCAACGTTCTTGCTTGAAGTCTTCAAGGCCGAAGATGATCTACGTCGAGGAATTACTAACTCAAGCTACCAGTTCACCAAAGTGAAGAAAACACCCTAAACTAAAGTGCTAGTCTAGTAGAGGATGATGAAATAGGAAGTGGGTACACTTTAGAATTTCTTTTCTCACAATATTTCTCACTTTGTATCAAACCCTAGAAAGCTTTTAGCTTTGATGAAGAAGATGAACAAATAGATGAGAATGAAAATGATCAAGTGAGAGAGCTAACCATGGGTGAGTGGGTATCATATACTAACTAATGTAGAGACATAAGCATGGCTAATTATAGTGGTTAGGTTAATAAATATCCTAAGTAAAACAAAACTAGTGGACTTGGTCAATGCACTCACAAGCTTCTCAAAGCTTCATGCACTTGAACAATTATCTACTAATTTTGTATTTACTTTGATTATTAAAACCCCACCAATATAATTATTATTGTATATGTCTTATACACCCATGCATAGTGTATCAACAACCATGACACACAAGAATAAATAATGCACATCAATATATATCACATATATATTACATGTACACATAAGTGAGAAAAGAATGCTTAAGTGAGCCAATATTAGTTAATGTAAATTAGTATATCCAATATACAATTATACACTAAATTATTAAATCAACACTTGACTTAATAATCCTGATATATCACATATAACCGACTAACACAAAATGTACCAACTAATCGAATCAACACTTGATTCGATAACCCGGCTATATCACATATAACCGGCCGATACAAAAGTCACGAGAATAGAATACGGTATCACATACACGCATTATTCTCGGTCCCGCACATATCACATATGCGCTCCTATTTAGTTTTGCCTGAGCTAGTAAAACCTCTATGTAGGACTATAAAGACTCGTCAATACGCCGGCAGTAGGTGATGATCATATCAAGCACCAACAAGCCGTCAGCGGTACTAGCTGGACGTAACGGCTACCTGGGTATTGAGCGATCAAAAGATCAGCAAGAAAGCCTGCTCCAACTCCTGCAAATGCCTGACAGTGACACTACCGTACAGTCCGGTCTCCTCGTCTGATATGTCGTATATCAAGTCTAGGGTTGGTAAATGCCAGACCCCAATAACCGATAAGTCATGCCGATATGAGGCTCATAACGGGTCGAGAAACTACTGGTAACACTTACCAGTAAATCTCTAATCCAGCCCTGGCCAGCGACTTCCCTGTTATGGCCAATCGAGCACAGCGCAACATCAACCCCCAATACCGGGAGAGACGAAACCCCTCCTATCGCTCATTGCCTACATATGACTCGAGACTGTACCCAAAAAACCACCATTTTGCACGCCCTCTTGGACGTGGTAAGGTAGAAATCAAAGCACAGTGGGAATCACACAAGACTCTATGACGATCTCGGGTCTACAGACTAACCTGTACCAGTGTCACCAGAGAACTGCCATCTGACGTGAGGTATAATACTATCTGGGAGTTCTCGGCGAGTCCGTCCAGTGTACCCAGTCTCCACTGAGCACCCGTATATCATCTCTGATGTCAAACACCAATGGATATGGGATCATCCATCGCCCATCTATATGGGTCGAGAAGGTATACGCTAGTCTACTGTGGTATATCGATGCCCCGTCTCGATACACCCACGACCAGGGACCTTGAAGGATGTACTTATGGACTACCATGTCCCCACTAGTATGATCCGCATCATAGTCCTGGTAGTCAAGTACACATCCTAAGGGCTTTACTAAGATGTAACAGAGAGACAATTACTGTACACGTTAAGGTAAAGAGTAACTAGATAGCATACTATCATGTCGAGCAAGAAAGTCCTCCCTATATATATCTAAGAATCGACTACAATATACGTCTTATGTATAGTAATGGCCTCTAGGGCATACATATAACTAACAATCTCCCACTTGCACTAGGGCCATCTAATAACAGTGGTTGTAGTATCTCACACTCAACCATCCCATAAAAGTCTCTCTCTTGGAAAAGGCCTTTGTGAATGGATCCGCCGTGTTGTATTCTGAGTCTACTCTCCTAACCTCGATCCCCTGGAGATCAACCATCTCCATGATCAGGTGATACTGCCTTAGAATATGTCTGGATCACTGATGGGACAGGGGTTCCTAGGCATAAGCCACAAGTCAATTGTCACACAATGGTAGGAACGAAGTTCATCTCATGAATTAATATACACCCAGACTTCCTCTTTGGTAGGGATGTATCCAGCCTTTATCGTCTAGTATGCCACGGTATCTAGCTTGGAACTCTTCCAACTTACCGTCCCTCCACTGAGGGTAAAGACAATGCATGTGACTGACATTCAATCAACCTTATCACCCTGGAAGCTATCCGGTGATTCTCCCCAGGATCGATTGATACCATCTCACTACACCTAGTGAGAATCCTAACATCCACTTAGATCTATCTCATAGATCCAAAAACCTTGGATTTTAGGATGAATTACCTTGATCCTATATGGAGAATCCTTGTGATAAGAGGAGATTGATCGAGCGTACCATAGGAAACTCCATGTAGGGTTCCTAGGCACGCTCAAGAGGTCTCACCAGGCATCAACCATGCCACATTTAAATTTTTTTTCATGTGCCTACAAAACCTAATACGGATCGTTAACTAAATGATAAGGCGATGCAAGCATGTAAACAACTTTATTGCTAAAGGAAATTGACTACAACCTTTGTAGATCCGGTCCTCCACTTCCTAGGCTCCGTAATGACGTCCCTCCGCTATACCTATCGGAATTCGGACTCTGGCGAAGGTTTCGTCGGAGAAATGATCGGGCTAGGTCGTCGACTTCGATGCCGAAGATGATCTACGTCGAGACAACTCAAGATCAAGCTCCAACTTCACCAAGTCATGAAACTTGTGAAGAAAACACCCTATACTACTTGGCAAGTGGTAGAGGATGAATAAATAGGATGTGGGTTCACTTTAGAATTGGATTTCTCACTCTTTTTCTCATGTTGCCATTAATGGTAGCAAGCTTTCTTCTTGTTGAAGAAGTAGAAGAAGAAGAAAAAGAATATGATAAGCATTTTAAAAATAGGAAATAATATGATACTTATCATATTTGCAACCATAGTTAGGTGTAGAGAGTAAACTAAGGTTAGGTTAAGGCTAAGAGACAAAATGGTCAAAGCTTCAAAACTTCATGAAGTTTCATGAATGAAACAAAAACTAACCACCATTTTATTCTTGACTTAAAATGAATTAATAAAAATAAATAGATAAGTAAATCAAAACCCTAACCATTAAGATAACCTTGGTTTAATCATACACACCCAATTTTGCGTGTATCATCAAACATGATACAATCTTGTGCACAAAAGTATATCACATATACAACTTGTGCACTTCAAGTGAGAAAATCCATTTAATGTGAACCAATACTAGTTAATGCTAAGTAATATATCAAATATATATAATTATACATTAAATCATTAAATCAACACTTGATTTAATGATCCGGTAATATCGCATATAACCGACTAGTATCAAGTGTATCAATGTATCGAATCAACACTTGATTCGGTAACCCGGCTATATCACATATAACCTGCCGATGATATAAATCGCGAGAATAGAATACAGTTTCACATACTGGTATTATTCTCGGTCCCGCACATATCTCATATGCGCTCCTATTTCGTTTCGCTTGAGCCAGGAAAGCTCTGTGTAGGACTCTAAAGACTCGTCAATACGCCGGCAGCAGGTGATGATCATATCAAACACCAACAAGCCGCAAGCGGTCTTCTAAACGTAACGGCCACCCGGGTATTGAGCGATCCAAAGATCGACGTGCAAGCCCGCTCACACTCCTGTGAATCCAACCAGTAACACTTACCGTACAGTCCGGTATGATCGTCTGATATGTCGCATATCTTGCCTAGGGGTGGTAAACGTCAGACCCCAATAGCTCGATAAGTCGTGTCGATATGAGGTCTATAACAGTTCGAGAAACTACTGGTAACACTTACCAGTAAATCTCAGCAACCCTGGCCAGGGATTTCCGGTTATAGCCAATCGAACACAGTGCAACATCAACTCCCTATACCGGGAGAGACGAATCCCCTCCTATCGCTCATTGCCTCCATGTGATTCGGGACTGTACCCAAAAACCACCGTTTTGCATGCCCTCTTCGACGTGGTAAGGTGGAAATCAAAGCACAGTGGGAATCACACAAGACTCTATGACGATCTCGGGTCAACAGACTACTCTGTACCAGTGTCACAAGAGAACTGCCATCTGACGTAAGCTATAATACCATCTAGGAGTTCTCGGCGAGTCCGTCCAGTGTACCAAGTCTCCACTGAGCACCCGTATATCATCTCTGATGTCAAACACCAATGGATATTGGATCATTCATCGCCCATCTGTATGGGTCGAGAAGGTATACGCTAGTCTACACTGGTATATCGATGCCCTGTCTCGATACACCTACGACCAGGGACCTTGAAGGATGTACTTATGGACTACCATGTCCCCACTAGTATGATCCGCATCATAGTCCAGGTAGTCAAGTACACATCCTAATTGCTTTACCAACATATAACAGATAGACAATTATCGTACACGTTATGGTAAAGAGCAACCGGATAGCATACTATCTTGTCGAGCAAGAAAGTCCTCCCTATATATGTCCAAGCATCCACTACAATATACATCCTATGTAGCAATGGCCTCTAGGGCATACATATAACTAACAATCTCCCACTTGCACTAGGGCCATCTGATAGCAGTGGTTGTAGTATCTCATACTCAACCATCCCATAAAAGTCTCTCTCTGGGAAAAGGCCTTTGTGACTGGATCCGCCGTGTTGTCCGCTGAGTCTACTCTCCTAACCTCGATCACCTTGGAGATCAGCCATCTCCATGATCAGGTGATACTGCATTAGAATATGTCTGGATCACTGATGGGACGGACGTTCCTTGGCATAAGCCACAACTCCATTGTCACACAATGGGAGGAACTAAGTTCATCTCATGAACAAATATACATCCAGACTGCCTCTTTGGTAGCATCTTAAGTAGCAATGTATCCAGCCTTTATCGTCTAGTATGCCACGGTATCTAGCTTGGAACTCTTCCAACATACCGTCCCTTTACTGAGGGTAAAGACTGTAAGTCCGTGTTGCCCATCCCGGTGCTTACGGGAGGCGGAAAACATAATAAAAAACGGATTTTTAATGACTTAGGCAACATGGACTTTGCTTGTGAGGATCTTTGCTAAACGAAAACTTGCTAACCCTAACTACAAAGTAGCTAAGTGATGAAAGGTTATACCTTTGGTCTTTAGTCCTTCTCTCCTTGCTCCTAGGAATGGTAGAAAGAGTTCACCTTGCTTGTCTTCTCCCGTCAAAGAAAGATCCACTTGAAAGCCACCACCTTTAGCTTCAACTCCAAGATAGGAGTAACTAGAGTGTAAGAAATGCTAAGACTTGAACCCTAGAAGAGAGTAGAGAGGATCAAGTGAAGGTTTTTCTCAAGCTTTTTGTTTCTCAACACATGAGAGGGAGAGAGCTTGAGGGAGAGGATGAACAAGAGAGAGAAATGATATGAGAGAATGAGAAAAAAATAGAGCTCTTCTCACTAATATGTGTGAATTAATTTAATTGAATAATTAGCTAGATAATTATCATGGTAAATCATGACATGACCATTATCATTTCAAATTGCAAAGATCAAAAAGCATCTTCCAAAAGAAATTATGATGGTCAAAGTGTCAACCTTGGTCAACAAGTCAAAGAAGTCAAAAGGTCAATAACCACAACCATGGATAATTATCAAACTAATTACTAATTAACAATAACACACACATAAATATTAGGGTTAATAAAATGACAATAGCCATTAACCCTAATCAAGGTCTTCTCCCTCAATCTCACGCAACTGTGCATACGCACCCGCATTCGTGATCCGAGGAACACGAACACAATGAGAAAAACCAATCTCTAATCATATACTAGGATCCGGCTTAAACCAAAGCCCGCTAGTATAAACTGTCCGGACAGCAAACATGCACAAGTGCGCGGATGCGAACGAACCCTGTCGCAAAACCATGCGACCTCTACTCATTTTGCCTAAAGGCGAATAGCTCTCTGTGTGGGACTCTAAAGACTCGACACTACGCTGGCAGTGGGTTTAACCACAGACCGCAAGCGGCACTAGCTGTACGTAACGGTCCCCAGGTAGATGTCGATAAGAAGACTGACGAGGTGAACCCCATCTGCACTCCTACTGAGCCTGTATGTGACAATCTCCGTACAGTCCGGTCTGTTCGTCTGATACATCGCATGGCGGGCCTAGGGGGGCGGTGAACGTCAGTCCCCTAATAGCGGTACAAGTCGTGTCGGAGTGTAGCCCAGAACACCCTGAGATAACACTGGAAACCTACCAGTATATCTCGCTTGCCCTGGCCAGGGACTACTCGTGTAATGGCTCTCCTGGACACAGCGCGATGTCAACCCCCAATACCGGGAGAGACGAATCCTGTTTAACCGTCACTGCCTCCAAGTGCTTCGGGACTGCACCCAAAAACTACCTGTTTGCACAGCTCCTCTGAGCCGTGGTAGGGTAGTAATCAAAGTGCAGTGGGAACACACTCGAGGCGAAGTGACAGTGTCAAGTCAGCGGACTAAGCTGTACTCATGTCACCTGGGAACTGATAACTGACGATAGGTATATTACCAACCAACAGTTCCCGACGAGTCCTGTCCAGTGTACTCGTAACCTAACGAGCACCCGCATACTATCCCAAGTACGACGTACTAACGGCTGTGGGACAGACCGTCTCCCACACTGGGATGAGAAGCGCATACGCTAGTCTACTCCGGAGTATCGATGCCCTGTCTCGATAGTCCAACGACCAGGGACCTGTATAAGGATGTGCTTATAGATTACCCAGCTCCCACGAGTGCGAGCGCCATCACAACGCTGGTAATCAAGCAAAGATCCTAAGGGCTCTACTAATATGTATACCAGCAATATGCTAAAAGAAACACATGCACATATTAAAGCAGAGACAAACCAAGTAGCATACTACCATTTCGAGCAAGATTGTATATACAACTGTGAATATCCCAAGCTTCCATTAAGTAATATACAAACTAGTATGATACAGTAATGGCCTCTAGGGCATATACACTAACAATCTCCCACTTGCACTAAGGCCATGTACTGGCGTATCGAAGACCTATCATCTCGATCAGCCGCTCGAACTGAGTCTGGGGTAGGGCCTTCGTGAATGGATCTGCTGTGTTATCCTCTGATGCAACTCTCCGGACCTCGATCTCCTGGCGATCTACGATCTCCCTGATCAGGTGATACCGCCTTAAGATGTGTCTGGATTTCTGATGGGACCTGGGTTCCTTCGCTAAAGCTATTGCCCCGTTGTTGTCGCAATACAGAGGTATTGGGTCAACAATGGACGGAACCACCTGAAGTTCTTTCAAGAACTTCCTCATCCAGACAGCTTCTTTTGCGGCATCAGATGCAGCGATGTATTCCGCTTCCATAGTCGAGTCAGCAACGGTTTCCTGTTTGGAGCTCTTCCAACACACCGCCCCTCCATTGAGGGTAAAGACAAAACCCGACATGGACTTGGAATCATCCTTGTCACTCTGGAAGCTGGAGTCAGCAAAGGCCTCAACCTGCAGGTCTTTTCCGCCATACACCAAGAACATCTCCTTAGTCCTTCTCAGGTACTTGAGAATGTTCTTTACTGCTATCCAATGTTTCTCCCCAGGGTTTGACTGATACCTGCTTACCACACTCAGTGCATAAGCCACATCCGGTCTGGTACACAACATCGCATACATTATAGAGCCTACCGCAGAAGCGTAGGGTATAATAGACATGCGATCCCTCTCCAAATCAGTCTTGGGAGACATCTCTTTGGAGAGGGTGATCCCGTGACAAGCCGGTAGATTACCGCGCTTGGAATCTTCCATACTGAATCTCTTCAGTATGGTGTCGATGTACCTGGACTGCGAGAGTCCTAATATCCTCTTGGATCTGTCACGGTAGATCCGGATACCCAGAATGTAGGAGGCATCACCCAGGTCTTTCATGGAGAACCTGTGTGACAAGAACCCCTTGACAGATTGTAGCATAGGAATGTCATTTCCTATTAAGAGAATGTCATCCACGTATAAAACGAGGAATACTACAGTTCTCGCTACAAATCTACAATAGATGCATGGTTCATCTGGATTTTTGATAAAGCCAAATTCTTTGACCGTCTCATCAAAACAGATGTTCCAACTCCGCGATGCCTGCTTGAGTCCATAAATGGACTTGAGCAACTTGCACAC
Organism: Agapanthus africanus; assembly: GCA_030015575.1. NCBI lineage: Eukaryota > Viridiplantae > Streptophyta > Magnoliopsida > Asparagales > Amaryllidaceae > Agapanthus > Agapanthus africanus. Next base: position 404,643,064 of record CM057337.1, on the reverse strand, counting down.
CTTTCCGCTGCTCCCACCCTGAATGAAACCCTCTGGCTGGTCCTTATAGACACACTCCTCTAAATGACCATTTAGAAAAGCTGTCTTTACGTCCATCTGCCAAATCTCATAATCGTGGAAAGCAGCGATGGCAAGAAGGATCCGAATGGATTTCAGCATAGCTACTGGAGAAAAGGTTTCGTCATAGTCCAAACCAGGTCGCTGACGAAAACCCTTTGCTACCAGTCTAGCTTTATAGGTCTCAACCTGTCCATCTACACCAATCTTCCTTTTGAAGATCCACTTGCATCCTACGGTTTTACCCCGTCTGGAGCAATGTCCAACGTCCATACCTTGTTGGTGTACATGGACTCCATCTCGGTCCGCATTGCATCCAGCCATTTTACCGAGTCGACGCTCTGAATGGCTTGCTGGAAGCTAGTAGGCTCATCACAATCCAGGATGCAGTCTTCTCTATCCCCGTCAATGAGAAAACCGTAGTATCTCTCGGGCGGATGAGACTGCCTACTACTCCTGCGGAGTGGCATAGGAATGTCCTGTTCTTTTGAACCTTCTGGTTCCACTAAACTTTCAGTAGTAGTTTGTGGTTCTGGAATTTCTTCCAGTTCTATTGCGCTCCCACTTATTTCTTTTTCTATGAACTGATGTTCTAGAAAGTGGGCATTGCGAGAAACAAGGACTTTTTGTTCCTCTGCGTAATAGAAAAGATACCCCCTGGAGTTCTTTGGGTATCCCACAAACTTGCACAGTACTGAGCGTGCCTCGAGCTTGTCCACATGCTGCTTTTTGACATAAGCTGGACATCCCCAAATCTTCAAGTATTGAAGATAGGGTTTCTTCCCACTCCATAACTCATATGGTGTGGTAGGCACAGTCTTAGTGGGAACACGGTTCAAAAGATATGCAACTGTTTCTAGCGCATATCCCCAGAATGATCGCGGTAACTCAGCGTTACTCATCATGGACCGTACCATATCCAATAGGGTTCGGTTCCGTCTCTCCGATACACCGTTATGTTGCGGAGTGTATGGAGGAGTATGCTGAGAGAGAATTCCATTCTCTTTTAAGTAATTCAGGAATTCGGCACTTAAGTATTCTCCTCCTCGATCCGATCTTAGGATCTTGATACTTTTGCCTGTTTGTTTTTCTACTTCATTCTTATATTCCTGGAACTTATCAAAAGCTTCGGATTTATGCTTCATTAAGAAGACATGTCCGAATCTTGAGAAATCATCCGTAAAAGTTATGAAGTAAGAAAAACCGCTTCGCGCATGTGTAGACATTGGACCGCACACGTCGCTGTGTACGAGTCCCAAGAGCTCGCTCGCTCTTTCTCCGTGTCCAGAAAACGGAGCCTTTGTCATCTTTCCTTTGAGACAGGATTGACAAGTTGCATACGATTGATATTCGAACGAATCTAAATATCCTTCAGTATGTAACTTAGTCAATCTTCTCTCGTTGATGTGACCCAGTCTACAATGCCATAAGAAAGTTTTATTAATTTCTGGAGACTTTCTTTTGTGTGTATTCTGGATATTGAAAATCTGTGGTTGGTTTAAAACGTATATACCGTTGTTCAATGTACCTGACCCAATCAACACTTGATTAAGGTGAATGTTCACTACATTACTTACAAATGCAAATTCATAACCTTCTTTAGATAATAAAGATACAGAAATGATATTACAGGTTGCATTTGGTACATAATAACAACTACGCAAAACCAAAAAGTGTCCATCTGATAATCCCAGGTGATAGTCCCCCACGGCCTCAGCATCCATGCTAGCACCGTTCGCAACTCTGAGGGTCATGTCACCTGCCTTCAAAACTCTACGCTTTCTCAACGCCTGCAAAGAATTACAGATATGAGATCCTGATCCGGTATCCAATACCCAGGAATTAGAGTTTATTGATAGACAATTTTCAATAACATACACACCTGAAGCTGAAGCTGCAACTCGCTTCAAATCCTGTGTTCTGGCTTTCCAAGCCTTGCAATCTTGTTTCCAGTGACCACTTTTGTGACAATAGAAGCATTCTTCCTTCCCCACTAGCTTCCCCGCTACCTTTGTTGCTTTACCCTTTCCCTTCGTATCCACTTTACCGACACCGCCTCTTGGTTTGGCGGGGGCTTTCTTCTTCTTGCCCTTGGCTTTCGCCCTGGACCTAGAAGAGGAAGATCCTCCTACAAACAAAGTGGATGTCTCCCTACCCTTCTGTAGGGTGCCCTCAGCAGTCCTCAACATGTTCAGAAGTTCGGCAAGTTCAACCTCCTTTCCTTGCATGTTGAAGTTAAGAATGAACTGGGCGTAAGTGGAAGGAAGGGACTGGAGAATCAAATCGCTATAGAGTTCATTCTCCAACGTGGTCCCAAGGTCCGTGAGCTCCTCTATGTAGCCGATCATCTTAAGCACGTGGTCCGCTACCGATGATCCGACGGCCAACCTTGCCGAAAAGAGCTTCTTCGACACTTCGTATCTAGCGATACGAGACTGCTCTCCATACAGTTCTTTTGTATGGAGAAATATGGACTCTAGGTCCATATTCTCGTGCCTCCTCTGATGGTCGTTGTCCATCGAGGCTAATACGAGGCATCTGGCCCTCGCGCAATCTATCTCCCATGTCTTACGGATTTCAACATCCGCGACGCTGGAGGTGGGACCTGGGACAGGGGGAGCTTTGGTGGTAAGTATATACCCCAGCTTGTCATAAGTGATAGCCATCTTGACATTCCTGAGCCAATCTTTGTAGTTTGGCCCTGTCAATATGTTTTTATCTAATAGTAACTTAAGTCCGGTCATCTTGAATGGTCGCTGCAATTAGGAGAGAGAAAAGAAACACTTTAGCATGATGCTCTTGCAAGTTTAGAGTGGTTTTTAGTTTGTCTAAACTGGATGGCTCCCACTGTCTCTCGAATCCCTTCTCAAACCGTAAAGAAAAGGATTAGCCGGGATCATTCTCACCGTACAATACTTGCTTAACCGTTCAGCCAGGCCAGTGTCGGTACTTCGAGGGAGGTTTTCCAACGCTTTCGCGAAGTTCCTTAATTAAGTAACCTCTTTTCCCTGTGGGCGTAGCCCCGCTAACACCTTTCTAGGCACCTACTAGGTTTATAGCATTGATCGTTAAGTGAGAGTTTTCCCGAGGAGTAGCATATACTCACAGTAGGATCGGGATCCAAATATCATCGCGTGATAAAGCCGAAGGAATCCTACCAGAATTATCACACTCCAAATGGTATGCAACGCTAGCAAGTTTCAGTACTTATGAAACTCCCGATGTGGATTTTTGCCCCATGCTCTTATGACCTTGGCGTGAGGTCAAAATGTCATAAGTCACATGTCAAGTTCTTCCCATCATTATCCTGGTTAATTTGAACCCACCCGTACCTACCCTTGACGTAGGCCAAAACGGCAGTACGACTGTCTCAAATCAACGCATTCTATCTATGCAACGGATAAATATCCGGTAGCTACCAATCACTATGCCTTGGCGTGAGGTCAAAATACACAGCTTGAATACTACCGAATATTTAACCGAAATGATGGAGGGCTACGGATGGTTTTGGCGAAACCGTGAACGTAGTGAACTTGATATAATCGATGGAACGAGATAGCTTTTAAAAGGAGTGGTTCAAGCTCCGCGTTTAAAAGTTTAGTTTTGAAAAGAACCGAGTGGTTTTCAAAGTGTTCCAATCGACTTTTACTTGGTTTATTTCTTGCATTAGTTCTTTTAATGCGTCCCATCATTTAATCCTACCATTGCAGAAAACAACCAAAATATGACGTACGCTTATGCCATTCGCATTCGCCACGGGGCCCCGTCATCACCCGTTAGGTTACTTAACTAACGACAGAGCGGGGGCTGGGCTAGCGCGGCTGTAAAACATAAGCAACGCCTAAATAGTTATTATATATAAATATATAGCAATGATAGACATTACAGATCACAGATGAATACATTGGATATACTAGGAATCCGCAATGCGTTCGAGCCTGCAACGCAAAGCGGATTACACGGTCGCGGTGAATAGCCAATACCCCACCCAAGACCCCTACGGGTGCGGCAAACTACCCGCCAAGCACCCGAAGCGAAGCAACCTCCCTCACCACCGTGAGTAGGCCACTCGGCACTTCGAGATACCCGGTAGTTTGTGCACCCCCTCCATGGGTCTATCCTAGGAGCAAAAACAGTAAAAAGAATTATACAATGACGGCTACAACCCCGACCCGGTTGTGCGGCCATACAAAGAATATTATTACATCAATTTACATGTTACAAATGAATGAAAGAAAAACAACGCTCATCTCACATCCACCCCGGCCATTCACCCGCGACAATCCAATCCATTCATATCCACAAACCAATAACAATCACAGATCATGTATAACCCCGACTAATCGTCTTATAGCGATTAGCCGACGTTCAATACATGCAAGCATTACAGATATAACCGATGTAGTTAAAGTGTAGTGAAGTTCCGAAAAATACGGATTTATAGGCCCCCAAAAGTAAATTTTAGTTCTGGAAAATCTGGGCACATATAATATATCCTAAAAATCCCAAAACCAACACAGAAACATACTGCACCAAAAACGATGCAGAGAGGTGACAAGACGGCCGCGCTTCCGCGGCAAGAGCTTCCTTATGGCGCGGAAGCGCGGTCCTCTAGACTCCTCTCTGGTTCTTCTTTGGTGGTATTTCACACAAAACCCTGAGATAATTTTTGAAGTATAAAGTTTTTTATTTTGACCAGAAAAAAAATTAACAGAAACTAGGGTTTTTCGAGTTTGGTTTTTCGATTTTCCGGTTTCGAAACTTCGTTACACTTAACTACTTAGCTAGTTTAGGTTTAGTTAGGCTCTGATACCACTGTAAGTCCGTGTTGCCCATCCCGGTGCTTACGGGAGGCGGAAAACATAATAAAAAACGGATTTTTAATGACTTAGGCAACATGGACTTTGCTTGTGAGGATCTTTGCTAAACGAAAACTTGCTAACCCTAACTACAAAGTAGCTAAGTGATGAAAGGTTATACCTTTGGTCTTTAGTCCTTCTCTCCTTGCTCCTAGGAATGGTAGAAAGAGTTCACCTTGCTTGTCTTCTCCCGTCAAAGAAAGATCCACTTGAAAGCCACCACCTTTAGCTTCAACTCCAAGCTAGGAGTAACTAGAGTGTAAGAAATGCTAAGACTTGAACCCTAGAAGAGAGTATAGAGGATCAAGTGAAGGTTTTTCTCAAGCTTTTTGTTTCTCAACACATGAGAGGGAGAGAGCTTGAGGGAGAGGATGAACAAGAGAGAGAAATGATATGAGAGAATGAGAAAAAAATAGAGCTCTTCTCACTAATATGTGTGAATTAATTTAATTGAATAATTAGCTAGATAATTATCATGGTAAATCATGACATGACCATTATCATTTCAAATTGCAAAGATCAAAAAGCATCTTCCAAAAGAAATTATGATGGTCAAAGTGTCAACCTTGGTCAACAAGTCAAAGAAGTCAAAAGGTCAATAACCACAACCATGGATAATTATCAAACTAATTACTAATTAACAATAACACACACATAAATATTAGGGTTAATAAAATGACAATAGCCATTAACCCTAATCAAGGTCTTCTCCCTCAATCTCACGCAACTGTGCATACGCACCCGCATTCGTGATCCGAGGAACACGAACACAATGAGAAAAACCAATCTCTAATCATATACTAGGATCCGGCTTAAACCAAAGCCCGCTAGTATAAACTGTCCGGACAGCAAACGTGCACAAGTGCGCGGATGCGAACGAACCCTGTCGCAAAACCATGCGACCTCTACTCATTTTGCCTAAAGGCGAATAGCTCTCTGTGTGGGACTCTAAAGACTCGACACTACGCTGGCAGTGGGTTTAACCATAGACCGCAAGCGGCACTAGCTGTACGTAACGGTCCCCAGGTAGATGTCGATAAGAAGACTGACGAGGTGAACCCCATCTGCACTCCTACTGAGCCTGTATGTGACAATCTCCGTACAGTCCGGTCTGTTCGTCTGATACATCGCATGGCGGGCCTAGGGGGGCGGTGAACGTCAGTCCCCTAATAGCGGTACAAGTCGTGTCGGAGTGTAGCCCAGAACACCCTGATATAACACTGGAAACCTACCAGTATATCTCGCTTGCCCTGGCCAGGGACTACTCGTGTAATGGCTCTCCTGGACACAGCGCGATGTCAACCCCCAATACCGGGAGAGACGAATCCTGTCTAACCGTCACTGCCTCCAAGTGCTTCGGGACTGCACCCAAAAACTACCTGTTTGCACAGCTCCTCTGAGCCGTGGTAGGGTAGTAATCAAAGTGCAGTGGGAACACACTCGAGGCGAAGTGACAGTGTCAAGTCAGCGGACTAAGCTGTACTCATGTCACCTGGGAACTGATAACTGACGATAGGTATATTACCAACCAACAGTCCCCGACGAGTCCTGTCCAGTGTACTCGTAACCTAACGAGCACCCGCATACTATCCCAAGTACGACGTACTAACGGCTGTGGGACAGACCGTCTCCCACACTGGGATGAGAAGCGCATACGCTAGTCTACTCCGGAGTATCGATGCCCTGTCTCGATAGTCCAACGACCAGGGACCTGTATAAGGATGTGCTTATAGATTACCCAGCTCCCACGAGTGCGAGCGCCATCACAACGCTGGTAATCAAGCAAAGATCCTAAGGGCTCTACTAATATGTATACCAGCAATATGCTAAAAGAAACACATGCACATATTAAAGCAGAGACAAACCAAGTAGCATACTACCATTTCGAGCAAGATTGTATATACAACTGTGAATATCCCAAGCTTCCATTAAGTAATATACAAACTAGTATGATACAGTAATGGCCTCTAGGGCATATACACTAACAAAGACAATGCCTGTGACTGACATTCAGTCGTCCTTATCACCCTGGAACACTTCCAGTGATTCTCCCCAGGATCAATTGATACCATCTCACTTCAACAAGTGAGAATCCTAACATCCATTTAGATCTATCTCATAGATCCAAAACCCAGGATTTTGTAGGTATCATTTTGATCCTATGTGGAGAATCATTGTGATAAGCGGAGATTGATCGAGCGTAGCATAGGAAACTCCTTCCCTATCAAGAGTATGTCGTACTCTATGAGGATCACCACCATACTCCCTACTACCTTTTTGTATATACAAGGTTCATCTACCATTTTGATGAAGTCAAACTATTTGATTACTACATCAAAACAGATGTTCCAACTCCGCGATGCATGCTTTATCCTATAAAGCATCTTGCACACGTTTCCGCTGTTCCCACTGTCTACGAAGCCCTCTGACTGTGTACTTATAGACTCTCTCTTCTACAATATCATTTAGAAGAGCAGTCATGACACCCAACCGCCAGATATCGTAGTCAAGGTATGTAGCCGTGGCAAGTAGGATCCGGATGGACTTAAGCATAGCCACTGGAAAAGGTTTCATCATTATCCACTCCTGGTCGATGACGAAAACCTTTAACAAGTCTAGCTTTGAAAGTCTCAACTTTTCCATCTACACCAAGTAATCTTCTCAAGATATACTTGCTCCTGATGGGAATTTAACCCTTCAGATATAGCAACCAAAGTCCATACTTTGTTGGTGTACATGGATTCCATCTCAGATCGCTAAGTATCCAGCCATTCTTACAGAGTCCCTACTCTCGATGGCCTACTCGAAACTAGTTGGGTCATCATCTCATGATGCAATCCTCGCTCCCACTGTCATAGAGAAACCGAAGTATCTCTCAGCTGGGTGAGGAACCCTACTAGATCGGCGGAGAGGCTGAGGTTCGTTGGTAACTATTGAATCCTTTGGTTTTATCAAATCATCTGCTGTAGTTTGTATAGCTGGAACCTTTCCAGTTCTACATTACAGACCGAGCCTCGAGCTTGTCCGGATTTTTCTTTTAGACATAGGCCGGTCAACCCCAAATCTTAACTAGCTTAAGACATGGGCTCTTCCCTTTCCATATCACATATGAAGTGGTAGGCAACTGATTTGATTGGAACCCTATTCAATAGGTATGCAGCTTCTTGTTAGTGTTTATGCCCTAGAAAGCCATTACTATATCATACTAGTTTGTATATTACTTAATGGAAGCTTGGGATATTCACATGTATATAACAGTCTTGCTAAACATGGTAGTATGCTACTTGGTTTTTCTATCTTAATATGTGAGTATACGTATTGATAGAGCTCTAAGGATCTTGCTTGACTACCAGCGTTGTGATGGCAGTCACACTAGTGGGGGCTGGGTAGTCTACAAGCGCATACTTATTCAGGTCCCTAGTCGTTGGATTATCGAGACAGGGCATCGATACTCCAGAGTAGACTAGTTTGTACGCTTCTCATCCCAGTTGGGGAGATGGTCTGTCCCACAGCCGTCAGTACGTCGTACTGGAGATAGTATGCAGGTGCTCGTTAGGTTACGGGTACACCGGACAGGACTCACAGGGAACTGTTCGTTGGTTTTATACCAGTCGTCAGTGAACAGTTCCCAGGTGACATGAGTACAGCATAGTCCGCAGACTTGACACTGCTGCTTCGCCTCGAGTGTGTCCCACTGTTCTTAGATTGCTACCCTACCACGGCTCAAAGGAGTCGTGCAAACAGGTAGCAGTTGGGTGCAGTCCCGAGCACTTGGAGGCAGTGGCGGTTAGACAGGATTCGTCTCTCCCGGTATTGGGGGTTGATATCGCGCTGTGTCAGAGAGCCATTACGCAAAGTCCCTGGCCAGGGCAAGCGAGATTTGCTGGTAGGTTCCAGTAGTTTCTCAGGGTGTAATGGGCTTCGCTCCGACACGACTTATACCGCTATTAGGGGACTGACGCTAGCCGCCCCCCTAGGCCCGATATGCGATAGTCTTAGACGAACGGACCGGACTGTACGGAGATTGTCACATCAGACTCAGTAGGAGTTCGGATGGGTTTCCTCATCGGCCTTCTTATCGACATCTACCTGGGGACCGTTACGTATAGCTAGTGCCGCTTGCGGTCTGTGGTTAAACCCACTACCAGCATTGTAGTCGAGTCTCTAGAGTCCCACACAGAGAGTTTCCCTACTCCAGGCGAAACGATATAGAGGTCGTATGGTTTTACGACAAGGGTTCGGACGCATACGTGTGTTTACACACGTACGACATTCGGACAGTTTTTACCAGACGGCTTTGGTTTAAGCCAGTTACTGGTATCCGGTTATTGGATTTATACAGTCTAAAGTTTTTCCGTATTTTTGCGGAAAGGAGGGGCGTTCTCGTAATTGCGCGAGAAGCTTCTAGAAGATGGTGACTAAGGAGGTTTAGGTGGCATATACAATGAATGTGATTAGTGAGTCATATGGATGATTCATCCATGTCATTAATGCATCATAAATGCTTAATGACTCATGGAGATGAATCATCACTAGATATTATCAAGCATGGTTGTTAAATTGTTTTATTTTCTTTTCTTGATAAAAGAAATGCTTGATATATATTATCATAACTCATTATTCTCACTTCATTATTATCTTCACCTTCTCTTTCCTCAAGCTCTCCCTCTTCAAATCCTAATCCTCCCCTCTCATGTGTTGAGTACAAGGATTAGTTAGACTAATTAAACCATAACCCTCACTCTATATCACCTAGCTTCTTTGATTAGCACTTAAAGAAGGTTAGTTGCCTCAAGTTTAGAGGCTAAGCTTGGAGTAAAGCTCTCGGGTGGATCGTCTACTACTTCGAGAAGGCCGAGGAGGAGGAGGAGTTCGCAAAGACGAAGGACACGATTCGTTAGGTATAATCCCTAAACATAGTAGTATAGAACTTCTATGTTTCTTGTTAGTTATCGTTTAGCTTCGATTCGTGCGGTTAGTCGATGTTTAAGCAAAGAACAAGATCGTTTTTCATATTTCCTCCTCCCCGCAAGTCGTGGGGTGTTGTACATCGACTTACAGTGGTATCAGAGCCTCGCTAAACAATAAATAACTTACTTGCTAATTTGTATGAATTTCGAACGGAAAAAACGAAACCGGAAAAACCCGAAATCACAAGTTTCTGTCGAATTTTAAATGAAGTCCTAAAATTTTTCAGGGAGGTTCAGAAAGCTTAAAAAGCCAGTATAAGAACACCCAAGAAATTTAGGCCCCTGAATCGCCTAAAGAGCCGCAGAAACGCTGCGGATCGCACCGATCCGCCGCGCTTCCGCCGCCGAGTTGGCGATTCAGGAACCCAAATTTCCTGTGTTGCTTCTCTGTGATATTTGGTATTTTCTGGAAGTTTTTATTTTTGCTCAGGTTTCAGATTTACAGAGCAGTATTGGAGAAAAATTAAAAATGTTTAATCGATCGAAATTATACAGTATTTGCTTGTTGGATTATATCTGTGTTTGTATAATGTGTTCGTAAACCTCCCCTAACTGCTAGTATGTCGGTTGGCAGGGGGTTGCACATTTCTGTAATGGTTTTTACTGTTTGTGGATATGAACTGTGTTGGACTGTTGTGATGATTAGCCGGGGTTATGTGATGGGTTATTATTTAATTCATTTGATGTAAATGTAATTTGTTGTAATATTATTTTGCGGGGCACATGCAGGTTGCGGTTGTAGCCAGCGTTGTATTATTTCATTTTACTGTTTTTTCTCCTAGGACAGACCCAAGGTGGGGTGCACAATCTGCCGGGCGGGTAGTTTGCCGTACCCGTTGGGGTCTTGGGTAGGGTAATGGCTATTCATCACAACTGTGTAATCCGTCTTTTGTTACAGGCTCAAAACAAACACGGATTGCTTGCAAATCCAATAAAGTTCATCTGTGATCTGGATTGCCTATTATTGCGTCTGACGAATGTACAATATCTATATATGATAGCTATTTAGACGTCACTTATGTTTTACACCCGCGCTAGCCCAGCCCCCGCTCTGTCGTTAGTTAAGTAACCTAACGGGTGATGACGGGACCCCGTGGCGAATACGGATGGCATAAGAGGACGTTGTATTTTCGTTGTTTTCTGCAATGATAGGTTAATGATGGGACGCATTATTTATAATGCAAAGAAAATAAACCAAAAAGTTTAATCGTTGGAACAATTTAAAAGAAACCACTCGGTTAATTTTAAAAAAACAGATATTTTTAAATGCGGAGCTTTAACCACTCCTTTTAAAAGCTATCAGGTTCCTTCGGTTATATCAAGTTCACTACGTTCACGGTTTCGCCAAAACCATTCGTAGCCCTCCGTCATTTCATCTGGGTATTCAGTAGCATTCAAGCTATGTATTTTGACCTAACGCCAAGGCATAGTGTTTGGTAGCTACTGGGTATTCATTTGTTGCATAGATAGATGAGTTAGTTTGGGACAGTCGTATTATCATTTTGGCCGAACGTCAAGGATATATACGGATGGGTTCAAATTGACAAGATAATGATGGGTAGAACTTGACATGTGACTTATGACATTTTGACCTAACGCCAAGGTCATAAGAGCATGGGGCAGAAAAATATATATCGGGAATTTCTAAAGAAACTGAAATTTGCAAAGAGTTGCATACAATTTGGAGTTTGATGAATGTTGGTAGGATTCCTTCAACATTATCATACAATGATATTTGGATCCCGATCCTACTGTGAGTATATGCTACTTATCAGGATATTCGTCACTTAACGATCAATGCTATAAACCAAGTAGGTGTCCAGAAAGGTGTCAGCGGGGTTCGCCCCCAGAGAAAAGAGGTTATTTAATTAAGGAACTTCGCGAAAGCGTTGGAAAACCTCCCTCGAAGTATCGACACTAGCCTGGCTGAACGGTTAAGCAAGAATTGTACAGTGAGAATAGTCCTGGCTAATTCTTCTTTTATGGTTTGAGGAAGGATTCGAGAAACAGTGGGAGCCATCCAGTTTAGATAAACTAAAAACCACTCTAAACTTGCAAGAGCATCATGCTAAAGAGTTTTCTTCTCTCTCTCCTAATTGCAGCAACCCTGAAAATGACTGGACTTAAGTTACTTTTAGAGAAAAATATACTGACAGGGCCAAACTATAAAGATTGGCTGCGGAATGTCAAAATGGCTTTGACCTATGACAAATTGGGGTACGTCCTCACCGCTACGGCACCTGCTGTCCCTGGTCCCAAATCCAGCAATGCGGATAAGGAAATCCGCAAAACCTGGGATTTAGATTGCGCGAAAGCCAAGTGCATCGTGCTTGCCTCAATGAACAATGAACATCAGAGGAGGCACGAGGATATGAACCTAGATGGCATATTTCTCCATACAAAGGAACTTTATGGAGAGCAATCTCGTATAGCAAGATACGAGACCTCTAAGAACTTGTTTCGAGCGAGGTTGGCTGTCGGGTCATCGGTAGGAGAACATGTCCTAAAGATGATCGGCTATATTGAAGAGCTCGCAGACCTTGGGACGACTTTGGATAATGAGCTCTATACAAACCTTATTCTCCAGTCCCTTCCTCCCACCTACGCCCAGTTTATCCTGAACATCAACCTTCAATGAAAAGAAGTTGAACTTCCGGAAATCCTGAACATGTTAAGGAGTGCAGAGGGCACCTTGCAGAAAGCAAGGGAAACACCCGCTATGTTTGTTAGCGGTGCATCTTATTCCGGGTCCAAGGCTAGGGCCAAAGGAAGGAGGAAGAAGGCCGCCACCAAACCTAGAGGAGGTGTTAGTAAGGTGGGAGGGAAGGGAAAGAAAAAGTTTGCGGTACCGGTAGTTGGCCAGGATGAGTGCTTCCATTGTCACAGGAAAGGGCACTGAAAGAAGGATTGCAAGGCGTGGAACGCCAAGAACCAGGAACCGAAGCAAGCTGTGGCTTCGACTTCAGGTGTGTTTGTAATTGAAAATTGTCTGTCGATCAACTCTACTTCCTGGGTATTGGATACCAGATCAGGATCTCATATTTGCAATTCATTGCAGGCACTGAGAAACCGTAGAGTGCTGAAGGAAGGTGATATGACCCTAAAGGTTGCTAACGGAGCTAGCGTGGGAGCTGCGTCCGTCGGGGATTATCACCTAGGATTGACGAGTGGACACATTTTGGTTTTACATAACTGTTTTTTTGTACCAAGCTTAACGTGTAATATCATATCAGTTTCCTTGTTATCAAATAAAGGTTATGATTTCACGTTTGTAAGAGATGTTGTTAACATCCACCTTAATCATGGTTTGATTGGGTCCGGTACACTAAATAACGGTATATATGTTTTAAACCAACTCCAAATTTTCAATGTCCAGAACACACTTAAAAGAAAGTCTCCAGATTTAAATAAAGCTTTCTTATGGCATTGTAGACTGGGTCACATCAATGAGAGAAGGTTGACTAAGTTGCATAGAGAAGGATATTTGGACTCGTTCGAATATCAAACTTATGACACTTGTCAATCTTGTCTCAAAGGAAAGATGACAAAAACTCCATTCACTGGATAAGGAGTAAGAGCGAGCGAGCTCTTAGGACTCATACACAGCGATGTATGTGGTCCATTGTCTACACATGCAATAGATGGTTTTTCCTATTTCATTACTTTCACGGATGATTACTCAAGATACGGATTCATTTATCTGATGAAACATAAATCCGAGGCTTTTGAGAAATTCCGAGAGTATAAGAATGAAGTAGAAAACCAAACCGGCAAAAGTATCAAGACACTTAGATCTGATCGAGGTGGTGAATACTTGAGTGCCGAGTTCCTAGGTTACCTAAAAGAGAAAGGAATTCTCTCTCAGCTTACTCCTCCATACACTCCACAGCATAACGGTGTATCGGAGAGACGGAATCGAACCCTATTGGATATGGTACGATCCATGATGAGTAATGCTGAGTTACCGCGATCTTTCTGGGGTTATGCGCTAGAATCAGCGGCATATCTTTTGAACATGGTTCCTACCAAGACTGTGCCTACCACTCCATATCAGATGTGGACCGGGAAGAAACCCCATCTACAGTATATAAAGATTTGGGGATGTCCAGCTTTTGTTAAAAAGCAGCATGTGGAAAAGCTCGAGGCACGATCAGTAAAGTGTAAGTTTGTGGGATATCCAAAGAACTCCAGGGGATATCTATTCTATTACGCAGAGGAACAAAAGGTATTTGTTTCTCGTAATGCCCATTTTCTAGAACATCAGTTTTTAGAAAAGGAATCAAGTGGGAGCGAAATAGAACTGGAAGAAATTCCAGAACCACAAACTAATACTGAAAGTTTGGTAGAACCGGTAGTTCAAGAAGAACAGGACATTCCCGCACCCCTCCGCAGGAGTAGTAGGCCATCTCATCCACCTGAGAGATACTACGGTTTTCTCATAGATGGGGATAGAGAGGATTGCATCATAGGTGATGATGAACCTACTGACTTCCAGCAGGCCATCCAGAGCGGTGACTCGGTACGATGGCTAGATGCAATGCGGACCGAAATGGAGTCCATGTACACCAACAAAGTATGGACTTTGGACTTTGCTCCAGATGGGGTAAAACCCATAGGATGCAAATGGATCTTCAAGAAAAAGATTGGTGTAGATGGACAGGTGGAAACCTATAAGGCTAGACTTGTTGCAAAGGGTTTTCGTCAAAGACCTGGTTTGGACTATGACGAAACTTTTTCTCCAGCGGCTATGCTCAAATCCATTCGGGTCCTTCTTGCTATTGCTGCCTTCCATGATTATGAAATCTGGCCGATGGACGTAAAGACGGCTTTTCTAAATGGAAATTTAGTAGAGTGCGTCTATATGGATCAGCCAGAGGGTTTCAATCAGAGTGGGAGCAGCGGGAAAGTATACAAGCTGCTTAAGTCCATTTATGGACTAAAGCAGGCATCGCGGAGTTGGAACATCTGTTTTGATGAGACAGTCAAAGAATATGACTTTATCAAAAATCCAGATGAACCGTGCATATATAGTAAAGTAGTAGCCAGAAGTGTCGTATTCCTCGCCTTGTACGTGGATGACATTCTATTGATAGGAAATGACATTCCTATGCTACAATCTGTCAAAGGATTCTTGTCACACAGGTTCTCCATGAAAGACCTGGGTGATGCCTCTTACATTCTGGGGATCCGGATCTATCGTGATAGATCCAAGAGGATGTTGGGACTTTCGCAGTCCAGGTATATCGACACTGTACTGAAAAGATTCAGTATGGAAGATTCTAAGCGCGGTAATCTACCGGCTTGTCACGGAATCACCCTCTCCAAAGAGATGTCTCCCAAGACTGATTTGGAAAGGGAACGCATGTCTGTTATACCCTACGCTTCTGCGGTAGGCTCTATAATGTATACGATGTTGTGCACCAGACCAGATGTAGCTTACGCACTGAGCGTGGTAAGCCGGTATCAGTCAGACCCAGGGGAGAAGCACTTGATAGCAGTAAAGAACATTCTCAAGTACCTAAGGAGGACTAAGGAGATGTTCTTGGTTTACGGCGGAAAAGACCTCAGGTTGGAGGCCTTTGCTGATTCCGGCTTCCAGAGTGATATGGACGATTCCAAGTCCATGTCGGGTTATGTCTTTACCCTCAATGGAGGGGCGGTATGCTGGAAGATCTCCAAGCAGGACACAGTTGCTGACTCGACGATGGAAGCGGAGTATATAGCTGCTTGCGATGCCGCAAAAGAAGCAGTCTGGATGAAGAAGTTCCTAACAGAACTTCAGGTGGTTCCTACTGTAGTTGATCCAATACCTCTGTATTGCGACAACAACGGAGCTATAGCTTTAGCAAAGGAACCAAGGTCCCATCAGAAGTCCAGACACATCTTAAGGCGGTATCACCTGATCAGGGAGATCATTGATCGTCAGGAGATCGAGGTTCGGAGAGTTGCTTCTTAAGAGAACATTGCTGATCCATTCACGAAGGCCCTACCTCAGATTCAGTTCGAGAGGCTACTCGAGATCATCGGTCTTCGATACGCCAGTACATGGCCCTAGTGCAAGTGGGAGATTGTTAGTGTTTATGCCCTAGAAGGCCATTACTGTATCATACTAGTTTGTATATTGCTTAATGGAAGCTTGGAATATTCACATGTATATAACAGTCTTGCTAAACATGGTAGTATGCTACTTGGTTTTTCTATCTTAATATGTGAGTATACGTATTGATAGAGCTCTAAGGATCTTGCTTGACTACCAGCGTTGTGATGGCAGTCACACTAGTGGGGGCTGGGTAGTCTACAAGCACATCCTTATTCAGGTCCCTAGTCGTTGGATTATCGAGGCAGGGCATCGATACTCCGGAGTAGACTAGTGTGTACGCTTCTCATCCCAGTTGGGGAGATGGTCTATCCCACAGCCGTCAGTACGTCGTACTGGAGATAGTATGCAGGTGCTCGTTAGGTTATGGGTACACCGGACAGGACTCAGAGGGAACTGTTGGTTGGTTTTATACCAGTCGTCAGTGAACAGTTCCCAGGTGACATGAGTACAGCATAGTCCGCAGACTTGACACTGCTGCTTCGCCTCGAGTGTGTCCCACTGTTCTTAGATTGCTACCCTACCACGGCTCAAAGGAGTCGTGCAAACAGGTAGCAGTTGGGTGCAGTCCCGAGCACTTGGAGGCAGTGGCGGTTAGACAGGATTCGTCTCTCCCGGTATTGGGGGTTGATATCGCGCTGTGTCAGAGAGCCATTACGCAAAGTCCCTGGCCAGGGTAAGCGAGATTTGCTGGTAGGTTCCAGTAGTTTCTCAGGGTGTAATGGGCTTCGCTCCGACACGACTTATACCGCTATTAGGGGACTGACGCTTGCCGCCCCCCTAGGCCCGATATGCGATAGTCTTAGACGAACTGACCGGACTGTACGGAGATTGTCACATCAGACTCAGTAGGAGTTCGGATGGGTTTCCTTATCGGCCTTCTTATCGACATCTACCTGGGGACCGTTACGTACAGCTAGTGCCGCTTGCGGTCTGTGGTTAAACCCACTGCCAGCGTAGTAGTCGAGTCTCTAGAGTCCCACACAGAGAGTTTCCCTACTCCAGGAGAAACGATATAGAGGTCGTATGGTTTTACGACAAGGGTTCGGACGCATACGTGTGTTTACACACGTACGACTTTCGGACAGTTTTTACCAGTCGGCTTTGGTTTAAGCCAGTTACTGGTATCCGGTTATTGGATTTATACAGTCTAAAGTTTTTCCGTATTTTTGCGGAAAGGAGGGGCGTTCTCGTAATTGCACGAGAAGCTTCTAGAAGATGGTGACTAAGGAGGTTTAGGTGGCATATACAATGAATGTGATTAGTGAATCATATGGATGATTCATCCATGTCATTAATGCATCATAAATGCTTAATGACTCATGGAGATGAATCATCACTAGATATTATCAAGCATGGTTGTTAAATTGTTTTATTTTCTTTTCTTGATAAAAGAAATGCTTGATATATATTATCATAACTCATTATTCTCACTTCATTATTATCTTCACCTTCTCTCTCCTCAAGCTCTCCCTCTTCAAACCCTAATCCTCCCCTCTCATGTGTTGAGTACAAGGATTAGTTAGACTAATTAAACCATAAACCTCACTCTATATCACCTAGCTTCTTTGATTAGCACTTAAAGAAGGTTAGTTGCCTCAAGTTTAGAGGCTAAGCTTGGAGTAAAGCTCTCGGGTGGATCGTCTACTACTTCGAGAAGGCCGAGGAGGAGGTGGAGTTCGCAAAGACGAAGGACACGATTCGTTAGGTATAATCCCTAAACATAGTAGTATAGAACTTCTATGTTTCTTGTTAGTTATCGTTTAGCTTCGATTCGTGCGGTTAGTCGATGTTTAAACAAAGAACAAGATCGTTTTTCATATTTCCGCCTCCCCGCAAGTCGTGGGGTGTTGTACATCGACTTACACTTCTCAAGCGCATAACTCCCAAAAGGAAATAGGTAACTCAGTAGTACTCATCATAGAACACACAATATCACATAGGGTGCTATTGCTCCACCCCGATATACCATCATGCTATGGTGTATTCGGAGGAGTAATGCTGAGAGAGAATCTCATTCTCCTTTAGAATAGTCAAGGAATTTCGTGCTCAAGTATTCTCCTCCTTGATCTCATCAAAGGACATAATACTTATACCCGTATTTTGGTTCTCTACTTCTAACTTATATTCCGTGAATATTTCAAAAGGTTCGGACTTGTGTTTCAGCAGGAACATATGTCTGAATCTTGAGAGATCATCAGAGAATGTAATGAAGTACAAAGAACCGGTCTTGGCATGTGTAGACAGGGGACCTTTATACATCAACATGTATCATCCCAAGAGTTCACTAACTCTTTCTCTGTTTCCAGTAAACGGAGCTATTGTCATCTTATCTTTGTGACATGACTGGCAAGTTTCATAAGATGTAATATTCAAACTGATTTAAATATGCATCTATATATAAATTCAGCTAGTCGGGTCGCATTGATATGACCTAGTCTACAATACCTCAAGAAGAATTCGTTCATTTCTGAACTCTTCCTCTTGTGTGTGTTCTGTATACTAAGAACTGTAGTTTGATTTAGAACATTAATGCTTTTAGATAACGTGCCTGAACCGATCAACTTTTGATATCGGAAATGTTCAAAACATTATCCACCAATACAAAATTATATCCGTTCTTTACTAATAAAGAGACTGATATGATTTTATATATCAGGTTCGGTATCTAATAGCATTTGTTCAGAATCAATGTATTGGTAATACAGGGTGACAGTGACCAACAGACTTAGCTGCAACACTTGCCCCGTTTTCTGTCTCATGAAACTTATCACCCGTTCTCAGTTCTTTACCTATCTGTAGCCCATGTAACATATTACATATGCCGGATCCTGATCCGGTATCTCATATCCAGGACGTAAAGAATACTGAGAAACAGTTCTGTATAAGTAACACACCCGAAGATGATACATCAGTATGCACTTTCTTCGTTTGGGCGGCACGGGAAATCTAGTATTCCCCAACATCCTGCTCTGTCTTATAACAATTATAAGTTGGAGCGGGACCAACGTTCCCCAGCTCAGTATAACAAGCGGGTTCGGTCAATATTCCGTATTATTATCTTGATTAAGGCGTGAAATGGTCGCTACCAGGAGAAAGAGAGAAGAAAACACTCAGCGTGCGCTCTTGCAAGAATAGATTGGTTATTATTTTATCTAATTAGGATGGCTCCCACTGTTTTTTATCAAATCTTCCTTCAAACCGTAAAAGGAAAGACTAGCCGGGATTAATTACACATTACAAGTTCGCCAATCTTTCTGCCAGGCCAGTGTCGGTACTTTGAGGGAGGTCCCCCGTGCTTTCGCACGAACCTAATTAATGCAAACCTCGTTTTCCCAGAGGCGTAACCTCATTAACACCTTTCTAGACACCTACTTGATCGGCTAATTGTAATGTGTAAAACTCTCCCAGGAGTAACAATTACTCGCAGTGGGTATCGGGATCCAACTATCACATAGAAGGTATGCAATCTCATTGCAAATTTCAACACTTGAAATTCCCGATAATATTTTGCCCCTAGCGTGCTATGACCTTGACGCATGCCAAACAACCCATAGTCCGATAGTCAAGTTCAACCCGTACATTTCTTGATTGAATTAAACCCACCCGCACGACCCTTGACGCATGCCAAACAACGCCGTACGAATACCCTAATCCAATCGCATCGTATGCTGGCAGATAAGCACTGGTTAGCTACCGTACACTACGCCTTGACGCATGCCAAACTACCGCAGCACGAATACTAACTAGTACTTATCTGAAATGACGGAGGGCTACGACAGGTTTTTCTGAAAACCTATTGCGTAATGAACTTGATATCGTTGTAGAATCAAATGTTTTTTTTAAATGGAGTGTTTTTGAAGCTTTTCTAGTTTTGCTAAAGGAGTCACTCCCGGTGAAGGGATCGTCGGTCCTTTCCTCGTTGAATGAGGTGCGGGATATATTATATATATCACTGTGCAAAGCAAAAACTCTTAAAAGCAATCAAAAGACAAACCGAGTGTGTAGCATCTGCCAGTTATTGCTAAAGGAGTCACTCCCGGTGAAAGGATCTCGGCCCTTTCCTCATCGAATAAGGTGCAGGATATATCATATATACCGCTATGCAAAGCAAGAACTGTAGCTACCTGTTTTATTTTTGAAATTCAATTCCACAACATCTTAGGTTTGTTTTCTTTCATTAATCTCATTAATGAAGTCCCATCATTTAAGTCACCTAAACATCACAGATAAATACGACGTACACTTATGCCATCCGCATTCGCCTCGATGTCCCCTCGTGCACCGTTAGGTTAGGTAACTAACGGCAGAGCGGGGTAGGGCTAGCGCGGGTGTAAAACATAAGTAACGCCTATATAATATATCATATATATTATATACTGTATCCATCACAGAACATATCGCATGATCACATCACAGATATCGCAGCAGAAGAAACATATGAAACATTGGATATAATAGGACGTCCGTGTTTTCAATATGAGCCGGTATAAAACACGGATTCCACAGTCGCGATGAATAGCCAAACCCACACCCCTAGACCCCTACAGGAGCGACAAGCAACCCTACCAATTCTAGAGTTAGGAGACCCAGACTCGACTCCTCGAGTTGGTCTCCCACTGGACTCCGGAACCCGGTTACTTATGCCCTCCTCCTTGGGTCTATCCTAGTGCGGAAAAGAAAATAATATACAAAAGGTGACATCTTCCGCAACCTGGAAGTGCCCCAATAAAAGAATATTACATACAAGTTTTTACATGAATGAAAAGGAAAAACACTCATCTCACATAAAAAAAACCCCGGCTATTCAAACACGACGATCCAATATAACATATCCAGCAACACATAACATCACATGTCATCAACGTAAGTAAATATGCGCATCCCAATTGTCGTTGACATATAGCAACGAAACCGGCGATATCACATATTACACTTACGGTCACAGAAAAGAAAGTGTAAAACTACAACAGTTGGAATCCGCAACCTCTTTAGACATCGCATGCCTAAACAAATGAATTTCTTAGACATCGCATGCTTAACAACTATAAACCCCTCATTTTAGTCTTATTATCGAAAACTCTTTTCAATATCAAGTCGGGCAATTCAACAAGATTCCCGACATCCTGATCGAATGCTCATCGCAAACTTTAGTAAGCGGCCGCACCCCCGATATCGTCGACGAAGTGCACCAAGGCGGAACACCGCTACAGCGAGCACCCGGATGGATGCTTTCGGCGACGGGGTTCTCCTACAGTCACTTGGTCGGGGCTAAAGGGTGTAGCTGTCTATTAAGTTTATCCGGCGAGTATTCACGTACGCTACGTGATTGCGACGGACTTTTGATCACATCAAAATCCCGTGGCAACCGATTAATTGAGACTAAAGTGCTATGTTTATAACATTCATGTTAGTTATCTCATAACTACTTGTGGATTCCAAGTATTGTATCCCATTCCGGATAAATAGAAAATGTCAAACTTTCCGATCGAAAAATCGAACACCTAAGTTTTCCCGAAACAGCTCAACACATGAAACAAGCTTAAAAACATTCACTTCATGCCTCAGTACCAACAGTCCAGCCGTAGAAGGGTCAAGCCAATGCCTCACATGTGGCATGCCGTACTACCCCAAACCCTAAGGTTCAAAAGGCAGTTCAAAACGGACACATAATCGAGTTAAGGTTTGTTGTCTTCTAGAGGGACCATCGCGTTACTTGCACTACTTAGAATGTCATTAAACTATGGAAAGATCCAACAATTGGAAATTTCCCGACAGGGGAAAAAGTGGGTATTTATATCCGGTCGAACTTTTTAACATATTCTAAAATTATCCCGAAAACACATAGACAAGATTAGACAATCCGATCGAATCCACGATGCTCCAAAACACCCCAGAAAACTCAACTCTTGAGTGCAAATTAAAAATTCCCAGAAAACTCAGCACCTGAAGTGAAAAATTACTGTGCAAAAAAGGAAGTCTAATCTCATTATTTGGCCGCGGAACCGCCGCAGAAGCCAAGCTTCTGCCGCGGTTCCGCCGCGCTTTAGTCGTATCACTTGGTCATTTTTGCACCGTAATTCTTAGAATTTCCTGCTGAATTTTTTAAGAATTTTTAATCTGGAAAAAAACCAGTTTTGAAAAAATGTCCAGAGAGGGTTGAAATTTAGGGTTTCGGGGTTCGATCGGGTTTCTAACATCGTCTACGCATCGCCTAAGGCTCTAGCTAGGCTCTAATACCACTGTAGGGTTGCTAGGCACGCTCAAGAGGTCTCAAAAGGCATCAACCATGCCAAATTCAAATTTTTTTTCATGTGCCTACAAACCCTAATACGGATCGTTAACTAAATGATAAGGCGATGCAAGCAAGTAAACAACTTTATTGCTAAAGGAAAGTGACTACAACCCTTGTAGATCCGGTCCTCCACTTCCTAGGCTCTGTAATGACGTCCCTCCGCTGTACCTATCGGAATCCAGACTCTGGCGAAGGTTTTGTCGGAGAAATGATCGGGCTAGGTCGTCGACTTCGATGTCGAAGATGATCTACGTCGAGGCAACTCAAGATCAAGCTCCAACTTCACCAAGTCATGAAACTTGTGAAGAAAACACCCTATACTACTTGGCAAATGGTAGAGTATGAAGAAATAGGAAGTGGGTTCACTTTAGAATTTGATTTCTCACTCTTTTTCTCATGTTGCCATTAATGGTAGCAAGCTTTCTTCTTGTTGAAGAAGAAGAAGAAGAAGAAGAAAAAGAATATGATAAGCATTTTAAAAATAGGAAATAATATGATACTTATCATATTTGCAACCATAGTTAGGTGTAGAGAGTAAACTAAGGTTAGGTTTAATGGTTAGGTTAAGGCTAAGAGACAAAATGGTCAAAGCTTCAAAGCTTCATGAAGTTTCATGAAAGAAACAAAAACTAGCCACCATTTTATTCTTGCCTTAAAATGAATTAATAAAAATAAATAGATAAGTAAATCAAAACCCTAACCATTAAGATAACCATGGTCTAATCATACACACCCAAGTTTGCATGTATCATCAAACATGATACAATCTTGTGCACAAAAGTATATCACATATACAACTTGTGCACTTCAAGTGAGAAAATCCATTTAATGTGATCCAATAGTAGGTAATACTAAGTAATATATCAAATATATATAATTATACATTAAATCATTAAATCAACACTTGATTTAATGATCCGGTCATATCGCATATAACCGACTAGTATCAAGTGTATCAATGTATCGAATCAACACTTGATTCGGTAACCCGGCTATATCACATATAACCTGCCGATGATACAAATCGCGAGAATAGAATACAGTATCACATACTGGTATTATTCTCGATCCCGCACATATCTCATATGCGCTCCTATTTCGTTTCGCTTGAGCCAGGAAACCTCTGTGTAGGACTCTAAAGACTCGTCAATACGCCAGCAGCACGTGATGATCATATCAAACACCCACAAGCCGCAAGCGGTCTGCTAAACGTAACGGCCACCCGGGTATTGAACGATTAGAAGATCGACGAGCAAGCCCGCTCACACTCCTGTGAATCCAACTAGTAACACTTACCGTACAGTCCGGTCTGATCGTCTGATATGTCGCATATCTTGCCTAAGGGTGGTAAACGTTAGACCCCAATAGCTCGATAAGTCGTGTCGATATGAGGTCTATAACAGTTCGAGAAACTACTGGTAACACTTACCAGTAAATCTCAGCAACCCTGGCCAGGGATTTCCGGTTATAGCCAATCGAACACAGTGCAACATCAACTCCCTATACCGGTAGAGACGAATCCCCTCCTATCGCTCATTGCCTCCATGTGATTCAGGACTGTACCCAAAAACCACCGTTTTGCACGCCCTCTTAGACGTGGTAAGGTGGAAATAAAACCATAGTGGGAATCACACAAGACTCTATGACGATCTCGGGTCAACAGACTACTCTGTACCAGTGTCACTAGAGAACTGCCATCTGACGTAAGGTATAATACCATCTGGGAGTTCTCGGCGAGTCCGTCCAGTGTACCCAGTCTCCACTTAGCACCCTTATATCATCTCTGATGTCAAACACCAATGGATATGGGATCATCCATCGCCCATCTGTATGGGTCGAGAAGGTATACGCTAGTCTACACTGGTATATCGATGCCCTGTCTCGATACACCTGCGACTAGGGACCTTGAAGGATATACTTATGGACTACCATGTCCCCACTAGTATGATCCGCATCATAGTCCAGGTAGTCAAGTACACATCCTAAGGGCTTTACCAACATATAACAGAGAGACAATCATCGTACACGTTAAGGTAAAGAGCAACCAGATAGCATAATATTATGTCGAGCAAGAAAGTCCTCCCTATATATGTTCGAGCATCCACTACAATATACATCCTATGTATAGCAATGGCCTCTAGGGCATACATATAACTAACACTCCATTCCTATCAAGATTATGTCATCTTACGTACAGTACGAGGATCACCACCATACTCCCTACTACCCTTTTTATGTATACAAGGTTCATCTACTATTTTTGATGAAGTCAAACACTTTGACTACCACATCAAAACAAATGTTCCAACTCTGCGATGCCTGCTTTAACCTGTAAAGCAACCTGTTCATGTTTCTGCTGCTCCCACTGTCTACGAAGCCCCCTAGCTCTGTACTTATAGACGCTCCCTTCTAAATCCCTATTTAGAACCGAAGTAATGACACCCAACCTCCAGATATCGTAGTCATGGTATGTAGCAGTGGCAAGTAGGGTCTGGATGGACTTAAGCATAGGCACTTAGAAAAGGTTTCATTATAAGCCACATCTGGTCGATGATGTAAACCTTTAACAAGTCTAGCTTTGAAAGTCTCAACTTTCTATGTACACCAAGTAATCTTCTCAAGATATAATTGCTCCTAATGGGGATTGAACCCTTTAGATATAGCAACTAAAGTCCATACTTCGTCTGTGTACATAGATTCCATCTCAGTTCGCTTAGCATCCAGCCATTCTTATAGAGTCCCCACTCCTGATGGCCTGCTCGAAACTAGTTGGGTCATCATCTCATGATGCAATCCTCGCTCCCACTGTCATAGAAAAACCAAAATATCTCTCAGGTGGGTGAGGAACTCTACCAGATCGGCGGAGAGGTTAAGGTTCGTTGGGAGCTATTGAATCCTCCGGTTCTACCAAATCGTCAGCTGTAGTTTGTATAGCAAGAACTCCTTCCAGTTCTACCTCATGACCACTAATTTGTTTTCAAAATAAATTCCTTTTCTAAAAAGGTGGCATGCCGAGGAAAAAAAACACCTTTTGTTCCTCGGTGTGGTAGAAGATATTCCCTTGCAAATGCTTGGGATATCCAACAAACTTCTACAGAACTGACCTTGCCTCGAGCTTGTCCGGATTTTGCTTTTAGACATAGGCTGGACAACCCCAAATCATAACTTCCTTAAGAGATGGGCTCTTCCCATACCATATCTCATATGGAGTGGTAGGCACCTGATTTGGTAGGAACCCTATTCAACAGGTATGCAGCTTTACAAGTGCATAACCCCTAAAAGGAAATAGACAACTCAGTAATACTCATCATAGAGCGCACCATATCACATAGGGTGCAATTGCTCCGCCCCAATACACCATTGTGCTGTGGTGTATACGGAGGAGTAATGCTAAGAGAGGATCTCATTCTCCTTTAGAATAGTCCAGGAACTCCATGCTCAAGTATTCTTCTCTCTGATCTCATCAAAGGACATAATACTTATACCTGTTTTGGTTCTCTACTTCTAACTTATATTTATTGAATATCTCAAAAGGTTCAGACTTGTGTTTCAACAGGAACATATGTCCAAATCTTGAGAGATCATCAGTGAATGTAATGAAGTACTAAGAACCGGTCCTGGCATATGTAGACAGGGGACTTACATACATCATCATGTATCAATCTTAAGAGCTCACTAACTCTTTCTCTATTTCCAGTAAACGGAACTATGGTCATTTTATCTTTGTGACATCACTGGCAAGTTTCACAAGATGTAAATTCAAACTGATTTAATTATGCATCTAAATGTAATTTAGCTAGTCGGGTCGCATTGATATGACCTTGTCTACAATGCCTCAAGAAGGATTCGTTCATTTCTGAACTCTTCCTCTTATGTGTGTTCCGTACGTTAAGAACTGTGGTTTGATTTAGAACGTATATGCTTTTAGATAATGTGCCTGAACCAATCAACACATGATATAGGAAATGTTCAAAACATTATCCAACAATACAAAATTATATCCTTCTTTACTAAATAAAGAGACTGATATGATGTTCTATATCAGGTTCGGTATCTAAAAACATTCGTTCAGAATCAATGTATTTGGTAATACAGGGTGATAACTGCCAACACGTTGGCTGCAACAATTGCACCGTTTCCAACTCTTGAAATTTTATCACCCATTCTCAGTTCTCTACTTATCTGTAGCCCATGTAACATATTACATATGTGGGATCCTGATCCGGTATCTCATACCCAGGACGTAGAGATTACCGAGAAACGATTCTCGGTAATGAA
Source organism: Agapanthus africanus (assembly GCA_030015575.1). Classification (NCBI taxonomy): domain Eukaryota; kingdom Viridiplantae; phylum Streptophyta; class Magnoliopsida; order Asparagales; family Amaryllidaceae; genus Agapanthus; species Agapanthus africanus. Next base: position 404,616,508 of record CM057337.1, on the reverse strand, counting down.
TACACCCGAAGGAGATGCATCGGTATGCACTTCCTTCGTTTGGGCGGCACGGGAATCCTGATAATCCCCTATTTCCTACTCGGTCTTATAACAATTATAAGTTGGAGCGGGACCAACGTTCCCCAGCATAGTATAACAAGTGGGTTCAATCAATACATCCATATTATTATCTTGATTAAGGCATGACATGGTCGCTACCTGGAGAGAGAGAAAAGAAAACACTTTGCGTGCGCTCTTGCAAGATCAGATTGATTATAATTTTATCTAATTAGGATGGCTCCCACTGTTTTTATCAAATCTTCCTTCAAACCCTAAAAGAAAATACTAGCCGGGATTAATTACACCCTACAAGTTCGCCAATCTTTCAGCCAAGCCAGTGCTGGTACTTTGAGGGATGTTCCCTTTGCTTTCGCACGGACCTAATTAAAATAAATCTCATTTTTCCAGGGGCGTAACCCCGTTGACACCATTCCAGACACCTACTTGATCGGCTAAATGTAAAGTGTAAAACTCTCCCAGGAGTAACAATTACTCGCAGTGGGTATCAGGATCCAGCTATCTCATAGAAGGTATGCAACCTCATTGCAAATTTCAAGACTTGAAAATCCCAATAATTTTGCCCCTAGCACACTATGACCTTAAGGGAGGACAACAAACCATAGGCTACTAGTCAAGTTCAACCCGTCATTTCTTGATTGAATTAAACCCACCAGCATGACCCTTGACGGAGGTCAACAAGGTCGTACGACTACCCTAATCCAATCTGCATCATATGCATAAACAGATAAATACTAGTCAGCTACTGCACACTATGACTTGACGGAGGTCAACAAACGTAGCATGAATACTAAGTAGGACTTATCTGAAATGACGGAGGGCTACGACAGGTTTTTCCGAAAACCTATTGCGTAATGAACTTGATATCGTTGTAGAATCAAATGATTTGAAATGGAGTGTTTTTTAGGCCTTTGCTAGTTTTGCTAAAGAGGTCTCTCCCGGTGAAGGGATCTCGGCTCTTTCCTCGTCGAATGAGGTGCAGGATATTCACAATACAACTATGCATAGCAAAAATTATAAAAGCAATCAAAAGACAAATCGAGGGTTGTGGCATCTGCCAGTTATTGCTAAAGGGGTCACTCCCGGTGAAAGGATCTCGGCCCTTTCCTTATCGAATAAGGTGCAGGATGTTCTACAAGGAACACCGCTATGCAAAGCAAGAACTGTAGCTACCTATTTTTGAAAATTCGATTCCACAACATCTTTTAGGTTTCTTTTTCTTTCATTAATCATATTAATGAAGTCCCGTCGTTTAAGTCACCTAAACATCACAGATAAATACGATGTACACTTATGCCATCCGCATTCGCCTCGATATCGCCTCATGCACCGTTAGGTTAGGTAACTAACGGCAGAGCGGGACAGTGCTAGCGCGGGTGTAAAACATAAGCAATGTCTATATAATATATCATATATACTATATACAGTATCCATCTCAACATATCAAATGATCACATCACAGATATCGCAGCAGAAGAAACAAATGAAACATTGGATATATTAGGAGGTCCGTGTTTTATTTTGAGCCTTTATAAAACACGGATTCCATGGTCGCGATGAATAGCCAAACCCACACCCCTAGACCCCTACGAGAGCGGCAAGCAACCCTACCAATTATAGAGTTAGGAGACCCGGACTCTACTCCTCGAGTTGGTCTCCTACTGGACTCTAGAACCCGGTTACTTGTGCTTTCCTCCTTGGGTCTATCCTAGTGTGGAAAAGTAAATAATATACATATGGTGACATCATCCTCAATCCGGAAGTGCCCTAATAAATGAATATTATATACATTTACTTTTACATGAATGAAAATAAAAACTTTCATCTCGCATAAAACCCCCAGCTATTCAAAACGCGACGATCCAATATAACATATCCAGCAACACATAACAACACATGTCATCAACGTAAGTAAATATACGTATCTCAATTGTCGTTGACATATAGCAAAGAAACCGGCGATATCACATATTACACTTACGGTCGCAGAAAAGAAACTGTAAAACTACAACATGTGGAATCCACAAACACCTTAGATATCATAAATCCGAAATATCACATACTTCGCATTTCATGCCTAGCAGTATGAATTCCATATATTGTATCACATTACAGAAAAAGCTAAACGATGTTAAACATCCCAATCGAATCATTAAACACCCAAAATTACCCAGAAAGCTCAACACTTGAGCGTAGTTTAATATAATTCAGCACACGCCACAGCACCAATGAACCAGCCGTAGAAGGGCCAAACCAACGCCTCACATGTGGCACCGCTGGACCACCACAAACCCGAGAGTTCAGTGGTGGTTCTGACGGTCACATAATCGAGTTAAGCTTTTGTTCTTCTAGAGGGTCCATCGCATAACTTGCAAGAACTTTGAAAGGTTTTTAACTACGGAAAAATCCAACACTTGGAAAATTTTCCGGTAAGGGAAAAAATGGGTATTTGACATCCGATTGAACTTTTTAATAACGTCTAAAGTTACCCGAAAACAGTTAAAATATGACTACGAAACACTCCGATTTGTTATTATAGTAAATTAATATCACATGACAATTTAGCAAAAATAAACAACACCTGAAACATCAAAATCCATGCAATAGAACACTGGAAAAATTTGGAGGTGGGTGCTCGGAATTGGCCGGTATAGGGGGGTCTCGCCAGCCCAAAAGTGCCCAAATGCCTCCAAATTTCATCATTGTTCATGTTATCACATATATATGACGCTGTACATGTTTAAAAAAATTTTAGGGCTCGTTTTAAAATCGACAGAAACATGGATTTTAGGGTTTCATGTTCGGAGTTTGTTTCATGTTCGTAATCTAACATTATCCGTATAATTTCTTAGCTAGGCTCTGATACCATTATAGGGTTCCCCTCGACGGCAGCAAGGTTTTAGGAGGCATTGTCCATGCCATTTTAAAAATTTTGCCGTCGAAAGGAACTCTAAACATGATTATTAACTAGAATACAGTACGGAAACAAAGTAAACCATTTACTTTCTAAGTGAAATCGAAATACAACCGTTGTAGATCGGTCCTTCACTTCATATGCTCCTTGTAGTAGTCCCTTCGCTGCGATCATAGAACTCCCGGACACTTGGAGGGCTCCAGGAGAAGAGGGCAACGGTCTTGCTTGAAGTCTTCGAGACCGAAGATGATCTACGTCGAGGGATTACTAACTCAAGCTACCACTTTACCAAAGTGAAGCACACACCGTAAACTAAAGTGCTAGTCAAGTAGAGGATGATGAAATAGTAAGTGGGTACACTTTAGAATTTCTTTTCTCACAATATTAATCACTTTGGATCAAACCCTAGAAAGCTTTTGGATTTGAGGAAGAAGATGAACAAATAGATGAGAATGAAAATGATCAAGTGAGAGAGCTATCCATGGGTGAGTGGGTATCATATACTAACTCATGTAGAGACATAAACTTGGCTAATTATAGTGGTTAGGTTAATAAATATCCTAAGTAAAACAAAACTAGTGGACTTGGTCAATGCACTCACAAGCTTCTCAAAGCTCCATGCACTTGAACAATTATCCACTAATTTTCTATTTACTTTGATTATTAAAACCCCACCAATATAATTATTATGGTATATTTCTTATACACCCATGCATAGTGTATCAACAACCAAGACACACAAGAATAATTAATGCACATCAATATATATCACATATATATTACATGTACACATAAGTGAGAAAAGAATTGTTAAGTGAGCCAATGTTAGTTAATGTAAATCAGTATATCCAATATACAATTATACACTAAATTAATAAATCAACACTTGACTTAATAATCCGGCTAAATCACATATAACCGACTAACACAAAATGTACCAACTTATCGAATCAACACTTGATTCGTTAACCTGGCTATATCATATATAATCGGCCGATACAAAAGTCGCGAGAACAGAATACGGTATTACATACACGCATTATTCTCGATCCCGCACATATCACATATGCGCTCCTATTTCGTTTTGCATAAGCCAGTAAAACCTCTATGTAGGACTTTAATGACTCGTCAATACGCCGGCAATAGTTGATGATCATATTAAGAACCCACAAGCCGTCAGCGGTACTAGCTGGACGTAACGGCTACCCGGGTATTGAGCGATCAGAAGATCAGCAAGCAAGCCCGCTCTAACTCTTGCAAAAGCCTGACAGTGACACTACCATACAGTCCGGTCTCCTCGTCTGATATGTCGCATCTCAAGTCTAGGGTTGGTAAACGTCAAACCCCAATAACCGATAAGTCATGCCGATATGAGGCTCATAACGGGTCGAGAAACTACTGGTAACACTTACCAGTAAATCTCTAAACCATCCCTAGCCAGGGACTTTCCTGTTATGGCCAATCGAGCACAACACAACATCAACCCCCAATACCGGGAGAGACGAAACCCCTCCAATCGCTCATTGCCTTCATGTGACTCGGGACTGTACCCAAAAACCACCATTTTGCACGCCCTCTTGGACGTGGTAAGGTGGAAATCAAAGCACAGTGGGAATCACACAAGACTCTATGACGATCTTGGGTCTACAGACTAACATGTACAAGTGTCACCAGAGAACTGCTATCTGACGTGAGGTATAATACCATCTGGGTGTTCTCGGTGAGTCCGTACAGTGTACCCATTCTCCACTGAGCACTCATATATCATCTCTGATGTCAAACACCAATGGATATGGGATCATCCATCGCCCATCTATATGGGTCGAGAAGGTATACGCTAGTCTACTCTGGTATATCGATGCCCCGTCTCAATACACTCACGATAAGGGACCTTGAAGGATATACTTATGGACTACCATGACCTCACTAGTATGATCCGCATCATAGTCCAGGTAGTCAAGTACACAGCCTAAGGGCTTTTGTCACGACCCGAAGTTCGGCCAGTGACCGGCACTTAATCACGTAACGTCTACAGGCGTAACGCGACTAAGTAAGCCGAAACCCAGAAATCAAAACCATTAAAAGTAGTGAGTGTTGAAAACATTTAATGAAAACATTTATAAAACCTTGAGTAATTTAGTAAAGTTCTTTAAAGTTTAAGTTGTTTTCTTAAAAATTTCTGCAGCATCTCCTTTATAAAAACTAGCCCCGAAATAGGGTACAAGACAAGATATAAGTAAAAATGGCATACAATAAGAATAAAGCATCCCCAAATGGGAGCAATCACGCCCAACGGCGGAAACAATCACCACAAGAATAATATACGACGCCGTAGCGAAGAAATGAGCAATATAAATGAAAAACATCAGAAAAGATAAAACTGCATAAATAAAATCGGCTCACAACGAGCTCAACACCGGAGTACAAAATAATATACACCGTCCTCACAACTGGTCTCTAAGTCAATACATGAATAGTAGATGGAGAGTACTAGATACAATAGTGTGTACAACTGGAAAATAAACGGATACCGGAAAAACCCACCTATCTGCAAAAGGGCTCACACGCCAACAGCAGTGGTATCCGTACCAAAAAGATATAAGGAAGTAGCCCTGCCGCAACTACTCTGAGGGGCAACCTGCAAACACTGTGGCACAACGGGGGTGAGTTGCCAATTTGTGAATAGTAGATAACATATAAAGGTAATCGCGAGTATGCACGTACTTCGATACTCTAACATTTGCAACAGATAATATCTATATAATGAGCGGGGTACGCAATAATCATGCAAATCAAGTGTGATATAATAAAATCTATATATGATGAGCAGGGTATGCAATAATCATGTCAAAGTACTCTATCAGCTGCTACGACTACAGGATGAGATGCATAACAATGAATGCTGAGCATGGGATAAAATATCATCTACACGGAATATCAACGTGGAAAAATAACCGGTGCCCATCACATACACCCAAATCTTAGTAAAAACTCAGGCGCCGTCACTCTAATTGGCCTTCAAATCCTGTAAATCTCATGGAACCGTGAGTGCCCAACAACGGCACTCAAAAATATCATGAAATAATCGTGTCCAGCATCGACACGCAAATCCTCATGTATCGGGCTCCGTCAGTCCGGATCGGCCTACGGGCTCCGTCTGCGGAATCGGCCCTCAGCCCCGGCAGTACGGGTCAGCCCATATCCATCTCTCGACTCTGGTCAGTATCCTCCGGATAACCGCCAGGTCCAACCAATCACCGGTAGGTAGTAGTCCCTCTGCCAGGCTCACCGTCTGTATACACAGCATCCCTTTCTTGCCCCGGGATACCGTACCGGGTCCACCATGTACCCGCAATCGGTCTCATCCAGCTTCTCGATTCGGGTTCACATGTCACACGTCTCAGAACCAAGAAAACGCATAGTGGACGCACTGAAATATCATATCAAGAGAAACCGGGTTTTCAAATCAGTGCATATTTTCTTAAAATAATACCACGGTTCTCAAATCCAGAAATCACACGAATCCAAACTCAATGCGTAAATCCATGCAATGTGGCGTATGCTACTAAGAGTAAAAAGGGAAACCGCTCTTTTAAATGGATCTAGTTTTGAAAATATCTCATGTGGTCCCTATTTCTAGAAATCAAAGCCAGTATCATCCATGTATATAGGTATGGATGTGCACCAATATGAATATAAAGTGTGCATGTCCGCAAGCAGGGATATATCAATGTATGTGTGCACTAATATGGATATACAGTGTGCATGTGCGCAATATGCGGCAGAAAGATGTCTAATCATCAATGATACGATAACCAAAATGACGTATGGTTCGTAGAAATCCTATAGTGCGAGTGTCATGGAAATCACTAACAGTGTGAGTGTAACATACAAATAGTGCTTGTGCAGCTTGAACCGTTAGTAACAGTGCGGTATTATATAACTACCCTTTCTATATGCAATAAGGAGGGGTATGATACAATAATACATATGCATGAACAATATACATGTAAGTATATATGCGACTACAATACCCTATAACGCCCTGACGCTTAACGCCATACAGGCGATTTCCCTGTAGATGTTAAATCTAATCACCTGGTCTCATGTAAATGTAGCCGACTATCTGCTTCCCCTTCTTTACGGCATCCGAAGTACCCGCCTGCGAACATAGAAATTGCACAAAGAATAGACATAAGCTAAAATCATGCAAAAACGCGATATTAAACCAAAAGAGAAACTCGCATCGCGAACTAAATGCGTGTGTATACGTAACGTGTGTGCATACGCCAAAACCCAACGCGACACGCTGTGGCACACAGCGACACGCTGTGACACATAGCAAACCAACTCAACTCGTATCGTACGTGTCGCGTAAGTCCCGCTACGCTAAAAATAGGTAATAGGTCCCAGATTTAATCTGGAGCAGAAACAAGAAAATCAAACAAGACCAAACCCCTCACAATATCTACAGACAGCTACCTGCAAAAATCCAATACAAATGCTCAAAATTGGGCCAGCCACCATAGGGGTCATATCGGCCCAAATTGGGTAAAACTGGTCCAGGTTTCTACACTATGATCCTAGCACAATTCATAGCCTAGTGTATATGTTTGCTTACCAAAATTACTACCCTAGTAACAGCAGATTTTATGTATCATATAGTTTAGCTTATAACGTTTTAAAACACCTAGTTTGCAACATAGGGTGCATTAGTGAAAATTGGTGAAATTACAAGAGTCAAGTGATACCAACAGCACAAATTAGAGCTAATCTAACCATAAAAATCCTAATTTAACAGAATCCTACCTAAACGTCCAATCATCACAATACCCTCAAACACTAAGATTTGCTAGACCACCCTAGATTCTGTCCAAAGTAAGAACCCAAAAACCAAATAATACCAAACTCAGACAAAAACCTACATGAACCCCTAGCCAAAGCACAGCCACCTAACTCTTCATGGGGGCCGGAGACGCCGGAATTTGAGGGTAGGTCGCCGGAATTTTGGAAAGTAGGTGGGCTCGGAAATCAACACAACACTCAGTGAGGCCTGCATACTATTCTGTAGGTGTTTGCTAAGCTAGAAAATGACTACAGATATAGTAGATCACCAATATCCTACAGTTTGCATCAAAACCTTATTTTAAATTTCAAGTTTTAGACTTTAAGGCAATTTAGCAAAATCTAGTGACACTACTAGGTTTTCACAGCATATATAACAAATAATTGGTTCATTAAGCTATAAAAACTCTAACTTAGCTAAATCATCACTTAAAACACAAATCTAGCACTAATGACCACATAAACACTAATTTAAGCTAACAACTACAAGTCTAGCATACAAAGATGTTAGGCTAAGAATTATACCTCACTTGATCCTAGGTGCAAGGAGAAGGAGGAGAAGAAGAGAAGGAGGAGGTTCCATTGTTGCTGCTGCTAGGCTACTGTTGTTGCTGCTATTTTTGTTGCTGATGCTACTTGCTGTTGTTGTTGTTGCTGGCTGCTGCTGCTGCTACTTCTGCTGCTACTGTTGCTTGTGTTGCTGCCGCTGCTGTAGCTTCTGCTACTGCTGTTATGGGTTGTGTGTGTGTGAATGAGAGAGATGTGAGGAAATGAGTGTGGGAAAAGAAACAAATAAGAGATAAGAGAGAGTCAAACCCTCCTCTCTCTCCTCATTAAATGTAAGCATGGCTCCCCCATCATGCCCTCTCTCTCTCTCTTTCCACACAAGTCAACTCCCAAAACAAACACAAAATAATAAAAACTAATACGCTAATTAAATTCAAATTAGCTTAACAAGAATGGGTTAGTCCACCATAGTAGCTAAAGATGGTTTAACCATAATTTAATCCTAGTTTACATGCACAAGTGTGTGCAAGCCTAAATAAAATCTAATAAAATATTCATTAATTTTGATAAAATATTTGAAAATCGTTTTGGTAAACTATTTACTAAAAACCACACATTAAAGTATAATTAGCCACTTATCACGTTCTAAAGTGTTACAATCTTCCACCCTTAAAGAAATTAGTCCCCGAATTTAAAAATATAGCTGCGCGTACCTTCAAAGAGATAAGGGACTTTCTTAAAGATCTCGCCCTCGGCCTCCCAAGTGATCTCTTCACCATTTGGGCTGCACCAAAGCACCTTCACAGATGGCAAGACCTTCGATCGAAGTTTCTTCACTTGCCGGTCCAATATCACGACTGGCTGCTCGGTGAACGAAAGATCGCGCTCGAGCTGAACGGCCTTATGCTGAATCATGTGAGAAGGGTCATGCAGGTATCTGCGAAGCATCGACAGGTGGAATACGGGATGAACATCCGGGAAGTCGGGTGGAAGAGCCAAACGATATGCCACTGCGTCCACACGCTCGAGGATCTCGAAGGGACCTATAAATCTGGGGCTAAGCTTCCCCTTCCGTCCAAATCTCATCACTCTCGTCATCGGAGAGACCCTCAGAAAAATGTGATCGCCAACTGCGAAATCTAATCTACGGCGGCGTCTGTCAGCATACGATTTCTGCCTACTCTGAGCTGTCTTCATCCAATCTCGAATCAACTGTATCTTCTCGGTCGTCTCCTGTACGATCTGTGGCCGCAAAATACTGCTCTCACTGAGCTCTGTCCAACAGACGGGCGATCTACATCTCCTCCCATATAAGGCCTCGAAAGGTTCCATCTGGATAGTATCCTGGAAACTATTGTTGTAGGAGAACTCCACTAAGGGTAAATGATGATCGCAGCTACCACCAAAGTCTAAAACGCACGCTTGGAGCATGTCCTCGAGAGTCAGAATAGTCCGCTCTGACTGGCCGTCGGTCTGCGAATGAAACGCTGTGCTGAAACTCAAGCGGGTGCCCAAAGCCTCCTGAAGCCTCTACTATTGTCGGCTGGTAACCTGGGTGCCTCGGTCGGACATGATACATGTCGGGACTCCATGCAGTCGTACGATCTCGTCGATGTATATCTGGGCATACTGAGCAAAACCGAAAGTCATCATCATTGGCAGGAAGTGAGCCGCCTTCGTCAATCGATCCACTATCACCCAAATAGAGTCATAACCTCGACTAGTCCTGGGTAGACCCACAATGAAGTACATAGAAATCTGCTCCCATTTCCACTCCGGAATGGGCAACGGCTGTAGCTCTCCTGCGGGCCTCTGGTGCTCAGCCTTGACTTGCTGACAAGTCAGGCATCTCGACACGAAGTCTGTGACGTCCCTCTTCATCTCGACCCACCAGTAAACATCTCTTATATCCTTGTACATCTTGGTGGAAACCGGATGAACACTGTACACCGATCGATGTGCCTCCTCAAGAATCTCACGCCGCAGTCCCTCAGCATCTGGTACGCACAGTCTAGTCCCAAATCGCAGTTTCCCCTGATCATCAATCACGAACTCGGAAAATCTGCCCTGTCCCATCTGTGCCATGATCTCTGAACAACGGTCATCACTGTACTGTACCTCATGTATACGGTTAAGCAACTGTGGGCATGCACGAACATACGCAAGCTGTCCCCCGATCGGAGTGAACTCGAACTGCACTCGGCTGTCGCATAAAATCTGCCAATCTGCCGACGACTGCCTCTGTACTGCGCTCAAAAAAGATAGACTACCCCCGGGCCTCCTACTCAAAACATCCGCCACTACATTTGCATTGCCCGGGTGGTAAAGGATCTCACAATCGTAGTCCTTCACTAACTCCATCCAACGGTGTTGTCTAAGATTCAGGTCCCGCTGCAGAAATATGTACTTCAAGCTCTTGTGATCAGTGAATATCTGGCATGACTCGCCGTATAGTTAATGTCGCCAGATCTTGAGTGCAAAGACCACTACAGCCATCTCCAAATCGTGAGTGGGGTAGTTTTGTTCGTGTTTCTTCAGTTGCCGAGAAGCATACGCGATCACCCTGTCGTGCTGCATCAATACACACCTTAGCCCCACTTGAGAAGCGTCACAATAGACTACAAATCCACCCGATCCCGAAGGCAAAGATAACACTGGCGTCGTAGTCAAACGAGTCTGCAATTGCTAAAAGCTATGCTCGCACTCCTCCGTCCAATCAAAAGGAACTCCCTTCCGGGTCAACTCGGTCAACGCTGCAGCAATACGGGAGAAGTCCTGTACAAATCGTCTGTAGTAGCCGGCCAGTCCTAGAAAGCTGCGGATCTCTATAACTGATGCGGGTCTGGGCCAACGCTGAACGGCCTCGATCTTCTTCGGGTCTATACATATACCATTTTGTGTAATCACGTAACCCAAGAAGTCTACGCTGTCAAGCCAAAATGCGCACTTGGAGAATTTTGCGAATAGCTGGTGCTCCCTCAAAGTCTGCAATGTGATCCGCAGGTGCTGCTCGTGCTCCGCTCGGCTCCGGGAATACACCAAAATATCGTCAATAAATACGATGATGAACAAATCAAGATACGGCCTGAAAATACGGTTCATCAAGTCCATAAATGATGTTGAGACATTGGTGAGTCCGAACGACATCACCAAAAACTCATAGTGGCCGTAACGCGTGCGAAAAGCCGTCCTCGGAATATCCTCCTGCCGAACCCGCAGCTGATGGTAGCCTGATATCAAGTCGATCCTCGAAAAGTATCCAGCACCCTGAAGATGGTCGAACAAGTTATCGATGCATGGGAAAGGATATCTGTTCCGCATGGTAACCCTGTTCAGCTGGCGGTAGTCAATACATAAGCTCATACTGCCGTCCTTCTTCTTGACGAACAGGACTGGTGCACCCCAAGGAGACACACTGGGTCGAATAAGTACCTTATCCAGCATATCTTGTAACTGACCTTTCAACTCTCTAAGCTCCGACGGGGCCATCCGATAAGGCAGTATGGAAATGGCCCCGTGTCGGGAATCAAGTCAATGCAGAAAACAATATCGTGCTCGGGCGGTAGCCCAGGAAGCTCGTTAAGGAAAACGTCAGGGAATTCACGAACAATCGGAACCTGGTCCAACGGAACCTTTGTAGCTCCAGTATCGCAAACATAGGCTAGAAATCCCTGACATCCCTTCCTCAAAAGCTGTCCAGCGCGAAGAGAAGAAATCAAACTATGAGGGGCGGCATCACGGTCCCCCTGCACAACAAAAACCGACTCGCCGGGAAAATAAAACCTAACTGTTTTCTCGCGGTAGTCCATAGACGCATAACACGCGGCTAACCAATCCCCAGAAGAACGTCGAAGTCCAACATCTCAAGAAGGATCAAGTCGACAGGCAACTCTCTCTCACCAATACGGACAACACACGATCGGAACACGTATCCAGCAATAAACGACTCGCCTACAGGAGTCGTCACTGCAAGCGGCTGATCAAGCAAACCGGACTCTCTACCTAAACTTGGCACGAAATGTCTGGACACGTACGAGTGCGTGGATGTCATGACCCGAAATAGTACGTGACTGGCACTTGAATCATATGAAGTCTATAGGACCCCATCTAATTCAAATAAGCCAAAAACCCAGAAATCAAAAACCATTTTAAGGAATAAATAAGAAAACTCGTTTTTAAGAAGTAAGGAAAACAAGTTTTAAAAACAAGGTTTTTAAATAAGTAAGCCGAATATGCATTTTTAAAATCTATATTCTTTCCTGAAAATTTCGGCAGAGTTTCCTTTGTAAATAATGGCCCCAAACGGGGTACAACAAGAATAATATATATACAATGATAAAAGGCATCCCCAAGCGGGAGCTAGCTCTTCGTCAATCGACGGTCACAACCATGCAAGCAGTATAATATACAACGCCAAAGGGCGAGGATCAAAACTAAAAGGAAATACACAAATCAACTTGAAAACCGTAATACTACAACACGCGACTCTAAGATCGAAATAATACACAACTGGTTTTCTAAGTCTGAAACAATATACAAGTTTGGTTGATGGAATTTCTAGATACAACTGAATAATACATGTACAATGGTGGTTCGGATGCAAAAGAACCCACCTACCAAAGCAAATCACCCGTAAGGGAAGCAGTGTGCCAGAAAAGCCGCCATGGAACCTGTACGGCAAAACCTGCAAGAGCTGTGGCAAATTGGGGGTGAGTTGCCAACTCGTGAATAGAAAACATCACAGAGCAGAAATCGTATGTATGATACAATCCTAGGTCAATACGATCAGATATATATAAACCTCAAATAAATAAGTCTGAAGCATGATAAGGTGGCAATGTAACATCTATACATGAGTGTAGTGCCAAGTGCTCGTGCCAGAGCCTCAGGTAATAACATATCATAAATATGAGGTATGATCAATGTCGACTATATCATGAAGTCTATGAAAAAGTGGATATCATCCAACTATGTAATCAATGTCAATATATGTATGTAGAAATCGTCCACGTGTCACCCAATGACAAAAAGCATCATGCGTGTAAATATCATAAACATATGCATGGAAGTATGAGGAAGTAAATCAACAGGTGTCGCTCGCGACATATCAAAATCATGGAACCTGAGTGTCAAGCATCGACGCTCGAAAACATCATGAAACCTGTTCCGATCATCGGCACGTAAATCCTCATATTTCGGGCTCCGTCGGTCTGGATCGGCCCATATCATCTCTCGTCTCCGGTCGGTATCCTCCGGATATCCGCCGAACCCAAATAATATGACCGTTAGGTAGTAGTCCCTCTGCCAGGCTCACCGTCTACTACACAGCGATCCGTTCTCGCCCCGGGGTACCATACCGGGTCCACCATGTACCCGCAATCGGCCTCATCCGCCTTCTCGAATCGGGTTTCACATGTCGCTCTCAGCACCGAGAAAACACATGGTGGACGCACTAAAATATCATATCAAGGGTAACCGGGTTTTTAAAACAATTACATACTCTTTTTGGAAATATCCACGGTTCCTAAATCCAGAAATATCATGGAAACAACATATCTCAATGCATATAATCAAAAGCATGATGTATGCGACTTGTAAAACAAATGTAAGCATATAAGTATATCATGCAATATGGAATAGTAATATGCACATATTGAGGGAAACCGCTCTTTTAAAATGAATCAGTTTTAAAGAGTATCTTGCGGTTCCTAAATCTCCAAATCAAGCGAGAAATCATCTATGTATGTGCAAATGAATATGTGTACAAGTATGGGTGTACAATATGTAAGTACACGAGTATGAATGTACAAAAGGTATGTGCACAAGTATGAGTGTACAATATGTAAGTACATGAATATGAATGTAAAATAGGTGCGTGCACAAGTATGAGTGTACAAAATGTAAGTACACGAATATGAATGTACAATAGGTATGTGCACAAGTATGCCATGCAAGGGTTATATCCTTAATGCAACAGTACTACAGTGTAGTGACATGGCAATTATCGATGATGAAGTGTGTGAGTCGGCAAGCAGGTGTACGTGGAACATATGCAACATCGATAATGGTACTGGTGTTTCCTAACAGCATGATTTTTGTATAACAATAACCAATTGCACATGCATTGCGATGCGAATAACAAGAGTATGCAGAAATCGACTAATAAATGCAATAGTGATGCATCTGCATCAATATAAAAAGTCATACAGTTTGCCTTTTGAAATAAAAGGAATCGGGGTTTTTAGTAAAATAAGGGCGACGATGTTTTAAGAAAAGATGCATCTTTTCAAAATATCCGTAGAATCTCTTTGCCTGTCTTTAAAATACTCCTGATTCGTTAGTTTTTTAAATAGGTATGACATCAACCTAGCCTAACATCTACTAGCAAAACTACAGCTCTAACTAACAAGTCAATCAGGAGTGGTATGGAAACCACCTAAATCTGAGTCGATATATATATATATATATATATATATATATGTATATAAAAGTATAATAGTCGGTGATCCCGCCTCAATGGTACCGCGTACGATACAATATCATATGACATCCTCAAGTCATGAGTGCGGATCTATCATCAATATGAAGCTCATACGGTAAATCATCGTACGGCATCCCAAAAGCTGGGTACGGATCAATATCACATTCCTCTCATCAATTATCAGGTATCCTTATCATCATATCTCATGATCTGGGGTACTGATCTAAGTCTAGTACAAATCGATACCCTCTATATAAGTATAAATGTGTGTGTGAAACACTTGACTAAAGGCCTGCTAAAATCACCAGTCGTATCCAAAATACAAATCACATCATATCACCGATCTCATGGCACTATACCCAATCTCATCGACTCATCTCCAAATATCATACACTATCATCGTCATCTAGGCATATGTGTAACGAATATGCATGTGTGTGCATGTGGGTGTAAACCTATTCTGGGGTCCGCAACAAGGAACTATACTAGTTTACTTCTACGCCCTAATCTAACCATAGTACACCTAATCTCATCTTAAATATCCACGACACACTATAAGCTAGCATAAATATTACATATATACTATACTAAATATCGAACTGCGGGGGTGCTATACGCCATCCACTCGACTTCCCCCGTAGATATAATCTACTCACCTTGTATCCTGCGTGTCGGTGTCGATGTCGCCTTAATCTTCTTGATCGTATGAAGCCCTTGAGAAGGTACCTCCTTTGGCAACTCAAGAATTTTCTTGAGTTGCTCAAAGTGCTCAAAATCTTCTCTTTCTTGGTCCAATGTGCTTCTCTTGACCTTGTGCATCTTATTTGTGAAATGGGGTTTGGGTTTTGAGTTGATTTCCATATTGTTTTGGGGGATTTTGTGAAGAGGGAGAGAGGGGAAGCAGCAGCAATATGAGGGAGAGGGAGAGAAATGAGTGAAAACATTGAAGAGGATTGGTCAAGTCAACACACCCTCACCTTTCTCTCTCACACCCATACCCATTATTCTATTCTTTCCCTTTTTCTTTTCTTTTCTTTTTCTCATTCTCTCTAATTAACAACCATGCAAGAATGCCATAATAAAACTTGTAGGAAAGCCATAAGAATATGTAACAAGTGAAAAAAAGATACGGTGCATGTTTTGCACAAATATGCTAAAAATCCGATTAGCGATTTTTAATCGCGATTAGCACTAAATTAGCATATAATTAATAATAAAAACTTAAAAATTGCATAATTCACATAAAACACCCTCTTTTAGTAATTTCTATCATTTTCAAAAAATTTCCCCAATTTATCGGTATTTAATTATATCGAAATATTAAAATATTCATTAAAAATAATATTAAATTATAAAAATTCCCAAAAATAATATTTTATTTTTTTGAAATGTTACAATCTTCCCCCCTTAAAGAATTCGGTCCCCGAATTTAAATTTTAAACCCCCAAATTCTAAAACATTTCAATAAAAAGTCCAAGTCGTCGGGGATCCGAAATCATCAATACATAAAACGCATCATAGCACAATGTATGCGCATGAGTAATGAGAAGATAACTCGAAATCAAAAACTCCGTCAAGCATCCCGCAATCATCGGAGTCATGGTAAAGGCACAAATGCCAAGTCCAAAATAAAACCAATATGATATAAATCAGAACTATACATGTAAATAGCTGAAGTGAATGCATGCTAAATCTTTTTAAGTCGCTGTGCGATGCTCATAACACTGCACAGTGGCGGACGTCTATTATAATAAAATAACTATATACGCATATATCCTTTGTTTAATATGTACGTTCCGCCGTTTTGAAAACAATTTAGAAGGGTTTCCTTGTTTTAAACGTTTCGTATCATATCGGACACGTAGGTAAATACTGAGACTATAGCTCTCTTTTTGGAAATCCTTTCGATAACTATCAATTCATGAAAAATATATCCAGGCACTATCCTCTGACTAGTCCTGCTCAGTACGAAAACAAATAGCAAATATCATAAAAACGTATTGGTCTATAAGGAATAAATCCAAAAAATGTATATAAGAATACCCTCTGCGTCTGGTACGCACGGAAATCAAAATCCATATATGTTCCATACATGTGCACAGAAACATCATCTAGGTGCAACGGGTGTGCACGAAAGATCTGCCAAGGGCAACGGGCGTGCCTGACAGCAAAATCAGGTGCATCTGACATGCACAAGGAATCCTGATTTAGTGCATCTGGTGTGCACCAAAATCGTATCTCAAAACATGCGCTCATTGATCGCACTCTTTTGGCGTGTCGGATGTTCAAAGTTCTAAAGTTATAACCGCGACCAGGACGGTGTCGCTTTGCAGCTAGCCGGTTGAGCACGGGTCGATCCACAGGGAGATGGTTGTATATCCGTTCTTGTCTTAGACGAGTCAATAAAGAATTTTTATGTGTTTGTTCAAACTAACCTATGTGTTTTATATGCAAGTATAAAGTTGTCAAGAAAAAGATAAGAAATTGTAAGCTAAAGAAATCCGTACTCAAAACCTTTGAGCCGAGTCTTGACCAATTGGCAACAACGTGGATTAGGGGATTTAAGCACAGTATTCGTGGAATCCGGCTTATTTACCCTTGTCCGTCCGTTCTTGTCTCTTGCTTTCGCCTCCGGCCAAACCGAACGCAACCGGTCGCGGTTAGGAATCACCGTTCCCTTGGTAGGGTAGGGTGCCTAACGGAGCGCTTGTGTAACGTTTAGGCGGAGTTCAATGGAAAATAACGGGAAAAGGAAATGAGCAAAGAAATATTAACTTACAATACCGTATTTATTCTTAACAACAATAATTACAACCATTCACAAAAACGAGCCAAAAAGAAAGAACAAAAAGAACAAAGAAAAGAAAAGATTACAAGTAAGTAAGGGCATGGAATTTAAAGTGCAAGAAAGTAAAGCAAGATAATAAAAAGCAAGAAATAAATAAGCAAGAAAAAGAACTAGAAACTAGAACTCAAGACAAGTATGGGATCAATAGCCAACCCTTAAACTTGCAAGCTCAATCAAGAGGTTGCAAGATCAAGAGAAGGGTAAAGAACTCATGTGAAGTGAAGAACTAATTCCATAAGAAAATACAACCATTGAGATCAATAACTAACCCTTAACCTTTCAAGCTCAATGAAGAGGTTGAAAGATCAAGAGGAAGCAAAAATCTCAAGGGGAAGCTAAACAAATAAGAATGATACAAAAACCCTCATCTTCATTCACATCCACTCAATGCTCTCACTACATTTCCATGGAGGAAGAATGAGGAAGAAGAAGAAGAAAGAAACTAAAACTACACTAAAGTGGCTAAAAGAATGGACACCCTTTGGCTTGGCAAATTCTGGGGTATTTGTAGGAAGGGAAAAGGAAATCTAGGGCAACATTCTGAATCAACATGAAAAGACCAAACAACCCCTGAAATCCCATCAAGTGAGGCGCCAGTATGGCCGCGGAACCGCCGCCTAGACCCCCTATTAGCCGCGGTTCCGCGGCCCTATAGTGGGATTGGGGAATGGGATTTCTGGTGCTTCCCTGTTCTGCTGTGTCCTTTATTCTGGTACATGTTTTTTCTCAGATTTTCTTCACGATTTTTCCAGAATTTCTGTTGAGCAACAGGTGATTTGATGTGGACCTTTTTGTCATGATTTCCTCGAGCTCCGCGTAGATTTCTTGGATCTTGTGTTGCCATTGAGCCTTGTGCATGACATGACAATTGATTTGCCATTTTGTCCCTTAAACTGGTATGTAGCAACACACGGATAGAGAGCGGAGACCCGTGTTTTATCTGTTGTTGGCAGTAATTAAGAATTTGTCGTACTTTTCCATGATATTCACTGTTTAGTGCTGAGACTAGTATCCTGCAATTATGTAGCAAACACTGATAAAAAGCACCTGCCTATAAACAAACGAGCGTAAGAATGGGCGGTATAAAATGCAATATTCTGTTATGAACAAATACCCCCAAACTTAACTTTTGCTCGTCCCGAGCAAAACCAATTATTCAAAAAAAATATAAAATCCTAACCGCACTTTCGCAGGGAACGCGATTGCACTGAGCGCGTGCAACAAGCCGTTAAACCTCTAGGTGTCCCTAGTAGGAGGAGTGTTGTCTCCTGAGGGTTTTCAGCGGATTACACCCACAAAATCCCGTCAAGCTAGTGTTACAAGTTAACATCGATTCTACTCCTACAATTTAGTATTTACGTTAGAAATTCTATAATCCTAAGTTAGAAATATCTAACCCTTATGTTTCACACCTCCTATCTGTTTAACTTTAGATCCTATACGTTCCAAAAAAGTTTAGAAAGTTGTTGGTTCTCCTGAGTTTTCCTTCTAAAGTGCGGCCTCAAATCAGGGATTTTTATCAACTTTACAGAAAACACAAGTCTTATTCTTTATTTCTATCTCTAATCCAAACATCAATTGTATACCCCTACGTGTGTGTATATTTGCACCCCTACACTCAAGAATTCAATTCAAGCTATAATACCCTTGCCCTAATACCTAATACTACTTCTTTTCATTAAGGATGGACGGATTTGCTCACACACCATTCATGCGACTATTAATGCTTCTTGAGGCACTAACGACCGATTACTGAATGTGTGAACTTTAAAGCGTAAATAGCAGTTTCCAGGTCTTGTCTTTATTCTATTTTTTCTTTTTTCTTTTTCTTTTTCAAGACCGGATATATTTTTCAACATACTCTTTTGGTGTTTAGCTTTAAATACCGTTTTTTCTTTCATACTAGGCTTTCAGGCAAGAGTATTTCTAGGTATCCTCTACTATCCAAGTTTCAAGGTGCGTGTAAGTGCAATTTGTAGGGTATTTACTTTCTAAATTTGAACTCAAGAAAAGAAACTTTTTTTCAGACTTATCCTTCAGTAAGGCATCAATACTTTCCCTTCATCTTGACTTGACTCAAGAACTGAACTCAAGATTACCTATTTCTCAAAAAAAACTATAAGGACGTATACTTACCAAAGTTAGACAGAATGAGGGTTATTTTTAGGGTTTTCAATTCCTAAGCCTAGAATTTAGTTATTTCTATCATATCAACTAAACTTTCGGAATAAAGATCTAAGTTACCCTATTAGCTAATTTGACGACAAAGTTTTTATATTTTTTTGGAAAATTTTCGATTTTTGTGGGTTTTTAATTAAGGTGTGCAAATGCAAAATATACAAATGAATGCGAAGGAAGAAAGCTTACCGAGCATACCCCCAAACTTAAACTTGACAGTGCCCTCACTGTCAGGCTATACCAAGAGGGTCAAAATTGTCGGCGCTCCCTAGAAACAAATTATATACAAACAAAAAGGAAAACAAAAAAATATATACAAAAAAGGAGTCCTCCCCCAAACTTAAGTAAAACAGTGTTTCCACTGTTAAGCGTTTGAAGTTCAGGATTAGGGGGGAAGAGAACAGTTTCAAACTATACAAGGCCTTACACAGGCCAAAAGAGAGCTCCAACCATTCAAAGATTTTATCTCTATAATGTGCTGGTTGGTGAAAGAACGCGAAGAGGTAAGAAATGGAGAATACGCGTGACCGTATGGAGATAGAAGCGGGATACGGTCTTGGTATATGAGAAGAAGAATGGCGGAAGGGAGAGAGAAGTGGAATACGAACTTGAGGATGGAAATGGATTGAATGAATTAGTACAATCTGTAATGATCGATGTGAATAGATGGATTGTACTAATCTATCAATATGGCGAGAAATTGGGTCAAATCCCTCAAGATTCGTGAGAAACCATGGGTATGCCGAACTTGGTAAACTAGACATATGAAATGAAAGTGATACGGTTTCTTGTAAGGTCAGAACGATGGAAATGATGGAGGTAGGTGATTGAGGAAGGTTATCGGTTAAAGGTTGAGGAGGGTGTACACAGTCAATGAAAGGAACATGATGAATTGGAAAATCTGACTCATCAAGCAAAACTGGTTCATCCTCAAAACTATCCTCAAAACTTTCCTCAAAATTCAGCTTATCCATGCAAATTTCATCAAAATCAAGACGCATATGGGGTTCAGGAAAAACAGTTAATGACTCGGGATGATGAATTGGAGAGAAAAACTCTGCCAAATCTACATGTTCATCATCCAAAATATTCCCAGCGTCGATATCCTCAATCAAGTGAAAATCAATATTCTCAGACACTTCATCAAAAGCATGGATATTAATCAATTCAGGTTCTAGAGTGGAGGTGTAGAGGTCAAAAGGATTGGGTGTGGTTTCACTCGAAAGGGACCCTTCACAATCGGGCAAATCAAACACTACAAAGTCATACAACTCATTATCTGTTCTGTCTTTAATCAATGAATCGTTTGGAACACTAGATAGACATTCAAAACCGGAGCTGTGGGATGCAAGTTGAAATGGGTAGGCTTGATTCGGAAGGGGGTACAGATCACTCTCTCCACTCAAATTCTCAACCTGTCCTACTGCCTCTTCATACATTGGAAAATTTGGAGCTAGTTGAAAACTGGCTACCGGGTCACTAGGTTGTATGAGGGCGGCCATGGACGCATTCAAATCCATCATTTGTTGGTACGATGCTACCCTAAAGTCTTCCAAAGACTGTTCCAGACTAGACATGGGTTGTGAAGGGGTTTCAGTAAAAGATTCAAAGTTGTGTGGATACTGAAAACTCCTAAATGGTGGTTCAGAAGCAATGTCTAGGGAAGGTGCAAAAGTCGGGTAGGACTGGTAGGAATCGAATGGCTGGACAGGAACAGGATCAACATTTAGATAAGAAGGTGAATGGAATTGTTGATCCCAAGAATCTGTAGTGGTGAAAGGAGTGAAAGATCGGCTTCAGGATTGTTCAATATGTTCAGAGATGGACAAAGGACGACTTGCAAAAGGGGTATCAACAAAAGAGGGTTGGGGAGGTTGAAAAAGTTGATACAAAGTGGATTACGGAGCGCAAGTGTTTGTCCTAGATGCGTCTATCCGATCTTTCAAAGAGATTTTGGGCATGGAGGGATCGTTTGACGTTCGGCCAAAGCAAGAACCGTAAGAAGTAATGTCTGGTTGTGGGTACCAAAGTTCGGCAAGAGTTTTGCGAGGTGGGGTACCCATGATATGTAGAGAGAAAGAAAGAAAGGCAGAGAAAAAGGAGGGGAAAAAGAATGTGATTTTTTTTAACAAAAGAATGAAATATACACACAAAAAGAATCTGGACAAAAACAATCATGATACAAAAATACCACACACCTAATCGTTCTAGGGTTCACCTAGGTCAACTAGACCTGCTCCAGAACTTGATTGTCGAAGTAAAACTGTGTCGAGAAACGGGCTCAAGATACACTGATCACGAGGCCAGGTAAGTGCAGAGATAAGGGGAGGTTTTCCAACGCTTTCGCGAAGTTCCTTAATTAAATAACCCTTTCTCTTTTGGCGGTTTCGCCGTTAACACTTTCCTAGACACCCCGTAAACAATGTACCGTTAAGCGAGGTTCTAAACACAGTTAACTTCTCCTAGTGAGCACGAAGTCCTTAAGGCTTAAAGTCTAGTTTCTTTTAAATTTTGTGCGGGTAAGCGTTATGCTCAAGTTCGTGATTTGTGGGCCACGGAAAAGGTGATGAAATCCTTTACCGTATGTTGTGGGGTT
Organism: Agapanthus africanus; assembly: GCA_030015575.1. Lineage (NCBI taxonomy): Eukaryota > Viridiplantae > Streptophyta > Magnoliopsida > Asparagales > Amaryllidaceae > Agapanthus > Agapanthus africanus. Next base: position 404,594,082 of record CM057337.1, on the reverse strand, counting down.
TGATTGCCCTTAAGTCCGTATTAATGTATGCAATGCGCAATTCAATAAAAACTCTATAAAGAATCAAACAATCGTTTTTTATTTTAAGCACGACACTGCAACAAATACGGGTTAGTCAATTTTTAGCGTTTGCTAGCGAACTTGCAAATAATCCTGCAAAGAATAGTATATTGGATGCGTCGGATTTGAGAAGAATATGTTTAAGGAATACGTACCGTTAAGTTTTTGGGTTAGGAAACCCCCGTTGAATCAATTCTGGTAAGCTTGAAAAGTTCGCTTACGCGGGTCAAACTTCCCGGATCTTTGGCACTGTACTTCGTAATCACCTTAACCTTGAACGTACACTTTGCTCCCCACAATCGCAGTTTGCAAATCCGCAAAAATCTGCACTCTTGCCCACAAAAATGATAAAAAATAACAAAAAGATTTTTTTTATTTATAAATATATACAAAAAGAATATTAACCCGAATAACAAGAAAGAAAATACGCTACCGTCTCCCCGGCAACGGCGCCATTGATCGCACGCTTTTGGCGTGTCGGATGTTCAAAGTTCTAAAGTTATAACCGTGATCAGGACGGTGTCGCTTTGCACCTAGCCGGTTGAGCACGGGTCGATCCACAGGGAGATGGTTGTATGTCCGTTCTTGTCTTAGACGAGTCAATAAAGAATTTGTATGTGTTTGTTCAAACTAACCTATGTGTTTTATATGCAAGTATAAAGTTGTCAAGAAAAAGATAAGAAATTGTAAGCTAAAGAAATCCGTACTCAAAACCTTTGAGCCGAGTCTTGACCAATTGAAGGTAGAGCAATTGGCAACAACGTGGATTAGGGGATTTAAGCACAGTATTCGTGGAATCCGGCTTATTTACCCTTGTCCGTCCGTTCTTGTCTCTTGCTTTCGCCTCCGGCCAAACCGAACGCAACCGGTCGCGGTTAGGAATCACCGTTACCTTGGTAGGGTAGGGTGCCTAACGGAGCGCTTGCGTAACGTTTAGGCGGGGTTCAATGGAAAATAACGGGAAAAGGAAATGAGCAAAGAAATATTAACTTACAATATCGTATTTATTCGTAACAACGATAATTACAACCATTCACAAAAACGAACCAAAAAGAGAGAACAAAAAGAACAAAGAAAAGAAAAGATTACAAGTAAGTAAGGGCATGGTATTTAAAGTGCAAGAAAGTAAAGCAAGGTAATAAAAAGCAAGAAATAAATAAGCAAGAAAAAGAACTAGAAACTAGAACTCAAGACAAGCATGGGATCAATAGCCAACCCTTAAACTTGAAAGCTCAATCAAGAGGTTGCAAGATCAAGAGAAGGGTAAAGAACTCATGTGAAGTGAAGAACTAATTCCATAAGAAAATACAACCCTTGAGATCAATAACTAACCCTTAACCTTTCAAGCTCAATGAAGAGGTTGAAAGATCAAGAGGAAGCAAAAATCTCAAGGGGAAGCTAAACAAATAAGAATGATACAAAAACCCTCATCTTCATTCATATCCACTCAATGCTCTCACTACATATCCATGGAGGAAGAATGAGGTAGAAGAAGAAGAAAGAAACTAAAACTACACTAAAGTGGCTAAAAGAATGGACACCCTTTGGCTTGGCAAATTCTGGGGTATTTATAGGCAGGGAAAAGGAAATCTAGGGCAACATTCTGAATCAACATGAAAAGACCAAACAACCCCTGAAATCCCATCAAGTGAGGCGCCAGTATGGCCGTGGAACCGCGGCCTAGACCCCCTATTGGCCGCGGTTCCGCGGCCCTATGGTGGGATTGGGGAATGGGATTTCTGGTGCTTCCCTGTTTTGCCGTGTCCTTTATTCTGGTACATGTTTTTTCTCAGATTTTCTTCACGATTTTTCCAGAATTTCTGTTGAGCAATAGGTGATTTGATGTGGACCTTTTTGTCATGAATTCCTCGAGCTCCGCGTAGATTTCTTGGATCTTGTGTTGCCATTGAGCTTTGTGCATGACATGACAATTGATTTGCCATTTTGTCCCTTAAACTGGTATGTGGCAACACACGGATAGAGAGCGGAGACCCGTGTTTTATCTGTTGTTGGCAGTAATCCAGAATTTGTCGTACTTTTCCATGATATTCACTGTTTAGAGCTGAGACTAGTATCCTGCAATTATGTAGAAAACACTGATAAAAAGCACCTGCCTATAAACAAACGAGCGTAAGAATGGGCGGTATAAAATGCAGTATTCTGTTATGAACACTCATCACGTGCGAAAATACAAATCAAAACACTAAAAGTGCATGAAAACTATGCTGGAAGCATAAATCAAATCACCGACCTAAAATAGGCATGAAATCACAATCAATACCTCAAGCGTAATAACTATGCGCAAAATATAAATACCCAGTAGGTGCAACCATGGTGTACGAAAACAGAAATCATGGAACCCAGCCATCAAGACCAAATCATGCGAACGGATCTGCCAAAAATACCGAAATCCAAAGTGACGGATACGTGATAATCGAATCACAAAATCAAAAATCATAAATACCGCCGTCGATATTTCCTCCTTCGCACTCGAGAAGGTGTCGGTGCATCCGATACTAGCAGCGCAAGATATCTACTTGCCTCCTGTTCATGGTCTGGCGTCCTCTGTCTCTGGGTCCTTATCTTCCCTGTGGATTACCTATCTCGCGATCCATCAGCTCATCGGCCCTGTTAGTTGTGCTAACGGGGACGATTCCGTTCTGGCACTTCTCTGGTCATCTCTCGGTAAATCCTCACGACCACTCGTAAAGCCGCACGTCACTGGCGCCGACCTTTGGTCCTCTGAATGCACATCACACATCTGATCCTGGTGCAAATCTTATCGCAGCAGTGTCCTGGAAGGAATCCTGCTCAAGATCTTTTCCGATCTCGCCTATGCCGAACTGTACGGAGGCTGGTACTCTTTCAAAATCCTTTCTCGCTCTTTGGACATCTGCGTCCTCAGCACAGCATTTTCTCGGAAGCTGGTCGCATCCCAACGCCTCTATAGACATATCCGACCTTTAATCTTAACGGGGAGTAACAACAGCTCGTCAGCATCTCTCCTCAACCTCTTGTCTCGCTTGTCTATATCATCGTCTACTCTGACGTCACGTCTCTATCTGCGCACTGCAATTGTTCTCAGCTACGGTCCATCCGAGGTTTCTCACACGGACTCGAAATTACCAACTCGGTATCTTCATCACTCTGTGGAAGATATCTAGCCGAACACGTCCTCGGGAACTCGTCCCAACCTGCAGAGGTATACTCCATACTCATCCTTTCTAGATCAATTCACAACGCATCTGGGTGAGGTCCTCTATCCAAACCTGGTCAACTATCTCGTCGACAGTGCCGAACTCTGGCCTGCTGGGTGTGCGCAATATGACCACTCCGGGTCCAAGTCTTCTCGTATAGTATTCTAGAAAGGTCCTGTCGAGGTCTCTCTCAAATCTCGTTTCTGCCGAATTGCCCGGGAGTTATCATCTTTACTATATCTGTTTCTTATTCTGTAACGGCTGTATGCTCATCGCGACTCCTTCTGGAAGGTATATCCAAGTACAACGCCTCTGCATGCGTATCGTATCTCTGATGTCAGCGGAGTGGAACGTCATCTCTTCGAAATCTCGTGCGAACTCTTTACTCCACTATGTTCCAATGTCGACTGATTCGGAATCGTCTTCTCGTGGCTGCATGAACTGCGCTCCAACGGCTATACTCGTATCTGGAGTCTTTCAAGCAATGTGTCCCGTCACATGATATCCGAATGATGTCGAACCATTCGATCGACTCGTCAGAACCTCATAATCCCCCAAGAGATCAACATCTTGAGTACAGTTTAATAGAGTTCCGGTACATACCACAGCGTCGGCAGTCCAGCCGTAGAAGGGCAAACCCAAGCCTCACTAACGGCGTCGTAGAACTGCCGCAAACCCTAAGGTTCAAAGGCTTTCACACGGTCATTATGTCGGGTTAGGGTTTCATACTTCTAGAGGGTCCATAGAATCGCTTGCATGTCTTTCCGAATACTTTAAACTTGGAATATGGGTTTCTGACATTCGATCGCCTCCATCGACTCTCAACGTACCTACGTGAAGTCGTCTCTAGCTGGAATCAATCTATCTGATGTCCTCGCATCGTGGTAAGCGAACGAACTACATGTCCCAGTCATTCATCCTCGGGTGACTAGCGACCTTCCATCATATCTCTAAGTATATACTCATGCTGCAGTAGCTCCAACATCTGGTCGATATCTCGTCATTGCAGCAACAACGGGCTCATTCGTCTGTACGCTGAATAGCGCCTTAAGCATCATGAATAAGCGATATATCAATGGTCATCACATTCTGGCTGGCCTCTAGCAGTAGCCTGATCCTCTGGTGCCGATCAGCACATCCGGGAAATCTCGTAACAGCGATCGGTCGAACGCTCATGGCGCGAAAACACAATAAGACGTTGCCTCTCTATGCAATCGTACGTCTCTTGAATGACGCCCTGGTCAGTCCTCGTTCATGACGGTCTCGTGTTGACCTCAACTCTAGCCGTAGCTCTCTCTGCCCGTGTAATCATAGCAGCAAAATCATAACCAGTATCCATGAGGATAGATCATAGGAATGAATATAATACTGTGCAAGGAAATGTACATCCTAAGATCTCTTAAGCGGAGTAGCGTATCGTAAATATGCCGCGGAACATACGTACGGTACGTCACTCTACTCAAGCTACCTACTCCATCAACCAAGGGTCATCCTACGCGACGAAAGTTCGGGTATAATACCCCCTCGACTAAGTCCAAGTTCCGTAAGGTCAAGCCTAAGTTCCGTATATATATAAACGCTCTAGGCTCCGCATAGTCAAACATAGACTCGAACCAAGATTAACCTAGTGCTTTGATACCAACTTTGTCACGACCCGAAATAGTACGTGACTGGCACTTGAATCATATGAAGTCTATAGGACCCTATCTAATTCAAGTAAACCAAAAACCCAGAAATCTAAAACCATTTTAAGGAATAAATAAGAAAACTAGTTTTTAAGAAGTAAGGAAAATGTGTTTTAAAAACAATGTTTTAAAATAAGTAAGCCGAATATGCATTTTTAAAATCTATATTCTTTTCTGAAAATTTCGGCAGAGTTTTCTTTGTAAATAATGGCCCCGAATGGGGTACAACAAGAATAATATATATACAATGATAAAAGGTATCCCCAAGAGGGAGCTAGCTCTTCGTCAATCGACGGTCACAATGACGCAAGCAGTACAATATACAACGCCAAAGAGCGAGGACCAAAACTCAAAGGAAAAACTCAAATCAGCTTGAAAAGCATAATACTACAACGCGTGACTCTAAGGTCGAAATAATACACAACTGGTTTTCTAAGTCTGAAACAATATACAAGTTTGGTTGTTGCAATTTCTAGATATAACTGAATAATACATGTACAATGGTGGTTCTGATGCAAAAGAACCCACCTACCAAAGCAAATCACCCTTTAGGGAAGCAGTCTGCCAGAAATCCCGCCATGGAACCTGTACGGCACAACCTGCAAGAACTGTGGCACAACGGGGGTGAGTTGCCAACTCATGAATAGAAAACATCACAGAGCAGAGATCATATGTATGGCACAATCCTAGGTCAATACAATAAGATATATATAAACCTCAAATAAATAAGTCTGAAGCATAATAAGGTGGCAATGTATATCTATACATGAGTGTAGTGCCAAGTGCTCGTGCCAGTGCTTCAGGTAATAACATATCATAAATATGAGGTATGATCAATGTCGACTATATCATGAAGTCTATGAAAAAGTGGATATCTTCCAACTATGTAATCAATGTCAATATATGTATGTGGAAATCGTCCACGTGTCACCCAATGACAATAAGCATCATGCATGTAAATATCATAAACATATGCATGGAAGTATGAGGATGTAAATCAACAGGTGTCGCTCGCAACGTATCAAAATCATGGAACCAGAGTGTCAAGCATCGACACTCGAAAACATCATGAAACCTGTGCCTATCATCGGCACGTAAATCCTCATATATCGGGCTCCGTCAGTGTGGATCGGCCCATATCATCTCTCGACTCCAGTCGGTATCCTCCGGATATTCGACGAGCCCAAATAATATCACCGGTAGGTAGTTGTCCCTCTGCCAGGCTCTCCGTCTACTACACAGCGATCCATTCTCGCCCCGGGGTACCATACCGGGTGCACCATGTACCTACAATCGGCCTCATCTGCCTCCTCAAATAGGTTTCTCATGTCGCTCTCAGTACCGAGAAAACACATGGTTGACGCACCGAAATATCATATCAAGGGTAACCGGGTTTTTAAAACAATTACATACTCTCTTTGGAAATATCCACGGTTCCCAAATCCAGAAATATCATGGAAACAACATATCTCAATGCGTATAATCAAAAGCATGATGTATGCGACATGTAAAACAAATATAAGCATATCAGTATATCATGCAATATGGAATCGTAATATGCATATATTGAGGGAAACCGCTCTTTTAAAATGAATCAGTTTTAAAGAGTATCTTGCGGTTCCCAAATCTCCAAATCAAGCGAGAAATCATCTATGTAGATGCAAATGAGTATGTGTACAAGTAAGGGTATACAATATGTAAGTACACGAGTATGAATGTACAAAAGGTATGTGCACAAGTATGAGTGTACAATATGTAAGTACACGACTATGAATGTACAATAGGTGTTTGCATAAGTATGAGTGTACAAAATGTAAGTACACGAATATGAATGTGCAATAGGTATGCGCACAAGTATGCCATGCAAGCGTCATATCCTTAATCCAACAGTACTACAGTGTAGTGACATGGCAATTATCGATGATGAAGTGTGTCAGCCGGGAAGCAGGTGTACGTGGAACATATGCATCATCGATAATGGTGCTGGTGTCCTAACAGCATGATTTTTATATAACAATAACCAATTGCACATGCAATGCGATGCAAATAACAAAAGTATGCAGAAATCGACTAATAAATGCAACAGTGACGCATCTGCATCAATACAAAAGTCATACAGTTTTCTTTTTGAAATAAGACGAATCGGGGTTTTTAGTAAAATAAGGGCTACGGTGTTTTAAGAAAAGATGCGTCTTGTGAAAATATCCGTAGAATCCCTTTGCCTATCTTTAAAATACTCTCGATTCGTTAGTTTTTGAAATAGGTATAACATCAACCTAGCCTAACATCTACTAGCAAAACTACAGCTCTAACTAACAAGTCAATTAGGAGGGGTATCGAAACCACCTAAATCTGAGTCGATATATATATATATATATATATATATATATATATAAGTATAATAGTCGGTGATCCCGCCTCAAAGGTACCGCATACGATACAATATCATATGAGATCCTCGAGTCATGAGTGTGGATCTATCATCAATATGAAGCTCGTACGGTAAATCATCGTACGGCATCCCAAAACCTGGGTACGGGTCAATATCACATTCCTCTCATCAATTATCAGGTATCCTTATCATCATATCTCATGATCTAGCGTACTGATCTAAGTCTAGTACAAATCGATACCCTCCATATAAGTATAAATGCGTGTGTGTAATACACGTCTAATGGCCCGCTAAAATCACCTGTCGTATCCTAAATACGAATCACATCATATCACCGATCTCATGGCACTATGCTCAGTCTCATTGACTCATCTCCAAATACCATACACTATCTTCGTCATCTAGGTATATGTATAACGAATATGCATGTGTGTGCGTGTGGGTGTAAAGCTATTCTAGGGTTCGCAACTAGGAACTATACTAGTTTACTTCTATGCCCTAATCTTACAATAGTACACCTAATCTCATCTCAAATATCCATGACACACTATAAGCTAGCATAAATAGTACATATATACTATACTAAACATCGAACTGCGGGGGTGCTATACGCCATCCACCCGACTTTCCCCGTAGATATAATCTACTCACCTTGTATCCTGCATGTCGGTGTCGATGTCGCCTTCATCTTCTTCATCGTATGAAGCCCTCGAGAAGGTACCTCCTTTGGCAACTCAAGAATTTTCTTGAGTTGCTCAAAGTCCTCAAAATCTTCTCTTTCTTGGTCCTATGTGCTTCTCTTGAGCTTGTGCATCTTATTTGTGAAATGGGGTTTGGGTTTTGAGTTGATTTCCATGGTGTTTTGGGGGATTTTGTGAAGAGGGAGAAAGGGGCAGCAGCAGCAGCAGCAATATGAGGGAGAGGGAGAGAAATGAGTGAAAACAATGAAGCGGAATGGCCAAGTCAACACACCCTCACCTTTCTCTCTCTCACCCATACCCATTATTCCATTCTTTCCCTTTTTCATTTATTTTCTTTTTCTCATTCTCTCTAATTAACAACCATGCAAGAATGCCATAATAAAACATGTAGGAAAGCCATAAGAATATGTAACAAGTGAAAAAAAAGATATGGTGCATGTTTTGCACAAATATACTAAAAATCCGATTAGCGATTTTTAATCGCGATTAGCACTAAATTAGCATATAATTAATCAAAAAAACTTAAAAATTGCATAATTCACATAAAACATCCTCTTTTAATAATTTCTATAATTTTCAAAAATTTCCTCAATTTATCGGTATTTAATTATACCGAAATATTAAAATATTCATTAAAAATAATATTAAATTATAAAAATTCCTAAAAATAATATTTTAATTTTTTGAAATGTTACAGTGGATCCCGGATCAAACAACACGTGTGCGTCAACAGAACATACTGAAAGGGTACCTAAGACTACAGTATTGGACGCCAGCGCGTCCTGATGCGTCAAAGCAAAAACCCGTGCCTGTCCTCTACCCGCGACAGGCGGTCCCCTACTAGCAACTGGCTGTACTTTGCCGGCAGCTGGCTGTTCTCTTCCTCGGCCACCTCGTCCTCTCTGAGCAAACCCTCCGTGACAACGGCCTCTCGGTACATGAGTCTGACGCGGAGCAACAGTAGGTACAATAGGCAACGCCCTTTGGGGTGGAGAAGGTGGAAACATGACATGTGGTACGATTGTCTCGCCCTCACGTGGCTCCGGACAATCTCGCACACGATGATAAGTACTCCCGCATCGGAAAAATCTAGATGGTTCCGGTTGACCCTCCTGGGGATAAGAGCTAAATAGCTGACCTTGTCTCCAGCCTCCGCAAACCCCGTACCTGAACGGAACCTGTCGCGGCAATTAAACGGCTGTCTCTGTGCTGACGTATCTGTACGAACTCTCTTCGGCCCTGGAACTACCGAAGTCTCAGCAAGGCGCTCCTCGACTAATAGGGCAGCGTCCACAGCTGCTGCATAAGTCTCGTAATGTTGTGCGCTGATCGCAAGAAACGGTGGGGTAAGCAAGCCTCGAACAAACTTCTTGACTCGCATCTCCTTAGCAGCCACTAAATACGGGGTATAAACAGATATCTCAGTGAACTGCACATCATACTTTGCCACCGTCATATCCGGCTTCTGGCGTAATGACTCGAACCTGCACGCTCGGGCATCCCTGACACTCTGGGGAAGGAAACGGGCTAGGAATACTGTCACAAACTCGTTCCAGGTCATAGGAGGAAGACCTGCTGCTCTGCCCTTCTTTACCGACGCACACCATTTCTGCGCAAGACCTTCCAAGCGAAAGCTCGCAAACTCTACCCATCTCGCATCTGAGCATCTGAGTGAACGACATATCCGGGCCATCTTATCAAGAAATGACTGTGGGTCCTCGGCTGCATCGGTGCCTGTGAAGACCGGAGGCTTCAGCCTCATAAATTCGGATTGCGATACTGTAATAACCTCTGTAGCTGCAAGGGCAACTGCCTGTACTGTAAGTACCATCGCGGTCCCCGTAATGGGTGGAACTACCTCTGGTCACTGCGCTCGAAGTGTTTCAACTAGCGACCCTATCATCTGGCGCATCTCCTGTATACCGGCCCCTAGCATAGCTATCTGATCTACCGAAGGAGGAACAGTCTGCTCTGGTACAACGGGTGTACTGCTCGGGTCAGTCCTCGTCTCAGACGAGTCAACTCTAATCTCGGCCTTCACGGCCGCTCTCTGCGCCCTCGTAGTCTTTGGCGGCATATTGGCTGAAATGAAAATAGGATTTGATAAGGATACGGAAATCGAATTACAAGAATGTATATAATCTTGAAGGAATTTCAATCAATAAGTCCTAAGGTCTCTTAGGCGGAGTACTGTTTCGTGAGTATGCCGCGGAACATACACACGCTACGCCACTCTACTTCAGTTACCTACTCCATCATACCAAGGTCATCCTACACACCGAAAGGTAAAACCAACGCTCTGATACCAACTTTGTCACGTCCCGAAGTTCGGCCCGTGACCGGCACTTAACCACGTAACGTCAACAGGCGTAACGCGATTAACTAAGCCGAAACCCAGAAATCAAAACCATTAAAAGTAGTGAGGGTTAAAAAAATTTAATGAAAAAATTTGTTAAAGCATTTATAAAACCTTGAGTAATTTAGTAAAGTTCTTTAAAGTTTAAGTTGTTTTCTAAAAAATTTCGGCAGCATCTCCTTTGTAAAAACTAGCCCCGAAATCGGGTACAAGACAAGATTTAAGTAAAAATAACATACAAAAAGAATAAAGCATCGCCAAACGGGAGCAATCACGCCCAACAGCGGAAACAATCACCATAAGAATAATATAAGACACCATAGTGAAGAAATGAGCAATATAAATGAAAAACATCAGAAAAGATAAAACTGCATAAATAAAGTCGGCTCACAACGAGCTCGACACCAGAGTACAAAATAATATACATCGTCCTCACAACTGGTCTCTAAGTCAATACATGAATAGTAAATGGAGAGTACTAGATACAATAGTGTGTACAACTGGAAAATAAACGGATACCGCAAAAACCCACCTATCAGCAAAAGGGCACATGCGCCAACTGCAGTTGTATCCGTAGCAAAAAGATATAAGGAAGTAGCCCTGCCGCAACTACTCTGAGGGGCAACCTGCAAATACTGTGGCACAACGGGGGTGAGTTGCCAACTCATGACTAGTAGATAACAAATAAAGGTAATCGTGAGTATACACTTACTGCGATATTCTAACATGTGCAACAGATAATATCTATATGATGAGCGGGGTACGCAATAATCATGCAAATCAAGTGCGATCTAATAACATCTATATATGATGAGCAGGGTATGCAATAATCATGTCAAAGTACTCTATCCGCTACTACGACTACAGGATGAGATGCATAATAATGAATGCTGAGCATGGGATAAAATATCATCCACACGGAATATCAACGTGGAAAAATAACCGGTGTCCATCACATGTAGGGTTCCTAGGCACACTAATGAGGTTCCACAAGGCATCAACCATGCCGAATTCTAAAATTTAGGTGCCGAGAAACCCTAATAAAGATCGTTAACTAGAAATTAGGCGAAACTACAAGCTACTAAACTGCTTTAGTGCTAAGTGAAAGGCGATACAACCTTTGTAGATCCGGTCCTCCACTTCCTTAGCTCCGTGACGATGTCCCTTCGCTGCGATGATCGGATCCCGGACTCTAGCGTCGGTTTCATCGGAGAAATGGGTAGGCTAGGTCGTCGACTTCGATGCCGAAGATGATTTACGTCGAGGCAACTCAAGATCAAGCTCCATCTTCACTTGGTCATAGAACTTGTGAAGATAACACACTCTACTATATGGCAAGCGGTAGAGGATGAAGAAATAGGAAGTGGGTTCACTTTGGATTTGGATTTCTCACTCTTTTTCTCATGGCACCATTGAAGGTAGCAATGTTTCTTCTTCTTGAAGAAGAAGAAGAAGAAAGAATATGATAAGAATAATAAAATCAATTGATGAATAATAATAAATCAAGTGATCTTATCATAATGAAACCATGGGTTAGTGTAACAAGTGTAGAGACTAAACTAGGGTTTAGGTGAATGGTTAGGTTAAGGAAAGAAACAAAATGGTCAAAGCTTTTCAAAGTTTCAAGAAGCTTCAACAAAAAACCAAAAGAGGCCACCATTTTGTTTCTTGCCCAAAAATAAATAAAATGAATAAGTGAATAATTTAAAACCCTAACCATTAACCTAAACATGGTTCAAAGCATACACACCCAAGTTTGCATGTATCATCAAACATGATACAAACTAGTGCACAGACATATATCATATATATACAATGTGCACATCAAGTGAGAAAATCCATCTTAAGTGAACTAATACTAGTTAATGTAAAGTAATATATCAAATATATAATTACACATTAAATCATTAAATCAACACTTGATTTAATGATCCGGTCATATCGCATATAACCGACTAATATCAAGTGTATCAATTTATCGAATCAACACTTGATTCGGTAACCCGGCTATATCATATATAACCGTCCAATGATACAAATCGCGAGAATAGAATACAGTATCACATACTGGTATTATTCTCGGTCCCGCACATATCTCATATGCGCTCCTATTTCGTTTCGCTTGAGCCAGGAAACCTCTGTGTAGGACTCTAAAGACTCGTCAATACGCCGGCAGCAGGCGATGATCATATCAAACACCCACAAGCCCCAAGCGGTCTGCTAAATGTAACGGCCACCCGGGTATTGAGCGATCAGAAGATGAACGAGCAAGCCCGCTCACACTCCTGTGAATCCAACCAGCAACACATACCGTACAGTCTGGTTTCGTCGTCTGATATGTCGTATATCTTGCCTAGGGGTGGTAAACGTCAGACCCCAATAGCTCGATAAGTCGTGTCGATATGAGGTCTATAACATTTCGAGAAACTACTGGTAACACTTACCAGTAAATCTCAGCAACCTTGGCCAGGGATTTCCGGTTATAACCAATCGAACACAGCGCAACATCAACTCCCTATACCGGGAGAGACGAATCCTCTCCTATCGCTCATTGCCTCAATGTGATTCAGGACTGTACCCAAAAACCACCGTTTTGCACACCCTCTTGGACGTGGTAAGGTGGAAATCAAAGCACAGTGGGAATCACACAAGACTCTATGACGATCTCGGGTCTACAGACTAACATGTACCAGTGTCACCAGAGAACTGCCATCTGACGTAAGGTATAATACCATCTGGGAGTTCTCGGCGAGTCCGTCCAGTGTACCCAGTCTCCACTGAGCACCCGTATATCATCTCTGATGTCAAACACCAATGGATATGGGATCATCCATCGCCCATCTGTATGGGTCAAGAAGGTATACGCTAGTCTACACAGGTATATCGATGCCCTGTCTCGATACACCCACGACTAGGGACCTTGAAGGATGTACTTATGGACTATCATGTCCCCACTAGTATGATCCGCATCATAGTCCAGGTAGTCAAGTACACATCCTAAGGGCTTTACCAACATGTAACAGAGAGACAATCAGTGTACACGTTAAGGTAAAGAGCAACCAGATAGCATACTATCATGTCGAGCAAGAAAGTCCTCCCTATATATGTCCAAGCATCCACTACAATATACATCCTATGTATAGTAGTGGCCTCTAGGGCATACATATAACTAACAGTCTCCCACTTGCAATAGGGCCATCTGATAGCAGTGGTTGTAGTATCTCATACTCAACCATCCCATAAAAGTCTCTCTCTGGGAAAATGCCTTTGTGAGTGGATCCGCCGTGTTGTCCTCTGAGTCTACTCTCCTTACCTCGATCACCCTGGAGATCAACCATCTCCATGATCAGGTGACACTGCCTTAGAATATGTCTGGATCACTGATGGGACGGACGTTCCTTGGCATAAGCCACAACTCCATTGTCACACAATGGGAGGAACTAAGTTCATCTCATGAACTAATATACACCCAGACAGCCTCTTTGGTAGCATCTTAAGTAGCGATGTATCCAGCCTTTATCGTCTAGTTAGTCACGGTATTTAGCTTGGAACTCTTCCAACATACCGTTCTTTTACTAAGGGTAAATACAATGCCTGTGACTGACATTCAGTCGTCCTTATCACCCTGGAACCCTTCGTGCGATTCTCCCCAGGATCAGTTGACACCATTTCACTACATCTAGTGAGTATCCTAACATCCAATTAGATCTATCTCATAGATCCAAAACATAGGATTTAGTAGGTATCACATTGATCCTATATGGATAATCCTTGTGATAAGCGGAGATTGACTGAGCGTAGCATAGGAAACTCCTTCCCTATCAAGAGTATGTCATCCACGTACTCTACGAGGATCACCACCATACTCCCTACTACCTTTTTTTATATACAAGGTTCATCTACCATTTTGATGAAGTCAAACTCTTTGACTACCACATCAAAACAGACGTTCCAACTCCGCGATGCCTGCTTTATCCTATAAAGCAACTTGTGCACGTTTCCGCTGCTCCCATTGTCTACGAAGCCCTCTGGTTGTGTACTTAAAGACGCCCTCTTCTAAAACATTATTTAGAAAAGCTGTCATGATACCCAACCACCAGATATCGTAGTCATGGTATATAGCCGTGGCAAGTAGGATTTGGATGGACTTAAGCATAGGCCCAAGAAAAGGTTTCATTATTAGCCACAACTGGTCTACGATGCAAACCTTTAACAAGTCTAGCTTTGAAAGTCTCAACCTTTCCATGTACACCAAGTAATCTTCTCAAGATATACTTGCTCCTGATGGGGATTTAACCCTTCAGATAAAGCAACCAAAGTCCATACTTTGTTGGTGTATAAGGATTCCATCTCAGATCACTAAGCATCCAGCCATTCTTATAGAGACTTACTCCTGATGGCCGGCTTGAAACTAGTTGGGTCATCATCTCATGATGCAATCCTCGCTCCCACTGTCATAGAGAAACCGAAGTATCTCTCAGGTGGGTGAGGAACCTTACTAAATCGGCGGAGAGGCTGAGGTTCGTTGGTAACTATTGAATCCTTTGGTTTTATCAAATCATCTTCTGTAGTTTGTATAGCTGGAACCTTTCCAGTTCTACATTACAGTCCTTGCCTCGAGCTTGTCCGGATTTTGCTTTTAGACATAGGCCGGTCAACCCCAAATCTTAACTAGCTTAAGACATGGGCTCTTCACATACCATATCTCATATGGAGTGGTAGGCTATGATCTGATTCGAACCTAATTTCAATATGTATGCAGCTTCTCAAGTGCATAACCCCCAAAAGGAAACAGGTAACTCAGTAGTACTCATCATAGAGCGCACCATATCGAATAGGGTGCAATTGCTCCGCCCCGATATACCATCGTGCTATGGTGTATACGGAGGAGTAATGCTGAGAGAGAATCTCATTCTCCTTTAGAATAGTCCAGGAATTCTATGCACAAGTATTATCCACCTTGATCTCATCAAAGTACATAATACTTATACCCGTATTGGTTCTCTACTTCTAACTTATATTCTGTGAATATCTCAAAAGGTTCGGACTTGTGTTTCAATAGGAACATATGACTGAATCTTGAGAGTTCATCAGAGAATGTAATAAAGTACAAAGAACCGGTACTGGCATGTGTAGACGGGGGACCTTACATACATCAACATCTATCAATCCCAAGAGTTTACTAACTCATTCTCTGTTTCCAATAAACAGAGCTGTGGTCATCTTATCTTTGTGACATGACCGGCAAGTTTCACAAGATATAAATTCAAACTGATTTAAATATGCATCTATATGTAACTTCAGCTAGTCGGGTCACATTGATATACCTAGTCTACAATACCTCAAGAAGGATCCGTTCATTTCTGAACTCTTCCTCTTATGTGTGTTCTGTATATTAAGAACTGTAGTTTGATTTAGAACATCAATGCTTTTAGATAATGTGCTTGAACCGATCAACTTTTGATATAGGAAATGTTCAAAACATAATCCAACAATACAAAATTATATCCTTTCTTTATTAAACAAAGAGATTGATATTATTTTGTATATCAGGTTAGGTATCTAATAGCATTTGTTCAGAATCAACGTATTTGGAAATACAGGGTGACAGTGACCAACAGACTTGGCTGCAACACTTGCACCGTTTTCTGTCTCATGAAACTTATCACCCGTTCTCAGTTCTCTACCTTTCTGTAGTCCATGTAACGGATTACATTAGCGGGATCCTGATCCGGTATCTAATACCTAGGATGTAGAGGACACTGAGAAACAGTTCTTTACAACTAACACACCTGTAGGAGATGCAACATATGCACTTTCTTCGTTTGGGCGGCATAGGAATTCTGGTATTCCCCTATTTCCTGCTCTGTCTTATAACAGTTATAAGTTGGAGCGGGACCAACGTTCCCCAGCTCAGTATTACAAGCGGGTTCGGTCAATACATCCGTATTATTATCTTGATTAAGGCGTGATATGGTCGCTACCTGGAGAGAAAGAGAAGAAAACACTCTACGTGCGCTCTTGCAAAAATAGATTGGTTATTATTTTATCTAATCAGGATGGCTCCCACTATTTTTATCAAATCTTCCTTCAAACCCTAAAAGGAAAGACTAGCCGGGATTAATTACACACTACAAGTTCGCCAATCTTTCAGCCAGGCCAGTGTCGGTACTTTGAGGGAGGTCCCCCGTGCTTTCGCACGAACCTAATTAATGTAAACCTCGTTTTCCTAGAGGCGTAACCTCGTTAACACCTTTGTAGACACCTACTTGATCGGCTAATTGTAATGTGTAAAACTCTCCCGGGAGTAACTCTTACTCGCAGCGGGTATTGGGATCCAACTATCTCATAGAAGGCATGCAATCTCATTGCAAATTTCAACACTTGAAATTCCCGATAGTATTTTGCCCCTAGCCTCCTATGACCTTGACAAAGGCCAACAAATCATAGGCTGCTAGTCAAGTTCAACCCGTCATTTCTTGATTGAAATAAACCCACCCGCACGGCCCTTGACAAAGGCCAACAAGGTCGCACGACTACCCTAATCCAATCTGCATCATATGCATAAGCAGATAAGTACTATTCAGCTACCGCACACTACGCCTTGACAAAGGCCAACAAACGCAGCACGAATACTAAACAGTCCTTATCTGAAATGACGGAGGGCTACGACAGGTTTTTCTGAAAACCTATTGCGTAATAAACTTGATATCGCTGTAGAATCTAATAATTTTAAAATGGAGTGTTTTTGAGGCTTTTCTAGTTTTGCTAAAGGGGCCACTCCCGGTAAAGGGATCGTCGGCCCTTTCCTCGTCGAATGAGGTGCGGGATATATCATATATATCACTGTGCAAAGCATAAACTATAGAAGCAATCAAAAGACAAACCGTGTGTGTAGCATCTTCCAGTTATTGCTAAAGGGGTCACTCCCGGTGAAGGGATCTCGGCTCTTTCCTCATCGAATAAGGTGCAGGATGTTCTACAAGGAACACCACGATGCAAAGCAAGAACTGTAGCTACCTGTTTTTTTGAAAATTCGATTCAACAACATCTTTAGGTTTCTTTTCTTCCATTAATCACAATAATGAAGTCCCATCATTTAAGCACCTAAACATCACAGATAAATATAACGTACGCTTATGCCAGTCGCATTCGCCTCGATGTCCCGTCTGCACCGTTAGGTTAGGTAACTAACGCCAGAGTGAGGCAGGGCTAGCGCGGGTGTAAAACATAAGCAACGTCTATATAATATATCATATATACTATATACAGTATCCATCACAGCATATCAAATGATCACATCACAGATATCGCAGCAGAAGAAACATATGAAATATTGGATATACTAGGACGTCCGTGTTTTTAATACGAGCCAGTATAAAACACGGATTCCATGGTCGTGATGAATAGCCAATACCACACCACTAGACCCCTACGAGAGAGGCAAGCAACCCTACCAATTCTAGGGTTAGGAGACCCGGACTCGACTCCTCGAGATGGTCACCCACTGGACCCTAGAACCCGGTTACTTGTGCTCCCCTCCTTGGGTCTATCCTAATGCGGAAAAGTAAATAATATACAAATGGTGACATCATCCGCAACCTGGAAGTGTCCCAATAAAAGAATATTACATACAAGTTTTTTCATGAATGAAAATGAAAAACACTCATCTCACATAAAAAAAACCCCAGCTATTCAAACACGACGATCCAATATAACATATCCAGCAACACATAACATCATATGTCATCAACGTAAGTAAATATGCGCATCCCAATTGTCGTTGACATATAGCAACGAAACCGGCGATATCACATATTACACTTACGGTCGCAGAAAAGAAAGTGTAAAACTACAACAGTTGGAATCCGCAATCTCTTAGACATCGCATGCCTAACCAAATGAATTCCTTAGACATCGCATGCCTAACAATTATAAACCCCGCATTTTAGTCTCTATATCGAAAACACTTTTCAATATCTAGACGGGCAATTCAATAAGATTCCCAATATACTGATCGAGTGCTCGTCGCAAACTTTAGTAGACGGCCGCACCCTCGGTACCGCCGAAGAAGTGCACCAACGAGGAACACCGCTACCGCGAGCACCCTAACGGATGCTTTCGGCGACGGGGTTCTCCTACAGTCACTTGGTCGGGGCTAAGGGGTGTAGCTGTCTATTAAGTTTACCCGGCGAGTATCCGCGTACGCTGCGTGATTGCAACGGACTTTTGATTGCATCAAAATTCCGTGGCAACCGATCAGGTGAGACTAAACTTCTATGTTTATAACATTCAAATCAGTTATCTAATAACTACTTGTGGATTCCAAATATTGTATCACTGTAACGTGTTGAAAATCGTTTCGGTGAAATTTCGAAAAAAATCGATAAAATAAGGAGGTTTTCTGTAAAAAGTCAAAATACAAATATCTTATTATAAAAATTAAATATACATATTCTAGCTATGTAATTGCTATTATTTGGTGTTTATTGAGCCGCTGGTGAAATTTTAAATTTTCTGAAAAAAATATTATTTTATTATTATTTTAAGCCGTCACTAATACATTTAATTAGGGAAAATTACAAATTGGAATGAGTTGAAACAAATTTTGGACATCATAAAACATTAAATAAAATTTTATCATGTGGTTTTTGGAACGAAATTATTTGCCAAAACGGTTTAAAATTTATTGAAGAAAAAAGGCTTTTTTTAGCGTAAATGGATGTTTGGGGTATTGTATTTATCATTTTTCATCACCCCACACCCGTAAACACATCCAAACCCCCATTTTCCCATCATGATGGCTGAACCCTTGCTGCCCCACTCCCACTCTTTTCCCCACATCAAAAAGAAAAGAGAAGAAAACAAAAGAAAAGAAAAGAAAGAATAATATACATGCATAAGAATGGGCTTTGACTTTATTTTTGACTTTCAAACCAACACCCACACTCTCTCACCTCTCCCCCTCCTCTCTAGCCGACCATTGCTGATTTGTTCAGCCCCTCCCCTCTCTTTCCCTCATTTCTTCTCTTCTCCAAAAAAATCCTCAAGAAAAAAATTGTCAAAAATCAAGCAAAAATCCAAATCAAAATCCACCTCCTACCCATTTTTCCTTGGTTACCATTGCTTGGATCTTGGGATTTAGAACTCAATTTGGAGGCTATGTTAGCATGCTAGATCTCAATCATGTTGAGGTATAAATCCTAAACCATAATGTAATTTTCGATTAATTACTTCAATGTAGTCTAATTAGGTGTTAAATTGTGGGTTTAATTGAATGTTTGGAAATTCAAGTGGGGATTTTGAATTGAAGCTAGGGTTTGAATTAAATTAGGTTCTTTATCATTAGCTTATGATTGTAATGAGGGGATTAACATGTAATTGAATGCAAAATGTAATTTGGTTACTAGTTGCTAATTTGTTAGTTTAAAAATGGTGATAATTATGCTAAATTGCTAACTAGGTTTTGGAAATTAAATAAAAAATGTGGGATTAAAATCTAGTTAGGATTTTTAGCACATCATTAAGGTTTCCATGAGTGGTTTAACCATTTAAAATATGCAAAACCAAGTTTAATTGTAAAATTATGAATTTTACATTAAAAAGTGTTAAAATTGATATTTTTGCAAACTAGGATTTTGGAAATTATGCAAATTTAGGAGATTAAAAATATGGTTAGGGTTTTTATCGTATTATTAACTTTATTGAGTGTAGTTTAATGCTTTAGAGCATGGAAATCCAACCTAAATTGTAGTTTGCGCATTTTTGGCTATGAAATTGTTAAAAAGGGTATTTTGTAAACTAGAATATTAGGGTTTTTGGAATTTAATGAGATTAAATTCCGGAAATTGTTTCTATGACTTATTTAAGATATTTAATAAGTATATTGGCCGCTACATTCATTTAAACGTCATGTTTTGTACAAAAACGGCGAACTGTGCTTGCTAGATTTTCGGAAAAATGACTTTTTAAGTGAAATTGGGGTTTTTGTGAGTTTTAACCTAGTTTATATTAAAATTAGTGTTCGTGAATATGCAAATGAGTGTGATTGGATTTTTCTCGATGGTTTGACGTTTATACATCGACATCGAGGGTTGGTTTGACTATTCTTGCATGCGTAGGCGATAAGTTTGGACCTATGCGTGATACGCGTGCCGATTTGATTTTCGTATGCCGTTTCGATTTCGAATTTAGTTTTAATGCGATACGGTGCGTTATGATATGTACGTACCCCATGTGGACTTCGAGGCGACAAGCAAGCGCGTGGCGGCGTCGGCACCGGCAAGCGAGGACCAGGTGAGTAGATTTATATCTACGGGGAGAAGTCGGGTGGATGGCGTATAGCACCCCCGCAGTCCGTGGTGGTGTATACGGATGCGTATACACACCAACAATTATTGTATGTTTTGGGATTAATAACGATGTTAGGATGGATATTGGTGTGTTGGATTACTTTATTGTTGCGAACCCTAGGGTAGTGTTGCACTACACATACACACATACATACTTGGATACATTCCTATTTATATATGCTCATGGGATTCTTTATAGTTATGTGTTCACATGGGTATGGGACTATGTGTTCACATACGGATCTGAGGATGATACTTGGGATTGAGATGAGTCGATGAGATTTGTGTTGAGGTTGTGATATCGGTGATATGGCAGGATTCGTACTTGAGGTACGTCCTGGTGTCATAGCGGATCTTGGGGCGGCGATACAGGTGAATAGTGTTATAAATAAAATGGTCGACATATGATCGTGATATGAGACATGATATGCTAGGATATTGATATTAGGCCGTATTGGGCGATGTATACCCCTTGATGATGATGTGCTGATGATATCAGTTTGTACGAGACTGTCGATCAGTAGCCAGATCATGACCATATTGATGATATTAGTATTGTAATAGACATAGGTCAGTACCCTAGACTATGATCTTTGATAAAGAGAATACCGAATGAATAGTGTGATGAATATGATATTGACCCGTACCCAGATTTGGGGATGCCGTACGACGGATTTACGTACGAGCTATATTTTGATGATTGATCCGCACTCTTGACTTGGGATGTCTGATTATAGATATGGTATCGGATATGATATTATTGAGGCGGGATCACCTACTAATATATATACAGGTATGTAGATATATCGACTCAGATGTTAGGCGGTTTCGTTACCTGTAGTCCAGCTTGTTAGCTTAGCCCTTTAGTTTAATTTAGTTATTAGATTAGATTAGACTCCTACCTATTTCAAAACTAGCGGATCGTGGGTATTTTAAAAGACAGGTCAAGGGATCTACGGAAATTTCAAAAGACGTATCCTTTCTTAAAACTGCCGTAGCCCTATTTTGAAAACCCCACGATTCGTGTTATTTCAAATGGCACCAGTGTTTAATA
Source organism: Agapanthus africanus (assembly GCA_030015575.1). Taxonomy (NCBI): domain Eukaryota; kingdom Viridiplantae; phylum Streptophyta; class Magnoliopsida; order Asparagales; family Amaryllidaceae; genus Agapanthus; species Agapanthus africanus. The sequence continues at coordinate 404,572,285 of CM057337.1, read as the reverse complement.
TTTAGCTCCCGCTCATTTTGGTTACTCGCTCCGCATCGCATACTTACATTGTTATTTCATATTGCATTGTTGATATTATGCTGTTAGGACACCAGCACCATTACCGATGATACGTATGTGCCACGTACACTTACTTGCCGGCTCACACACATCTTCATCGGTAATTGCCATGTCACGTACACCTTAGAAAATATTATTGCTTGACTTAGCTTGTTAGTTAGTAATTTGACATGATATTAGTGTACTTGCCTCATATGTTAGTTTAGACATTGTAGTTATTACCTGCTACTTCATGCATACTGTTATTCATTGTTATGCCGCATTCATGGTTTCTCATGCATATATTCACTATTTTACGTATTATTGAGGTTTTGGATTCGGATTTCCATGAGATTTTCTGGATTTGGAGGAAAACCGTAAAAACATAAATAAACCTTTTCTCTCTTTTAAAATAAAAAAGTGCGGTTTTCCCATGATGAATGAGTCGTCCACCATGAGTTTGCTGATGGATTTTGAGACCCGATTCGAGGAGACGGATGAACCGTTACGAGTACATGGTGGACCCGGTAAGGTACCCCGGGGCAAGAAGCGCGTGATGATGATGATGTGAGCCTGGCAGGGGAGCACTACCTACCGGTGATATTACCCGACGCGTCAGATATCCGGAGGATACCGTCGTGGCCTTGAGATGGATGGTAGGGGCCGGTCTGGACTGACGGCGCCCTAGATATTGTGATTGAGACATTGAGATTGAGACTTGAGGTACATAGATTGTGACACAGAGATATCGAGGTATTTGGACACTTGTTTTGTGTCGATGCTGGGCACTGTTTTATGCTGATTTCATATGTGGTACCTCATTTCTTTTAAAATACAGAAATCTCACTGATTTATGAAACCAGTTTTATTCAGTACATGCATTCTGTTTCATGCATTCATACATCATCCTTATGATATATTGCTACCTGAGGCACTGACACGGGCACATGAGTTTACACTCGGGTTAGATATTTACCCTAGCCATTGTTAGGCTGCATGTTATATACGTTTTTGAGGATATATTATTATCATTGACCTAGGTTGCGTTATTTATGCGATTTCTTTTCATAGATGTTTTTCTATTCACGAGTTGGCAACTCACCCCCGTTGTGCCCCAGTTTCTTGCAGGTTTGCCGTACAGGTTTCATTACGGCTTGCGGGCATAGTTTCCTTCGGGTGATTTGCTAGTAGGTGGGTTTACTTGTATCGTACCCCCCATTATATAACTTGTATATTATTACTCTGTTGTATCTAGAAGTTCCATCAACAAAACATGTATTTATTTTGAGATAGAGACCAGTGATGTTATTCCTTCGACCTTAGAGCCGCGCGTTATATTTCTGTGGTTTTCTTGTGGTTTGAGTTTCCTTTTGAATTTTGATCCTCGCCGTTGGCGTTGTATATTATATTGCTTGTGTGGTTGTGACCGTCGTTTGACGAAGAGCTAGCTCCCGCTTGGGGATGCCTTTTTTCTTGATTTCGTATACTATTCATGTTGTATCCCGTTTGGGGGCCAGTATTTACAAAGGAGACTCTGCCGAAATTTTCAGTAAATTTTTGATGTTTTAAAAACCGCATAATTCGGCTTATGCTATTGAAATTACTTGCTTTAAGTTGGTTTTTCCTGCACTCTACTACTTTTCTTGGTTTGGATTTCTGGGTTTTCGGTTTACTTAGATTACGTACGTCTTGAGACGTTCGTAGTTTAAGTGCCGGTCATGTTCCGTACTTTCGGGCCGTGACAAAGTTGGTATCAGAGCGTTAGGTTTTACCTTCGGAGCGTAGGATGACCCTTGGTTGATGGAATAGGTGACTAAAGTAGAGTGACGTACCGTGGGTATGTTCCGCGGCATATTTACGATACGCTACTCCACTTAAGAAGCCTTAGGATGTACATTTCTTTGCTCAGTATTATATTCATTCCGATCTAGCCTCATCAGTACCCGTTATGGTTTTGCTACCACGATTACGGGCAGGGAGAGCTACGGCGAGAGTTGTGGTCAGCACGAGCTCGTTACGAACGAGGACTGACCAGGGCGTGATTCCGGCGACACACGATTGCAGAGATGTGTCTTTTTATTGTGTTTTCGCGCCACGAGGGTTGATGGATCGCTGTGTGAGATTACTCGGACGGGCAGATCAGCACCGGAGGATTCAGCCAATGATAGAAGGTCGCTAGTCATCGAGGATGAATGACTAGGACATGTGGATCGGTCGCCTACCCCGATGCGAGGTCATCAGATAGATTGATTCCAGCTAGAGACGACTTCATGCGGAGACGTTGGGAGTCGACAGAGACGATCGAATGTCAGAAACCTATTATTCTAAGTTTAAAGTAGTCGGAAAGACATGCAGGCAATTCTATGGTCCCTCTAGAAGAATGAAACCCTAACTCGACTTAATGACCGTGTGAAAGCCTTTGAACCTTCGGGTTTGCGGCAGTTCTACGGCGCCATTAGTGAGGCTTGGGTTTGCCCTTCTACGGCTGGACCACCGATGCTGTGGTATGTACTCGATACTATTAAATTGTGCTCAAGAGGTTGAGCTTTTAGGGGATTATGAGGTTTTGACGACTCGATCGGATGGCTCGACTTAATTCGGATGCTAGGTGGTGAGATGCATTTCTTGGGAGACTCCCGATACGAGGATAGCCGTTGGAGCTCAGTCCATGTAGCCACGATGAGACGAGTCCGAAGCAGTCGACATTAGAGAAAGTGGAGTAAGAGGTTCGTACCAGATCTAGATAAGATGACGTTCCACTCCTCCGACATCAGAGATGCGATACGCATGCCGAGGCATTTTACTTGGATATACCTTCCAGAAGGAGTCGCGATGAGTATACAGCCCTTCCGGAACAAGAAACGGATATAGTAAAGGACGATGACTTCCGGACAGTTGGCAGAGACGAGGCAAGGAAGAGACCGTGAGCAGGATTCCTTCCAGGACACTGCTGCAATGATACTTGCACCCAGGATCAGATGTGTTGCGTACATTTAGAGAGCCAGAGGCCGACGCCAGTGATATGCTGTCTTACGAGTGATCGCGATGATTGACCGAGAGATGACAAGAGAAGTGCCAGAACGGGATCATCCCCGTTAGCACACCTGACAGGGCCGATGAGCCGATGGACCGAGAGATTGGTAATTCACGGTGAAGACCTTGACCCAGGAGTGGTCATTGTTACGCACACCAGTAGGCCAGAGTTCATGATCATCGACGAGACGTCCCACTAGTGACCGCGACAGTTGGCCCGAGATTCTTAGAGGATGCACTTGAGCGGTACTATTCCGCCATTATTGATTCCGATGTTTTGGGTGATTTATTCGCACGATTTGATTTTGATGATTGGGGATTTACGATCTTTGCACGGTGTTGCACTTGATATCGTTTTCGTGTTTTGGTTTCACATGTTTGTGATTTTATGGTTTTAGAAATTTGAGTTGATTCTGTGCGTATGCACGCACACGAATTGGTTCCTGCACTCTGTATAGTTTATATATGCTTGCAGTGCAGTGATACGCCTTTTGTGCACTTAGATACACTGGACTTCGATTTGGATTATGATACTCGATATTTGTTTTATGCACCTTATGCACCTGATTTGATTTTGCGCATGTTCGGCGCTTGATATTGGATTTCATGATTTCGTGCATGATGGATGCCCCTGGTTTTGGCTTTTCGCGCATGTTGAGCGCATGTTTTGAGATGCGATTTTGGTGCACACCAGATGCACTAAATCGAGATTTTTTTTCGTGCATATCAGATGCACCTGATTTTGCTGTCAGGCACACACGTTGCCTACGACAGATGTTTCGTGCACACCCGATGCACTTAGATGTTGTTTCTGTGCGCATGTATGGCACATTCATGGATTTTGATTTCCGTGCGCACCAGACGCACGTAGCATTCATGTGCATATTTTGGGATTGATTTCGTATAGAGCAGTACGTTTTTAGGATATTGCTATGTGTTTTCGTACTAAGCAGGACTAGTCAGAGGACAGTACCTGAATATATTTTGCACGCATTGATAGTTATTGAAGGGATTTCCAAAAAGCGAGCTATAGCCTCAGTATTTACCTACGTGTCTGATATGACACAAAATGTTTAAAACAAGGAGACCCTTCTAAATTGTTTCCAAAACGGCGGAATGTACATTTCAAACAAAGGTATATATGTATATAGTTATTTTATTATGATAGACGTCCGCCACTGTGCAGTGTTATACGCGTTGCACAGCGACTTAAAGAGATTTGGCATGCATTTCTTTCAGATACTTACAGATATAGATTCGATATTTACATGTATAGTTTCGAGTTATGTCATATTGGTTTTGATTTGGATTTGGCATTGATGTCTTCTCCATGACTCCGATGATTGCGGGATGCTTGACGGAGTTTTGATTTGAGTTATATACTCATTTTTCAAGCGCATGCGCTGCGCTACGATTTATTTTATGTATTTACAATTTCGGAGCCCCGACGAGTTGATGGTTTTCTTAGATGTTTTAGTATTTGGGGGAGTTTGAATTTAAATTCGGGGACCGAATTTCTTTAAGGGGGGAAGATTGTAACGTGTTGAAAATCGTTTCGGTGAAATTTCGAAAAAAATCGGTAACATAAGGGGGTTTTCTGTAAAAAGTCAAAATACAAATATCTTATTATAAAAATTAAATATACATATTCTAGCTATGTAATTGCTATTATTTGGTGTTTATTGAGCCGCTGGTGAAATTTTAAATTTTCTGAAAAAAATATTATTTTATTATTATTTTAAGCCGTCACTAATACATTTAATTAGGGAAAATTACAAATTGGAATGAGTTGAAACAAATTTTGTGCATCATAAAACATTAAATAAAATTTTATCATGTGGTTTTTGGAACGAAATTATTTGCCAAAACGGTTTAGAATTTATTGAAGAAAAAAGGCTTTTTTTTAGCGTAAATGGATGTTTGGGGTATTGTATTTATCATTTTTCATCACCCCACACCCGTAAACACACCCAAACCCCCATTTCCCCATCATGATGGCTGAACCCTTGCTGCCCCACTCCCACTCTTTTCCCCACATCAAAAAGAAAAGAGAAGAAAACAAAAGAAAAGAAAAGAAAGAATAATATACATGCATAAGAATGGGCTTTGACTTTATTTTTGACTTTCAAACCAACACCCACACTCTCTCACCTCTCCCCCTCCTCTCTAGCCGACCATTGCTGATTTGTTCAGCCCCTCCCCTCTCTTTCCATCATTTCTTCTCTTCTCCAAAAAAATCCTCAAGAAAAAAATTGTCAAATATCAAGCAAAAATCCAAATCAAAATCCACCTCCTACCCATTTTTCCTTGGCTACCATTGCTTGGATCTTGAGATTTAGAACTCAATTTGGAGGCTATGTTAGCATGCTAGATCTCAATCATGTTGAGATATAAATCCTAAACCATAATATAATTTTCGATTAATTACTTCAATGTAGTCTAATTAGGTGTTAAATTGTGGGTTTAATTGAATGTTTGGAAATTCAAGTGGGGATTTTGAATTGAAGCTAGGGTTTGAATTAAATTAGGTTCTTTATCATTAGCTTATGATTGTAATGAGGGGATTAACATGTAATTGAATGCAAAATCTAATTTGGTTACTAGTTGCTAATTTGTTAGTTTAAAAATGGTGATAATTATGCTAAATTGCTAACTAGGTTTTGGAAATTAAATAAAAAATGTGGGATTAAAATCTAGTTAGGATTTTTAGCACATCATTAAGGTTTCCTTGAGTGGTTTAACCATTTAAAATATGCAAAACCAAGTTTAATTGTAAAATTGTGAATTTTACATTAAAAAGTGTTAAAATTGATATTTTTGCAAACAAGGATTTTGGAAATTATGCAAATTTAGGAGATTAAAAATATGGTTAGGGTTTTTATCGTATTATTAACTTTATTGAGTGTAGTTTAATGCTTTAGAGCATGGAAATCCAACCTAAATTGTAGTTTGTGCATTTTTGGCTATGAAATTGTTCAAAATGGTATTTTGTAAACTAGAATATTAGGGTTTTTGGAATTTAATTAGATTAAATTCCGGAAATTGTTTCTATGACTTATTTAAGATATTTAATAAGTATATTGGCCGCTACATTCATTTAAACGTCATGTTTTGTACAAAAACGGCGAATTGTGCTTGCTAGATTTTCGGAAAAATGACTTTTTAAGTGAAATTGGGGTTTTTGTGAGTTTTAACCTAGTTTATATTAAAATTAGTGTTCGTGAATATGCAAATGAGTGTGATTGGATTTTTCCCGATGGTTTGACGTTTATACATCGACATCGAGGGTTGGTTTGACTATTCTTGCATGCGTAGGCGATAGGTTTGGACCTATGCGTGATACGCGTGCCGATTTGATTTTCGTATGCCGTTTCGATTTCGAATTTAGTTTTAATGCGATACGGTGCGTTATGATATGTAGGTACCCCATGTGGACTTCGAGGCGACAAGCAAGCGCGTGGCGGCGTCGGCACCGGCAAGCGAGGACCAGGTGAGTAGATTTATATCTACGGGGAGAAGTCGGGTGGATGGCGTATAGCACCCCCGCAGTCCGTGGTGGTGTATACGGATGCGTATACACACCAACAATTATTGTATGTTTTGGGATTAATAACGATGTTAGGATGGATATTGGTGTGTTGGATTACTTTATTGTTACGAACCCTAGGGTAGTGTTGCACTACACATACACACATACATACTTGCATACATTCCTATTTATATGTGCTCATGGGATTCTTTATAGTTATGTGTTCACATGGGTATGGGACTATGTGTTCACATACGGATCTGAGGATGATACTTGGGATTGAGATGAGTCGATGAGATTTGTGTTGAGGTTGTGATATCGGTGATATGGCAGGATTCGTACTTGAGGTACGTCCTGGTGTCATAGCGGATCTTGGGGCGGCGATACAGGTGAATAGTGTTATAAATAAAATGGTCGACATATGATCGTGATATGAGACATGTTATGCTAGGATATTGATATTAGGCCGTATTGGGCGATGTATACCCCTTGATGTTGATGTGCTGATGATATCAGTTTGTACGAGACTGTAGATCAGTAGCCAGATCATGACCATATTGATGATATTAGAATTGTACTAGACATAGGTCAGTACCCTAGACTATGCTCTTTGATAAAGAGGATACCGAATGAATAGTGTATTGAATATGATATTGACCCGTACCCAGATTTGGGGATGCCGTACGACGGATTTACGTACGAGCTATATTTTGATGATTGATCCGCACTCTTGACTTGGGATGTCTGATTATAGATATGGTATCGGATATGATATTATTGAGGCGGGATCACCTACTAATATATATACAGGTATGTATATATATCGACTCAGATGTTAGGCGGTTTCGTTACCTGTAGTCAAGCTTGTTAGCTTAGCCCTTTATTTTAATTTAGTTATTAGATTAGATTAGACTCCTACCTATTTCAAAACTAGCGGATCGTGGGTATTTTAAAAGACGGGTCAAGGGATCTACGGATATTTCAAAAGACGTATCCTTTCTTAAAACTGCCGTAGCCCTATTTTCAAAACCCCACGATTCGTGTTATTTCAAATGGCACCAGTGTTTAATATTTAGCTTCCGCTCATTTTGGTTACTCGCTCCGCATCGCATACTTACATTGTTATTTCATATTGCATTGTTGATATTATGCTGTTAGGACACCAGCACCATTACCGATGATGCGTATGTGCCACGTACACTTACTTGCCGGCTCACACACATCTTCATCGGTAATTGCCATGTCACGTACCCCTTAGAAAATATTATTGCTTGACTTAGCTTGTTAGTTAGTAATTTGACATGATATTAGTGTACTTGCCTCATATGTTAGTTTAGACATTGTAGTTATTACCTGCTACTTCATGCATACTGTTATTCATTGTTATGCCGCATTCATGGTTTCTCATGCATATATTCACTATTTTACGTATTATTGAGGTTTTGGATTCGGATTTCTATGAGATTTTCTGGATTTGGAGGAAAACCGCAAAAACATAAATAAACCTTTTCTCTCTTTTAAAATAAAAAAGTGCGGTTTTCCCATGATGAATGAGTCGTCCACCATGAGTTTGCTGATGGATTTTGAGACCCGATTCGAGGAGACGGATGAACCGTTTCGGGTACATGGTGGACCCGGTAAGGTAACCCGGTGCAAGAAGCGCGTGATGATGACGATGTGAGCCTGGCAGGGGAGCACTACCTACCGGTGATATTACCCGACGCGTCGGATATCCGGAGGATACCGTCGTGGTCTTGAGATGGATGGTAGGGGCCGGTCTGGACTGACGGCGCCCTAGATATTGTGATTGAGACATTGAGATTGAGACTTGAGGTACATAGATTGTGACACAGAGATATCGAGGTATTTGGACACTTGTTTTGTGTCGATGCTGGGCACTGTTTTATGCTGATTTCTTATATGGTACCTCATTTCTTTTAAAATACAGAAATCTCAATGATTTATGAAACCAGTTTTATTCAGTACATGCATTCTGTTTCATGCATTCATACATCATCCATATGATATATTACTACCTGAGGCACTGACACGGGCACATGAGTTTACACTCGGGTTAGATATTTACCCTAGCCATTGTTAGGCTGCATGTTATATACGTTTTTGAGGATATATTATGATCATTGACCTAGGTTACGTTATTTATGCGATTTCTTTTCGTAGATGTTTTTCTATTCACGAGTTGGCAACTCACCCCAGTTGTGCCCCAGTTTCTTGCAGGTTTGCCGTACAGGTTTCATTACGGCTTGCGGGCATAGTTTCCTTCGGGTGATTTGCTAGTAGGTGGGTTTACTTGTATCGTACCCCCCATTATATAACTTGTATATTATTACTCTGTTGTATCTAGAAGTTCCATCAACCAAACATGTATTTATTTTGAGATAGAGACCAGTGATGTTATTCCTTCGACCTTAGTGCCGCGCGTTATATTTCTGTGGTTTTCATGTGGTTTGAGTTTCCTTTTGAATTTTGATCCTCACCGTTGGCGTTGTATATTATATTGCTTGTGTGGTTGTGACCGTCGATTGACGAAGAGCTAGCTCCCGCTTGGGGATGCCTTTTTTCTTGATTTCGTATACTATTCATGTTGTATCCCGTTTGGGGGCCAGTATTTACAAAGGAGACTCTGCCGAAATTTTCAGTAAATTTTTGATGTTTTAAAAACCGCATAATTCGGCATATGCTATTGAAATTACTTGCTTTAAGTTGGTTTTTCCTGCACTCTACTACTTTTCTTGGTTTGGATTTCTGGGTTATCGGTTTACTTAGATTACGTACGTCTCGAGACGTTCATAGTTTAAGTGCCGGTCATGTTCCGTACTTTCGGGCCGTGACAAAGTTGGTATCAGAGCGTTAGGTTTTACCTTCGGAGCGTAGGATGACCCTTGGTTGATGGAATAGGTGACTAAAGTAGAGTGACGTACCGTGGGTATGTTCCGCGGCATATTTACGATACGCTACTCACTTAAGAAGCCTTAGGATGTACATTTCTTTGCTCAGTATTATATTCATTCCGATCTAGCCTCATCAGTACCCGTTATGGTTTTGCTACCACGATTACGGGCAGGGAGAGCTACGGCGAGAGTTGCGGTCAGCACGAGCTCGTTACGAACGAGGACTGACCAGGGCGTGATTCCGGCGACACACGATTGCAGAGATGTGTCTTTTTATTGTGTTTTCGTGCCACGAGGGTTGATGGATCGCTGTGTGAGATTACTCGGACGGGCAGATCAGCACCGGAGGATTCAGCCAATGATAGAAGGTCGCAAGTCATCGAGGATGAATGACTAGGACATGTGGATCGGTCGCCTACCCCGATGCGAGGTCATCAGATAGATTGATTCCAGCTAGAGACGACTTCATGCGGAGATGTTGGGAGTCGACAGAGACGATCGAATGTCAGAAACCTATTATTCTAAGTTTAAAGTAGTCGGAAAGACATGCGGGCAATTCTATGGTCCCTCTAGAAGAATGAAACCCTAACTCGACTTAATGACCGTGTGAAAGCCTTTGAACCTTCGGGTTTGCGGCAGTTCTACGGCGCCATTAGTGAGGCTTGGGTTTGCCCTTCTACGGCTGGACCACCGATGCTATGGTATGTACTCGATACTATTAAATTGTGCTCAAGAGGTTGAGCTCTTGGGGGATTATAAGGTTTTGACGACTCGATCGGATGGCTCGACTTAATTCGGATGCTAGGTGGTGAGATGCATTTCTTGGGAGACTCCCGATACGAGGATAGCTGTTGGAGCTCAGTCCATGTAGCCACGATGAGAAGAGTCCGAAGCAGTCGACATTAGAGAAAGTGGAGTAAGAGGTTCGTACCAGATCTAGATAAGATGACGTTCCACTCCTCCGACATCAGAGATGCGATACGCATGCCGAGGCATTTTACTTGGATATACCTTCCAGAAGGAGTCGCGATGAGTATACAGCCCTTCCGCAACAAGAAACAGATATAGTAAAGGACGATGACTTCCGGACAGTTGGCAGAGACGAGACATGGAAGAGACCGTGAGCAGGATTCTTTCCAGGACACTGCTGCAATGATACTTGCACCCAGGATCAGATGTGTTGCGTACATTTAGATAGCCAGAGGCCGACGCCAGTGATATGCTGTCTTACGAGTGATCGCGATGATTGACCTTGAGATGACCAGAGAAGTGCCAGAACGGGATCATCCCCGTTACCACACCTGACAGGGCCGATGAGCCGATGGACCGAGAGATTGGTAATTCGCGGTGAAGACCTTGACCCAGGAGTGGTCATTATTACGCACACCAGCAGGCCAGAGTTCATGATCATCGACGAGACGTTCCACTAGTGACCGCGACAGTTGGCCCGAGATTCTTAGAGGATGCACTTGAGCAGTACTATTCCGCTATTATTGATTCCGATGTTTTGGGTGATTTATTCGCATGATTTGATTTTGATGATTGGGGATTTACGATCTTTGCACGGTGTTGCACTTGATATCGTTTTCGTGTTTTGGTTTCACATGTTTGTGATTTTACGGTTTTAGACATTTGAGTTGATTCTGTGCGTATGCACGCACACGAATTGGTTCCTGCACTCTGTATAGTTTATATATGCTTGCAGTGCAGTGATACGCCTTTTGTGCACTTAGATGCACTGGACTTCAATTTGGATTATGATACTCGATATTTGTTTTATGCACCTTATGCACCTGATTTGATTTTGCGCATGTTCGGCGCTTGATATTGGATTTCATGATTTCGTGCATGATGGATTCCCCTGGTTTTGGCTTTTTGCGCATGTTGAGCGCATGTTTTGAGATGCGATTTTGGTGCACACCAGATGCACTAAATCGAGATTTGTTTTTCGTGCATATCAGATGCACCTGATTTTGCTGTCAGGCACACACGTTGCCTACGACAGATGTTTCGTGCACACCCGATGCACTTAGATGTTGTTTCTGTGCGCATGTATGGCACATTCATGGATTTTGATTTCCGTGCGCACCAGACGCACGTAGCATTCATGTGCATATTTTGGGATTGATTTCGTATAGAGCAGTACGTTTTTATGATATTGCTATGTGTTTTCGTACTAAGCAGGACTAGTCAGAGGACAGTACCTGAATATATTTTGCACGCATTGATAGTTATTGAAGGGATTTCCAAAAAGCGAGCTATAGCCTCAGTATTTACCTACGTGTCTGATATGACACAAAATGTTTAAAACAAGGAGACCCTTCTAAATTGTTTCCAAAACGGCGGAATGTACATTTCAAACAAAGGTATATATGTATATAGTTATTTTCTTATGATAGACGTCCGCCACTGTGCAGTGTTATACGCGTTGCACAGCGACTTAAAGAGATTTGGCATGCATTTCTTTCAGATACTTACAGATATAGATTCGATATTTACATGTATAGTTTCGAGTTATGTCATATTGGTTTTGATTTGGATTTGGCATTGATGTCTTCTCCATGACTCCGATGATTGCGGGATGCTTGACGGAGTTTTGATTTGAGTTATATACTCATTTTTCAAGCGCATGCGCAGCGCTACGATTTGTTTTATGTATTTACAATTTCGGAGCCCCGACGAGTTGATGGTTTTCTTAGATGTTTTAGTATTTGGGGGAGTTTGAATTTAAATTCGGGGACCGAATTTCTTTAAGGGGGAAAGATTGTAACGTGTTGAAAATCGTTTCGGTGAAATTTCGAAAAAAATCGGTAAAATAAGGGGGTTTTCTGTAAAAAGTCAAAATACAAATATCTTATTATAAAAATTAAATATACATATTCTAGCTATGTAATTGCTATTATTTGGTGTTTATTGAGCCGCTGGTGAAATTTTAAATTTTCTGAAAAAAATATTATTTTATTATTATTTTAAGCCGTCACTAATACATTTAATTAGGGAAAATTACAAATTGGAATGAGTTGAAACAAATTTTGTGCATCATAAAACATTAAATAAAATTTTATCATGTGGTTTTTGGAACGAAATTATTTGCCAAAACGGTTTAGAATTTATTGAAGAAAAAAGCCTTTTTTTTAGCGTAAATGGATGTTTGGGGTATTGTATTTATCTTTTTTCATCACCCCACACCCGTAAACACACCCAAACCCCCATTTCCCCATCATGATGGCTGAACCCTTGCTGCCCCACTCCCACTCTTTTCCCCACATCAAAAAGAAAAGAGAAGAAAACAAAAGAAAAGAAAAGAAAGAATAATATACATGCATAAGAATGGGATTTGACTTTATTTTTGACTTTCAAACCAACACCCACACTCTCTCACCTCTCCCCCTCCTCTCTAGCCGACCATTGCTGATTTGTTCAGCCCCTCCCCTCTCTTTCCCTCATTTCTTCTCTTCTCCAAAAAAATCCTCAAGAAAAAAATTGTCAAAAATCAAGCAAAAATCCAAATCAAAATCCACCTCCTACCCATTTTTCCTTGGCTACCATTGCTTGGATCTTGGGATTTAGAACTCAATTTGGAGGCTATGTTAGCATGCTAGATCTCAATCATGTTGAGGTATAAATCCTAAACCATAATGTAATTTTCGATTAATTACTTCAATGTAGTCTAATTAGGTGTTAAATTGTGGGTTTAATTGAATGTTTGGAAATTCAAGTGGGGATTTTGAATTGAAGATAGGGTTTGAATTAAATTAGGTTCTTTATCATTAGCTTATGATTGTAATGAGGGGATTAACATGTAATTGAATGCAAAATCTAATTTGGTTACTAGTTGCTAATTTGTTTGTTTAAAAATGGTGATAATTATGCTAAATTGCTAACTAGGTTTTGGAAATTAAATAAAAAATGTGGGATTAAAATCTAGTTAGGATTTTTAGCACATCATTAAGGTTTCCATGAGTGGTTTAACCATTTAAAATATGCAAAACCAAGTTTAATTGTAAAATTGTGAATTTTACATTAAAAAGTGTTAAAATTGATATTTTTGCAAACTAGGATTTTGGAAATTATGCAAATTTAGGAGATTAAAAATATGGTTAGGGTTTTTATCGTATTATTAACTTTATTGAGTGTAGTTTAATGCTTTAGAGCATGGAAATCCAACCTAAATTGTAGTTTGTGCATTTTTGGCTATGAAATTGTTAAAAAGGGTATTTTGTAAACTAGAATATTAGGGTTTTTGGAATTTAATGAGATTAAATTCCGGAAATTGTTTCTATGACTTATTTAAGATATTTAATAAGTATATTGGCCGCTACATTCATTTAAACGTCATGTTTTGTACAAAAGTGGCGAATTGTGCTTGCTAGATTTTCGGAAAAATGACTTTTTAAGTGAAATTGGGGTTTTTGTGAGTTTTAACCTAGTTTATATTAAAATTAGTGTTCGTGAATATGCAAATGAGTGTGATTGGATTTTTCTCGATGGTTTGACGTTTATACATCTACATCGAGGGTTGGTTTGACTATTCTTGCATGCGTAGGCGATAGGTTTGGACCAATGCGTGATACGCGTGCCGATTTGATTTTCGTATGCCGTTTCGATTTCGAATTTAGTTTTAATGCGATACGGTGCGTTATGATATGTAGGTACCCCATGTGGACTTCGAGGCGACAAGCAAGCGCGTGGCGGCGTCGGCACCGGCAAGCGAGGACCAGGTGAGTAGATTTATATCTACGGGGAGAAGTCGGGTGGATGGCATATAGCACCCCCGCAGTCCGTGGTGGTGTATACGGATGCGTATACACACCAACAATTATTGTATGTTTTGGGATTAATAACGATGTTAGGATGGATATTGGTGTGTTGGATTACTTTATTGTTGCGAACCCTAGGGTAGTGTTGCACTACACATACACACATACATACTTGCATACATTCCTATTTATATATGCTCATGGGATTCTTTATAGTTATGTGTTCACATGGGTATGGGACTATGTGTTCACATACGGATCTGAGGATGATACTTGGGATTGAGATGAGTCGATGAGATTTGTGTTGAGGTTGTGATATCGGTGATATGGCAGGATTCGTACTTGAGGTACGTCCTGGTGTCATAGCGGATCTTGGGGCGGCGATACAGGTGAATAGTGTTATAAATAAAATGGTCGACATATGATCGTGATATGAGACATGATATGCTAGGATATTGATATTAGGCCGTATTGGGCGATGTATACCCCTTGATGATGATGTGCTGATGATATCAGTTTGTACGAGACTGTCGATCAGTAGCCAGATCATGACCATATTGATGATATTAGTATTGTACTAGACATAGGTCAGTACCCTAGACTATGATCTTTGATGAAGAGGATACCGAATGAATAGTGTGATGAATATGATATTGACCCGTACCCAGATTTGGGGATGCCGTACGACGGATTTACGTACGAGCTATATTTTGATGATTGATCCGCACTCTTGACTTGGGATGTCTGATTATAGATATGGTATCGGATATGATATTATTGAGGCGGGATCACCTACTAATATATATACAGGTATGTATATATATCGACTCAGATGTTAGGCGGTTTCGTTACCTGTAGTCCATCTTGTTAGCTTAGCCCTTTAGTTTAATTTAGTTATTAGATTAGATTAGACTCCTACCTATTTCAAAACTAGCGGATCGTGGGTATTTTAAAAGACAGGTCAAGGGATCTACGGATATTTCAAAAGACGTATCCTTTCTTAAAACTGCCGTAGCCCTATTTTCAAAACCCCACGATTCGTGTTATTTCAAATGGCACCAGTGTTTAATATTTAGCTCCCGCTCATTTTGGTTACTCGCTCCGCATCGCATACTCACATTGTTATTTCATATTGCATTGTTGATATTATGCTGTTAGGACACCAGCACCATTACCGATGATGCGTATGTGCCACGTACACTTACTTGCCGGCTCACACACATCTTCATCGGTAATTGCCATGTCATGTACACCTTAGAAAATATTATTGCTTGACTTAGCTTGTTAGTTAGTAATTTGACATGATATTAGTGTACTTGCCTCATATGTTAGTTTAGACATTGTAGTTATTACCTGCTACTTCATGCATACTGTTATTCATTGTTATGCCGCATTCATGGTTTCTCATGCATATATTCACTATTTTACGTATTATTGAGGTTTTGGATTCGGATTTCCATGAGATTTTCTGGATTTGGGGGAAAACCGCAAAAACATAAATAAACCTTTTCTCTTTTTTACAATAAAAAAGTGCGGTTTTCCCATGATGATTGAGTCGTCTACCATGAGTTTGCTGATGGATTTTGAGACCCGATTCGAGGAGACGGATGAACCGTTTTGGGTACATGGTGGACCCGGTAAGGTACCCCGGGGCAAGAAGCGCGTGATGATGACGATGTGAGCCTGGCAGGGGAGCACTACCTACCGGTGATATTACCTGACGCGTCAGATATCCGGAGGATGCCGTCGTGGCCTTGAGATGGATGGTAGGGGCCGGTCTGGACTGACGGCGCCCTAGATATTGTGATTGAGACATTGAGATTGAGACTTGAGGTACATAGATTGTGACACAGAGATATCGAGGTATTTGGACACTTGTTTTGTGTCGATGCTGGGCACTGTTTTATGCTGATTTCATATATGGTACCTCATTTCGTTTAAAATACAGAAATCTCACTGATTTATGAAACCAGTTTTATTCAGTACATGCATTCTGTTTCATGCATTCATACATCATCCATATGATATATTGCTACCTGAGGCACTGACACGGGCACATGAGTTTACACTCGGGTTAGATATTTACCGTAGCCATTGTTAGGCTGCATTTTATATACGTTTTTGAGGATATATTATGATCATTGACCTAGGTTGCGTTATTTATGCGATTTCTTTTCGTAGATGTTTTTCTATTCACGAGTTGGCAACTCACCCCCGTTGTGCCCCAGTTTCTTGCGGTTTGCCGTACAGTTTTCATTACGGCTTGCGGGCATAGTTTCCTTCGGTTGATTTGCTAGTAGGTGGGTTTACTTGTATCGTACCCCCCATTATATAACTTGTATATTATTACTCTGTTGTATCTAGAAGTTCCATCAACCAAACATGTATTTATTTTGAGATAGAGACCAGTGATGTTATTCCTTCGACCTTAGAGCCGCGCGTTATATTTCTGTGGTTTTCTTGTGGTTTGAGTTTCCTTTTGAATTTTGATCCTCGCCGTTGGCGTTGTATATTATATTGCTTGTGTGGTTGTGACCGTCGATTGACGAAGAGCTAGCTCCCGCTTGGGGATGCCTTTTTTCTTGATTTCGTATACTATTCATGTTGTATCCCGTTTGGGGGCCAGTATTTACAAAGGAGACTCTGCCGAAATTTTCAGTAAATTTTTGATGTTTTAAAAACCGCATAATTCGGCTTATGCTATTGAAATTACTTTCTTTAAGTTGGTTTTTCCTGCACTCTACTACTTTTCTTGGTTTGGATTTCTGGGTTTTCGGTTTACTTAGATTACGTACGTCTCGAGACGTTCGTAGTTTAAGTGCCGGTCATGTTCCGTACTTTCGGGCCGTGACAAAGTTGGTATCAAAGCGTTAGGTTTTACCTTCGGAGCGTAGGATGACCCTTTGTTGATGGAATAGGTGACTAAAGTAGAGTGACGTACCGTGGGTATGTTCCGCGGCATATTTACGATACGCTACTCCACTTAAGAAGCCTTAGGATGTATATTTCTTTGCTCAGTATTATATTCATTCCGATCTAGCCTCATCAGTACCCGTTATGGTTTTGCTACCACGATTATGGGCAGGGAGAGCTACGGCGAGAGTTGTGGTCAGCACGAGCTCGTTACGAACGAGGACTGACCAGGGC
The DNA here is from genome assembly GCA_030015575.1 of Agapanthus africanus. Taxonomy (NCBI): domain Eukaryota; kingdom Viridiplantae; phylum Streptophyta; class Magnoliopsida; order Asparagales; family Amaryllidaceae; genus Agapanthus; species Agapanthus africanus. The sequence goes on along the minus strand of CM057337.1, from coordinate 404,554,865 downwards.
GTGATTCCGGCGACACACGATTGCAGAGATGTGTCTTTTTATTGTGTTTTCGCGCCACGAGGGTTGATGGATCGCTGTGTGAGATTACTCGGACGGGCAGATCAGCACCGGAGGATTCAGCCAATGATAGAAGGTCGCTAGTCATCGAGGATGAATGACTAGGACATGTGGTTCGGTCGACTACCCCGATGCGAGGTAATCAGATAGATTGATTCCAGCTAGAGACGACTTCATGCGGAGACGTTGGGAGTCGACAGAGACGATCGAATGTCAGAAACCTATTATTCTAAGTTTAAAGTAGTCGGAAAGACATGCAGGCAATTCTATGGTCCCTCTAGAAGAATGAAACCCTAACTCGACTTAATGACCGTGTGAAAGCCTTTGAACTTTCGGGTTTGCGGCAGTTCTACGGCGCCATTAGTGAGGCTTGGGTTTGCCCTTCTACGGCTGGACCACCGATGCTGTGGTATGTACTCGATACTATTAAATTGTGCTCAAGAGGTTGAGCTCTTGGGGGATTATGAGGTTTTGACGACTCGATCGGATGGCTCGACTTAATTCGGATGCTAGGTGGTAGATGCATTTCTTGGGAGACTCCCGATACGAGGATAGCCGTTGGAGCTCAGTCCATGTAGCCACGATGAGACGAGTCCGAAGCAGTCGACATTAGAGAAAGTGGAGTAAGAGGTTCGTACCAGATCTAGATAAGATGGCGTTCCACTCCTCCGACATCAGAGATGCGATACGCATGCCGAGGCATTTTACTTGGATATACCTTCCAGAAGGAGTCGCGATGAGTATACAGCCCTTCCGGAACAAGAAACAGATATAGTAAAGGACGATGACTTCCGGACAGTTGGCAGAGACGAGACATGGAAGAGACCGTGAGCAGGATTCCTTCCAGGACACTGCTGCAATGATACTTGCACCCAGGATCAGATGTGTTGCGTACATTTAGAGAGCCAGAGGCCGACGCCAGTGATATGCTGTCTTACGAGTGATCGCGATGATTGACCGAGAGATGACCAGAGAAGTGCCAGTACGGGATCATCCCCGTTAGCACACCTGACAGGGCCGATGAGCCGATGGACCGAGAGATTGGTAATTCACAGTGAAGACCTTGACCCAGGAGTGGTCATTGTTACGCACACCAGCAGGCCAGAGTTCATGATCATCGACGAGACGTCCCTCTAGTGACCGCGACAGTTGGCCTGAGATTCTTAGAGGATGCACTTGAGCGGTACTATTCCACCATTATTGATTCCGATGTTTTGGGTGATTTATTCGCATGATTTGATTTTGATGATTGGGGATTTACGATCTTTGCACGGTGTTGCACTTGATATCGTTTTTGTGTTTTGGTTTCACATGTTTGTGATTTTACGGTTTTAGACATTTGAGTTGATTCTGTGCGTATGCACGCACACGAATTGGTTCCTGCACTCTGTATAGTTTATATATGCTTGCAGTGCAGTGATACACCTTTTGTGCACTTAGATGCACTGGACTTCGATTTGGATTATGATACTCGATATTTGTTTTATGCACCTTATGCACCTGATTTGATTTTGCGCATGTTCGGCGCTTGATATTGGATTTCATGATTTCGTGCATGATGGATGCCCCTGGTTTTGGCTTTTCGCGTATGTTGAGCGCATGTTTTGAGATGCGATTTTGGTGCACACCAGATGCACTAAATCGAGATTTTTTTTCGTGCATATCAGATGCACCTGATTTTGCTGTCAGGCACACACGTTGCCTACGACAGATGTTTCGTGCACACCCGATGCACTTAGATGTTGTTTCTGTGCGCATGTATGGCACATTCATGGATTTTGATTTCCGTGTGCACCAGACGCACGTAGCATTCATGTGCATATTTTGGGATTGATTTCGTATAGAGCAGTACGTTTTTATGATATTGCTATGTGTTTTCGTACTAAGCAGGACTAGTCAGAGAACAGTACCTGAATATATTTTGCACGCATTGATAGTTATTGAAGAGATTTCCAAAAAGCGAGCTATAGCCTCAGTATTTACCTACGTGTCTGATATGACACAAAATGTTTAAAACAAGGAGACCCTTCTAAATTGTTTCCAAAACGGCGGAATGTACATTTCAAACAAAGGTATATATATATAGTTATTTTCTTATGATAGACGTCCGCCACTGTGCAGTGTTATACGCGTTGCACAGCGACTTTCAGAGATTTGGCATGCATTTCTTTCAGATACTTACAGATATAGATTCGATATTTACATGTATAGTTTCGAGTTATGTCATATTGGTTTTGATTTGGATTTGGCATTGATGTCTTCTCCATGACTCCGATGATTGCGGGATGCTTGACGGAGTTTTGATTTGAGTTATATACTCATTTTTCAAGCGCATGCGCTGCGCTACGATTTGTTTTATGTATTTACAATTTCGGAGCCCCGACGAGTTGATGGTTTTCTGAGATGTTTTAGTATTTGGGGGAGTTTGAATTTAAATTCGGGGACCGAATTTCTTTAAGGGGGGAAGATTGTAACGTGTTGAAAATCGTTTCGGTGAAATTTCGAAAAAAATCGGTAAAATAAGGGGGTTTTCTGTAAAAAGTCAAAATACAAATATCTTATAATAAAAATTAAATATACATATTCTAGCTATGTAATTGCTATTATTTGGTGTTTATTGTGCCGCTGGTGAAATTTTAAATTTTCTGAAAAAAATATTATTTTATTATTATTTTAAGCCGTCACTAATACATTTAATTAGGGAAAATTACAAATTGGAATTAGTTGAAACAAATTTTGTGCATCATAAAACATTAAATAAAATTTTATCATGTGGTTTTTGGAACGAAATTATTTGCCAAAACGGTTTAGAATTTATTGAAGAAAAAAGCCTTTTTTTAGCGTAAATGGATGTTTGGGGTATTGTATTTATCATTTTTCATCACCCCACACCCGTAAACACACCCAAACCACCATTTCCCCATCATGATGGCTGAACCCTTGCTGCCCCACTCCCACTCTTTTCCCCACATCAAAAAGAAAAGAGAAGAAAACAAAAGAAAAGAAAAGAAAGAATAATATACATGCATAAGAATGGGCTTTGACTTTATTTTTGACTTTCAAACCAACACCCACACTCTCTCACCTCTCCCACTCCTCTCTAGCCGACCATTGCTGATTTGTTCAGCCCCTCCCCTCTCTTTCCCTCATTTCTTCTCTTCTCCAAAAAAATCCTCAAGAAAAAAATTGTCAAAAATCAAGCAAAAATCCAAATCAAAATCCACCTCCTACCCATTTTTCCTTGGCTACCATTGCTTGGATCTTGGGATTTAGAACTCAATTTGGAGGCTATGTTAGCATTCTAGATCTCAATCATGTTGAGGTATAAATCCTAAACCATAATGTAATTTTCGATTAATTACTTCAATGTAGTCTAATTAGGTGTTAAATTGTGGGTTTAATTGAATGTTTGGAAATTCAAGTGGGGATTTTGAATTGAAGCTAGGGCTTGAATTAAATTAGGTTCTTTATCATTAGCTTATGATTGTAATGAGGGGATTAACATGTAATTGAATGCAAAATGTAATTTGATTACTAGTTGCTAATTTGTTAGTTTAAAAATGGTGATAATTATGCTAAATTGCTAACTAGGTTTTGGAAATTAAATAAAAAATGTGGGATTAAAATCTAGTTAGGATTTTTAGCACATCATTAAGGTTTCCATGAGTGGTTTAACCATTTAAAATATGCAAAACCAAGTTTAATTGTAAAATTGTGAATTTTACATTAAAAAGTGTTAAAATTGATATTTTTGCAAACTAGGATTTTGGAAATTATGCAAATTTAGGAGATTAAAAATATGGTTAGGGTTTTTATCGTATTATTAACTTTATTGAGTGTAGTTTAATGCTTTAGAGCATGGAAATCCAACCTAAATTGTAGTTTGTGCATTTTTGGCTATGAAATTGTTAAAAAGGGTATTTTGTAAACTAGAATATTAGGGTTTTTGGAATTTAATGAGATTAAATTCCGGAAATTGTTTCTATGACTTATTTAAGATATTTAATAAGTATATTGGCCGCTACATTCATTTAAACGTCATGTTTTGTACAAAAACGGCGAATTGTGCTTGCTAGATTTTCGGAAAAATGACTTTTTAAGTGAAATTGGGGTTTTTGTGAGTTTTAACCTAGTTTATATTAAAATTAGTGTTCGTGAATATGCAAATGAGTGTGATTGGATTTTTCTCGATGGTTTGACGTTTATACATCGACATCGAGGGTTGGTTTGACTATTCTTGCATGCGTAGGCGATAGGTTTGGACCTATGCGTGATACGCGTGCCGATTTGATTTTCGTATGCCGTTTCGATTTCGAATTTAGTTTTAATGCGATACGGTGCGTTATGATATGTAGGTACCCCATGTGGACTTCGAGGTGACAAGCAAGCGCGTGGCGGCGTCGGCACCGGCAAGCGAGGACCAGGTGAGTAGATTTATATCTACGGGGAGAAGTCGGGTGGATGGCGTATAGCACCCCCGCAGTCCGTGGTGGTGTATACGGATGCGTATACACACCAACAATTATTATATGTTTTGGGATTAATAACGATGTTAGGATGGATATTGGTGTGTTGGATTACTTTATTGTTGCGAACCCTAGGGTAGTGTTGCACTACACATACACACATACATACTTGCATACATTCCTATTTATATGTGCTCATGGGATTCTTTATAGTTATGTGTTCACATGGGTATGGGACTATGTGTTCACATACGGATCTGAGGATGATACTTGGGATTGAGATGAGTCGATGAGATTTGTGTTGAGGTTGTGATATCGGTGATATGGCAGGATTCGTACTTGAGGTACGTCCTGGTGTCATAGCGGATCTTGGGGCGGCGATACAGGTGAATAGTGTTATAAATAAAATGGTCGACATATGATCGTAATATGAGACATGATATGCTAGGATATTGATATTAGGCCGTATTGGGCGATGTATACCCCTTGATGATGATGTGCTGATGATATCAGTTTGTACGAGACTGTCGATCAGTAGCCAAATCATGACCATATTGATGATATTAGTATTGTACTAGACATAGGTCAGTACCCTAGACTATGATCTTTGATAAAGAGGATACCGAATGAATAGTGTGATGAATATGATATTGACCCGTACCCAGATTTGGGGATGCCATACGACGGATTTACATATGAGCTATATTTTGATGATTGATCCGCACTCTTGACTTGGAATGTCTGATTATAGATATGGTATCGGATATGATATTATTGAGGCGGGATCACCTACTAATATATATACAGGTATGTATATATATCGACTCAGATGTTAGGCGGTTTCGTTACCTGTAGTCCAGCTTGTTAGCTTAGCCCTTTAGTTTAATTTAGTTATTAGATTAGATTAGACTCCTACCTATTTCAAAACTAGCGGATCGTGGGTATTTTAAAAGACAGGTCAAGGGATCTACGGATATTTCAAAAGACGTATCCTTTCTTAAAACTGCCGTAGCCCTATTTTCAAAACCCCACGATTCGTGTTATTTCAAATGGCACCAGTGTTTAATATTTAGCTCCCGCTCATTTTGGTTACTCGCTCCGCATCGCATACTTACATTGTTATTTCATATTGCATTGTTGATATTATGCTGTTAGGACACCAGCACCATTACCGATGATGCGTATGTGCCACGTACACTTACTTGCCGGCTCACACACATCTTCATCGGTAATTGCCATGTCACGTACACCTTAGAAAATATTATTGCTTGACTTAGCTTGTTAGTTAGTAATTTGACATGATATTAGTGTACTTGCCTCATATGTTAGTTTAGACATTGTAGTTATTACCTGCTACTTCATGCATACTGTTATTCATTGTTATGCCGCATTCATGGTTTCTCATGCATATATTCACTATTTTACGTATTATTGAGGTTTTGGATTCGGATTTCCATGAGATTTTCTGGATTTGGAGGAAAACCGCAAAAACATAAATAAACCTTTTCTCTCTTTTAAAATAAAAAAGTGCGGTTTTCCCATGATGAATGAGTCGTCCACCATGAGTTTGCTGATGGATTTTGAGACCCGATTCGAGGAGACGGATGAACCGTTTCGGGTACATGGTGGACCCGGTAAGGTACCCCGGTGCAAGAAGCGCGTGATGATGACGATGTGATCTTGGCAGGGGAGCACTACCTACCGGTGATATTACCCGACGCGTCGGATATCCGGAGGATACCGTCGTGGTCTTGAGATGGATGGTAGGGGCCGGTCTGGACTGACGGCGCCCTAGATATTTTGATTGAGACATTGAGATTGAGTCTTGAGGTACATAGATTGTGACACAGAGATATCGAGGTATTTGGACACTTGTTTTGTGTCGATGCTGGGCACTGTTTTATGCTGATTTCATATATGGTACCTCATTTCTTTTAAAATACAGAAATCTCAATGATTTATGAAACCAGTTTTATTCAGTACATGCATTCTGTTTCATGCATTCATACATCATCCATATGATATATTGCTACCTGAGGCACTGACATGGGCATATGAGTTTACACTCGGGTTAGATATTTACCCTAGCCATTGTTAGGCTGCATGTTATATACGATTTTGAGGATATATTATGATCATTGACCTAGGTTGCGTTATTTATGCGATTTCTTTTCGTAGATGTTTTTCTATTCACGAGTTGGCAACTCACCCCAGTTGTGCCCCAGTTTCTTGCAGGTTTGCCGTACAGGTTTCATTACGGCTTGCGGGCATAGTTTCCTTCGGGTGATTTGCTAGTAGGTGGGTTTACTTGTATCGTACCCCCCATTATATAACTTGTATATTATTACTCTGTTGTATCTAGAAGTTCCATCAACCAAACATGTATTTATTTTGAGATAGAGACCAGTGATGTTATTCCTTCGACCTTAGAGCCGCGCGTTATATTTCTGTGGTTTTCTTGTGGTTTGAGTTTCCTTTTGAATTTTGATCCTCGCCGTTGGCGTTGTATATTATATTGCTTGTGTGGTTGTGACCGTCGATTGACGAAGAGCTAGCTCCCGCTTGGGGATGCCTTTTTTCTTGATTTCGTATACTATTCATGTTGTATCCCGTTTTGGGGCCAGTATTTACAAATGAGACTCTGCCGAAATTTTCAGTAAATTTTTGATGTTTTAAAAACCGCATAATTCGGCTTATGCTATTGAAATTACTTGCTTTAAGTTAGTTTTTCCTGCACTCTACTACTTTTCTTGGTTTGGATTTCTGGGTTTTCGGTTTACTTAGATTACGTACGTCTCGAGACGTTCGTAGTTTAAGTGCCGGTCATGTTCCGTACTTTCGGGCCGTGAAAAAGTTGGTATCAGAGCGTTAGGTTTTACCTTCGGAGCGTAGGATGACCCTTGGTTGATGGAATAGGTGACTAAAGTAGAGTGACGTACCATGGGTATGTTCCGCGGCATATTTATTATACGCTACTCCACTTAAGAAGCCTTAGGATGTACATTTCTTTGCTCAGTATTATATTCATTCCGATCTAGCCTCATCAGTACCCGTTATGGTTTTGCTACCACGATTACGGGCAGGGAGAGCTACGGCGAGAGTTGCGGTCAGCACGAGCTCGTTACGAACGAGGACTGACCAGGGCGTGATTCCGGCGACACACGATTGCAGAGATGTGTCTTTTTATTGTGTTTTCGCGCCACGAGGGTTGATGGATCGCTGTGTGAGATTACTCGGACGGGCAGATCAGCACCGGAGGATTCAGCCAATGATAGAAGGTCGCTAGTCATCGTGGATGAATGACTAGGACATGTGGATCGGTCGCCTACCCCGATGCGAGGTCATCAGATAGATTGATTCCAGCTAGAGACGACTTCATGCGGAGACGTTGGGAGTCGACAGAGACGATCGAATGTCAGAAACCTATTATTCTAAGTTTAAAGTAGTCGGAAAGACATGCAGGCAATTCTATGGTCCCTCTAGAAGAATGAAACCCTAACTCGACTTAATGACCGTGTGAAAGCCTTTGAACCTTCGGGTTTGCGGCAGTTCTACGGCGCCATTAGTGAGGCTTGGGTTTGCCCTTCTACGGCTGGACCACCGATGCTGTGGTATGTACTCGATACTATTAAATTGTGCTCAAGAGGTTGAGCTCTTGGGGGATTATGAGGTTTTGACGACTCGATCGGATGGCTCGACTTAATTCGGATGCTAGGTGGTGAGATGCATTTCTTGGGAGACTCCCGATACGAGGATAGCCGTTGGAGCTCAGTCCATATAGCCACGATGAGACGAGTCCGAAGCAGTCGACATTAGAGAAAGTGGAGTAAGAGGTTCGTACCAGATCTAGATAAGATGACGTTCCACTCCTCCGACATCAGAGATGCGATACGCATGCCGAGGCATTTTACTAGGATATACCTTCCAAAAGGAGTCGCGATGAGTATACAGCCCTTCCGGAATAAGAAACAGTTATAGTAAAGGACGATGACTTCCGGACAGTTGGCAGAGACGAGACGTGGAAGAGACCGTGAGCAGGATTCCTTCCAGGACACTGCTGCAATGATACTTGCACCCAGGATCAGATGTGTTGCGTACATTTAGAGAGCCAGAGGCCGACGCCAGTGATATGCTGTCTTACGAGTGATCGCGATGATTGACCTTGAGATGACCAGAGAAGTGCCAGAACGGGATCATCCCCGTTAGCACACCTGACAGGGCCGATGAGCCGATGGACCGAGAGATTGGTAATTCGCGGTGAAGACCTTGACCCAGGAGTGGTCATTGTTACGCACACCAGCAGGCCAGAGTTCATGATTATCGACGAGACGTCCCACTAGTGACCGCGACAGTTGGCCCGAGATTCTTAGAGGATGCACTTGAGTGGTACTATTCCGCCATTATTGATTCCGATGTTTTGGGTGATTTATTCGCATGATTTGATTTTGATGATTGGGGATTTACGATCTTTGCACGGTGTTGCACTTGATATCGTTTTCGTGTTTTGGTTTCACATGTTTGTGATTTTACGGTTTTAGACATTTGAGTTGATTCTGTGCGTATGCACGCACACGAATTGGTTCCTGCACTCTGTATAGTTTATATATGCTTGCAGTGCAGTGATACGCCTTTTGTGCACTTAGATGCACTGTACTTCGATTTCGATTATGATACTCGATATTTGTTTATGCACCTTATGCACCTGATTTGATTTTGCGCATGTTCGGCGCTTGATATTGGATTTCATGATTTCGTGCATGATGGATGCCCCTGGTTTTGGCTTTTCGCGCATGTTGAGCGCATGTTTTGAGATACGATTTTGGTGCACACCAGATGAACTAAATCGAGATTTTTTTTCGTGCATATCAGATGCACCTGATTTTGCTGTCAGGCACACACGTTGCCTACGACAGATGTTTCGTGCACACCCGATGCACTTAGATGTTGTTTCTGTGCGCATGTATGGCACATTCATGGATTTTGATTTCCGTGCGCACCAGACGCACATAGCATTCATGTGCATATTTTGGGATTGATTTCGTATAGAGCAGTACGTTTTTATGATTTTGCTATGTGTTTTCGTACTAAGCAGGACTAGTCAGAGGACAGTCCCTGAATATATTTTGCACGCATTGATAGTTATTGAAGGGATTTCCAAAAAGCGAGCTATAGCCTCAGTATTTACCTACGTGTCTGATATGACACAAAATGTTTAAAACAAGGAGACCCTTCTAAATTGTTTCCAAAACGGCGGAACGTACATTTCAAACAAAGGTATATATGTATATAGTTATTTTCTTATGATAGACGTCCGCCACTGTGCAGTGTTATACGCGTTGCACAGCGACTTAAAGAGATTTGGCATGCATTTTTTTCAGATACTTACAGATATAGATTCGATATTTACATGTATAGTTTCGAGTTATGTCATATTGGTTTTGATTTGGATTTGGCATTGATGTCTTCTCCATGACTCCGATGATTGCGGGATGCTTGACGGAGTTTTGATTTGAGTTATATACTCATTTTTCAAGCGCATGCGCTGCACTACGATTTGTTTTATGTATTTACAATTTCGGAGCCCCGACGAGTTGATGGTTTTCTTAGATGTTTTAGTATTTGGGGGAGCTTGAATTTAAATTCGGGGACCGAATTTCTTTAAGGGGGAAGATTGTAACGTGTTGAAAATGGTTTCGGTGAAATTTCGAAAAAAATCGGTAAAATAAGGGGGTTTTCTGTAAAAAGTCAAAATACAAATATCTTATTATAAAAATTAAATATACATATTCTAGCTATGTAATTTCTATTATTTGGTGTTTATTGAGCCGCTGGTGAAATTTTAAATTTTCTGAAAAAAATATTATTTTATTATTATTTTAAGCCGTCACTAATACATTTAATTAGGGAAAATTACAAATTGGAATGAGTTGAAACAAATTTTGTGCATCATAAAATATTAAATAAAATTTTATCATGTGGTTTTTGGAACGAAATTATTTGCCAAAACGGTTTAGAATTTATTGAAGAAATAAGCCTTTTTTTAAGCGTAAATGGATGTTTGGGGTATTGTATTTATCATTTTTCATCACCCCACACCCGTAAACACACCCAAACCCCCATTTCCCCATCATGATGGCTGAACCCTTGCTGCCCCACTCCCACTCTTTTCCCCACATCAAAAAGAAAAGAGAAGAAAACAAAAGAAAAGAAAAGAAAGAATAATATACATGCATAAGAATGGGCTTTGACTTTATTTTTGACTTTCAAACCAACACCCATACTCTCTCACCTCTCCCCCTCCTCTCTAGCCGACCATTGCTGATTTGTTCAGCCCGTCCCCTCTCTTTCCCTCATTTCTTCTCTTCTCCAAAAAAATCCTCAAGAAAAAAATTGTCAAAAATCAAGCAAAAATCCAAATCAAAATCCACCTCCTACCCATTTTTCCTTGGCTACCATTGCTTGGATCTTGGGATTTAGAACTCAATTTGGAGGCTATGTTAGCATGCTAGATCTCAATCATGTTGAGGTATAAATCCTAAACCATAATGTAATTTTCGATTAATTACTTCAATGTAGTCTAATTAGGTGTTAAATTGTGGGTTTAATTGAATGTTTGGAAATTCAAGTGGGGATTTTGAATTGAAGCTAGGGTTTGAATTGAATTAGGTTCTTTATCATTAGCTTATGATTGTAATGAGGGGATTAACATGTAATTGAATGCAAAATCTAATTTGGTTACTAGTTGCTAATTTGTTAGTTTAAAAATGGTGATAATTATGCTAAATTGCTAACTAGGTTTTGGAAATTAAATAAAAAATGTGGGATTAAAATCTAGTTAGGATTTTTAGCACATCATTAAGGTTTCCATGAGTGGTTTAACCATTTAAAATATGCAAAACCAAGTTTAATTGTAAAATTGTGAATTTTACATTAAAAAGTGTTAAAATTGATATTTTTGAAAACTAGGATTTTGGAAATTATGCAAATTTAGGAGATTAAAAATATGGTTAGGGTTTTTATCGTATTATTAACTTTATTGAGTGTAGTTTAATGCTTTAGAGCATGGAAATCCAACCTAAATTGTAGTTTGTGCATTTTTGGCTATGAAATTGTTAAAAAGGGTATTTTGTAAACTAGAATATTAGGGTTTTTGGAATTTAATGAGATTAAATTTTGGAAATTGTTTCTATGACTTATTTAAGATATTTAATAAGTATATTGGCCGCTACATTCATTTAAACGTCATGTTTTGTACAAAAACGACGAATTGTCCTTGCTAGATTTTCGGAAAAATGACTTTTTAAGTGAAATTGGGATTTTTGTGAGTTTTAACCTAGTTTATATTAAAATTAGTGTTCGTGAATATGCAAATGAGTGTGATTGGATTTTTCTCGATGTTTTAACGTTTATACATCGACATCGAGGGTTGGTTTGACTATTCTTGCATGCGTAGGCGATAGGTTTGGACCTATGCGTGATAGGCGTGCCGATTTGATTTTCGTATGCCGTTTCGATTTCGAATTTAGTTTTAATGCGATACGGTGCGTTATGATATGTAGGTACCCCATGTGGACTTCGAGGCGACAAGCAAGCGCGTGGCGGCGTCGGCACCGGCAAGCGAGGACCAGGTGAGTAGATTTATATCTACGGGGAGAAGTCGGATGGATGGCGTATAGCACCCCCGCAGTCCGTGGTGGTGTATACGGATGCGTATACACACCAACAATTATTGTATGTTTTGGGATTAATAACGATGTTAGGATAGAAATTGGTGTGTTGGATTACTTTATTGTTGCGAACCCTAGGGTAGTGTTGCACTACACATACACACATACATACTTGCATACATTCCTATTTATATGTGCTCATGGGATTCTTTATAGTTATGTGTTCACATGGGTATGGGACTATGTGTTCACATACGGATCTGAGGATGATACTTGGGATTGAGATGAGTCGATGAGATTTGTGTTGAGGTTGTGATATCGGTGATATGGCAGGATTCTTACTTGAGGTACGTCCTGGTGTCATAGCGGATCTTGGGGCGGCGATACAGGTGAATAGTGTTATAAATAAAATGGTCGACATATGATCGTGATATGAGACATGATATGCTAGGATATTGATATTAGGCCGTATTGGGCGATGTATACCCCTTGATGATGATGTGCTGATGATATCAGTTTGTACGAGACTGTCGATCAGTAGCCAGATCATGACCATATTGATGATATTAGTATTGTTCTAGACATTGGTCAGTACCCTAGAATATGATCTTTGATAAAGAGGATACCGAATGAATAGTGTGATGAATATGATATTGACCCGTACCCAGATTTGGGGATGCCGTACGACGGATTTACGTACGAGCTATATTTTGATGATTGATCCGCACTCTTGACTTGGGATGTCTGATTATAGATATGGTATCGGATATGATATTATTGAGGTGGGATCACCTACTAATATATATACAGGTATGTATATATATCGACTCAGATGTTAGGCGGTTTCGTTACCTGTAGTCCAGCTTGTTAGCTTAGCCCTTTAGTTTAATTTAGTTATTAGATTAGATTAGACTCCTACCTATTTCAAAAATAGCGGATCGTGGGTATTTTAAAAGACAGGTCAAGGGATCTACGGATATTTCAAAAGACGTATCCTTTCTTAAAACTGCCGTAGCCCTATTTTCAAAACCCCACGATTCGTGTTATTTCAAATGGCACCAGTGTTTAATATTTAGCTCCCGCTCATTTTGGTTACTCGCTCCGCATCGCATACTTACATTGTTATTTCATATTGCATTGTTGATATTATGCTGTTAGGACACCAGCACCATTACCGATGATGCGTATGTGCCACGTACACTTACTTGCCGGCTCACACACATCTTCATCGGTATTTTCCATGTCACGTACACCTTAGAAAATATTATTGCTTGACTTAGCTTGTTAGTTAGTAATTTGACATGATATTAGTGTACTTGCCTCATATGTTAGTTTAGACATTGTTGTTATTACCTGCTACTTCATGCATACTGTTATTCATTGTTATGCCGCATTCATGGTTTCTCATGCAAATATTCACTATTTTACGTATTATTGAGGTTTTGGATTCGGATTTCCATGAGATTTTCTGGATTTGGAGGAAAACCGCAAAAACATAAATAAACCTTTTCTCTCTTTTAAAATAAAAAAGTGCGGTTTTCCCATGATGAATGAGTCGTCCACCATGAGTTTGCTGATGGATTTTGAGACCCGATTCGAGGAGACGGATGAACCGTTTCGGGTACATGGTGTACCCGGTAAGGTACCCCGGGGCAAGAAGCGCGTGATCATGACGATGTGAGCCTGGCAGGGGAGCACTACCTACCGGTGATATTACCCGACGCGTCGGGTATCCGGAGGATACCGTCGTGGTCTTGAGATGGATGGTAGGGGCCGGTCTGGACTGACGGCGCCCTAGATATTGTGATTGAGACATTGAGATTGAGACTTGAGGTACATAGATTGTGACACAGAGATATCGAGGTATTTGGACACTTGTTTTGTGTCGATGCTGGGCACTGTTTTATGCTGATTTCATATATGGTACCTTATTTCTTTTAAAATACAGAAATCTCACTGATTTATGAAACCAGTTTTATTCAGTACATGCATTCTGTTTCATGCATTCATACATCATTCATATGATATATTGCTACCTGAGGCACTGACACGGGCACATGAGTTTACACTCGGGTTAGATATTTACCCTAGCCATTGTTAGGCTGCATGTTATATATGTTTTTGAGTATATATTATGATCATTGACCTAGGTTGCGTTATTTATGCGATTTCTTTTCGTAGATGTTTTTCTATTCACGAGTTGGCAACTCACCCCCGTTGTGCCCCAGTTTCTTGCAGGTTTGCCGTACAGGTTTCATTACGGCTTGTGGGCATAGTTTCCTTCGGGTGATTTGCTAGTAGGTGGGTTTACTTGTATCGTACCCCCCATTATATAACTTGTATATTATTACTCTGTTGTATCTAGAAGTTCCATCAACCAAACATGTATTTATTTTGAGATAGAGACCAGTGATGTTATTCCTTCGACCTTAGAGCCGCGCGTTATATTTCTGTGGTTTTCTTGTGGTTTGAGTTTCCTTTTGAATTTTGATCCTCGCCGTTGGCGTTGTATATTATATTGCTTGTGTGGTTGTGACCGTCGATTGACGAAGAGCTAGCTCCCGCTTGGGGATGCCTTTTTTCTTGATTTCGTATACTATTCATGTTGTATCCCGTTTGGGGGACAGTATTTACAAAGGAGACTCTGCCGAAATTTTCAGTAAATTTTTGATGTTTTATAAACCGCATAATTCGGCTTATGCTATTGAAATTACTTTCTTTAAGTTGGTTTTTCCTGCACTCTACTACTTTTCTTGGTTTGGATTTCTGGGTTTTCGGTTTACTTAGATTACGTACGTCTCGAGACGTTCGTAGTTTAAGTGCCGGTCATGTTCCGTACTTTCGGGCCGTGACAATCACATTCCAGATAAATAGAAAATGTTAAACTTTCCGATCGAACAATCAAATACCCAAGTTTTCCCGAAACAGCTCAACACATGAAATAAGTTTAAAAACATTCACTTCATGCATCAGTACCAACGGTCCAGCCGTAGAAGGGTCAAGCCAACGCCTCACATGTGGCACGCCGTACTGCCCCAAACCCTAAGGTTCAAAGGGCAGTTCAAGACGGTCACATAATCGAGTTAAGCTTTGTTGTCTTCTAGAGGGTCCATCGCATTACTTGCACTACTTAGAACGTTATTAAACTACGGAAAAATCCAACAATTGGAAATTTCCCGGCAGGGGAAAAATTGGGTATTTATATTCGGTCGAACTTTTTAACATATTCTAAATTACCCGGAAAAACACATAGACGCAGTTAAAGATTCCGATCGAATCATCGAGCCCCCAATACAAGCCAGAAAACTCAACTCTTGAGTATAGATTAAAAATACCCATAAAACAGAGGAAACTCAAAAAGACATTACTGTGCAAAAATCAATAAATGATGTGACTGTATGGCCACGGAACCGCCGCACGAGCCTTGCTCGTGCCGCGCTTCCGCGGCGCTTAATTGGATTCAGGCGCACGTGCGGCACAGTATTTCTTAGAAATCCCTGCTGATTTTTCTGCATATTTTTAATTCACAAAATTCTCAGTTTTGAAAAAATGTACAGAGAAGGTTTTTGGATTAGGGTTTCGGGTTCGATCGGGTTTCTAACATCGCCTACACTTCGCCTAAAGCTCTAGCTAGGCTCTGATACCACTGTAGGGTTCCTAGGCACACTAATGAGGTTCCACAAGGCTTCAACCATGCTAAATTCTAAAATTTAGGTGCCGAGAAACCCTAATCTAGATCGTTAACTAGAAATTAGGCGAAACAACAAGCTACTAAACTGCTTTAGTGCTAAGTGAAATGGGCTACAACCTTTGTAGATCCGGTACTCCACTTCCTTAGCTCCATGACGATGTCCCTTCACTGCGATCATCGGATCCCGGACTCTAGCGTCGGTTTCATCGGAGAAATGGACGGGCTAGGTCGTCGACTTCGATGCCGAAGATGATCTACGTCGAGGCAACTCAAGATCAAGCTCCATCTTCACTTGGTCATAGAACTTGTGAAGATAACACACTCCTCTACATGGCAAGTGGTAGAGGATGAAGAAATAGGAAGTGGGTTCACTTTGGATTTGGATTTCTCACTCTTTTTCTCATGGCACCATTGAAGGTAGCAAGGTTTCTTCTTCTTCTTGAAGAAGAAGAAGAAGAAAGAATATGATAAGAATAATAAAATCAATTGATGAATAATAATAAATCAAGTGATCTTATCATAATGCAACCATGGGTTAGTGTAACAAGTGTATAGACTAAACTAGGGTTTAGGTGAATGGTTAGGTTAAGGAAATAAACAAAATGGTCAAAGCTTTTCAAAGTTTCAAGAAGCTTCAACTAAAAACCAAAAGAAGCCTCCATTTTGTTTCTTGCCCAAAAATAAATAAAATGAATAAGTGAATAATTTAAAACCCTAACCATTAAGATAAACATGGTTCAAAGCATACACACCCAAGTTTGCATGTATCATTAAACATGATACAAACTAGTGCACAGACATATGTCATATATATACAATGTGCATATCAAGTGAGAAAATCCATCTTAAGTGAACTAATACTAGTTAATGTAAAGTAATATATAAAATATATAATTACACATTAAATCATTAAATCAACACTTGATTTAATGATCCGGTCATATCGCATATAACCGACTAATATCAAGTGTATCAATGTATCGAATTAACACTTGATTCGGTAACCCGGCTATATCATATATAACCGTCTAATGATACAAATCGCGAGAGTAGAATACAGTATCACATAGTGGTATTATTCTCGGTCCCGCACATATCTCATATGCGCTCCTATTTCGTTTCGCTTGAGCCAGGAAACCTCTATGTAGGACTCTAAAGACTCGTCAATACGCCGGCAGCAGGCGATGATCATATCAGACACCCACAAGCCGTAAGCGGTCTGCTAAACGTAACGGCCACCCGGGTATTGAGCGATCAGAAGATCAACGAGCAACCCCACTCACACTCCTATGAATCCAACCAGCAACACTTACCGTATAGTCCGATCTCGTCGTCTGATATGTCGCATATCTTGCCTAGGGGTGGTAAACGTCAGACCCGAATAGCTCGATAAGTCGTGTCTATATGAGGTCTATAACATTTCGAGAAACTACTGGTAACACTTACCAGTAAATCTCAGCAACCCTGGCCAGGGATTTCCGGTTATAGCCAATCGAACACAGCGCAACATCAACTCCCTATACCGGAAGAGGCGAATCCCCTCCTATCGCTCATTGCCTCCATGTGATTCGGGACTGTACCCAAAAACCACCGTTTTGCACGCCCTCTTGGACGTGGTAAGGTGGAAATCAAAGCACAGTGGGAATCACACAAGACTCTATGACGATCTCGGGTCTACAGACTAACCTGTACCAGTGTCACCAGAGAACTGCCATCTGACGTAAGGTATAATACCATCTGGGAGTTCTCGGCGAGTCCGTCCAGTGTACCCAGTCTCCACTGAGCACCCGTATATCATCTCTGATGTCAAACACCAATGGATATGGGATCATCCATCGCCCATCTGTATGGGTCGAGAAGGTATACGCTAGTCTACACTGGTATATCGATGCCCTGTCTCGATACACCCATGACTAAGGACCTTGAAGGATGTACTTATGGACTACCATGTCCCACTAGTATGATCCGCATCATAGTCCAGGTAGTCAAGTACACATTCTAAGGGCTTTACCAACATGTAACAGAGAGACAATCAGTGTACACGTTAAGGTAAAGAGCAACCAGATAGCATACTATCATGTCGAGCAAGAAAGTCCTCCCTATATATGTCCAAGCATCCACTACAATATACATCCTATTTATAGTAATGGCCTCTAGGGCATACATATAACTAACATCACATAAACCCAAATCCTAGTAAAAACTCAGGCGCCGTCACTCTAATCGGCCCTCAAATCCTGTAAATCTCATGGAACCATGAGTGCCCAACATCGGCACTCGAAAATATCATGAAATAATCGTGTCCAGCATCGACACGCAAATCCTCATGTATCGGGCTCCGTCAGTCCGGATCGGCCCACATGCTCCGTCTGCTGAATCGGCCCTCGGCCCCGGCAGTACGGGTCGGCCCATATCCATCTCTCGACTCTTGTCAGTATCCTCCGGATAACCGCCAGGTCCAACCAATCACCGGTAGGTAGTAGTCCCTCTGCCATGCTCACTGTCTGTATACACAGCATCCCTTTCATGCCCCGGGGTACCGTACCGGCTCCACCATGTACCCGCAATCGGCCTCATCCAGCTCCTCGATTCGGGTTCACATGTCACACGTCTCAGAACCGAGAAAACGCATGGTGGACGCACTGAAATATCATATCAAGAGAAACCGAGTTTTCAAAACAGTGCATATTTTCTTAAAATAATACCACGGTTCTCAAATCCAGAAATCACACGAATCCAAACTCAATGCGTAAATCCATGCAATGTGGCGTATGCTACTGAGAGTAAAAAGGGAAACCGCTCTTTTCAATGGATCTAGTTTTGAAAATATCTCATGCGGTCCCCATTTCTAGAAATCAAAGCCAGTATCATCCATGTATATAGGTAAGGATGTGCACCAATATGAATATACAGTGTGCATGTCCGCAAGAAGGGATATATCAATGTATGTGTGCCCTAATATAGATATATAGTGTGCATGTGCGCAATATGCGGCAGAAACATGTCTAATCATCAATGATGCGGTAACTGAAATGACGTATGGTTCGTAGCAATCCTATAGTGCGAGTGTCATGGCAATCACTAACGGTGTGAGTGTAACATACAAATAGTGCTCGTGTAGCTTGAACCGTTAGTGACAGTGCGGTGTTATATAACTACCCTTTTTTATATGCAACAAAGAGGGGTATGATACAGTAATACTTATGCACGAACAATATACATGTAAGTATATATACGACTACAATACCCTATAACGCCCTGACGCTTAACGCCATACGGGCGATTTCCCCGTAGACATTAAATCTACTCACCTGGTCTCGTGCTAAGTGTAGCCGACTATCTGATTCCCCTTCTTTGCGGCGTCCGAAATACCCGCCTGCGAACCTAGAAATTGCACAAAGAATACACATAAGCTAAAATCCTGCAAAAACGCGATATTAAACCAAACGAGAAACTCGCGTCGCGAACTAAACGCGTGTGTAAACGTAACGTGTGTGCATACGCCAAAACCCAACGTGACACGCTGTGGCACACAGCGACACACTGTGACACATATCAAACCAACTCAACTCGTATCGTACGTGTCGCGTAAGTCCCGCTACGCAAAAAAATAGGTAATAGGTCCCAGATTTAATCTGGAGCAGAAACAAGACAATCAAACAAGACCAAACCCCTCACAATATCTACAGACAACTACCTGCAAAAATTCAATACAAAAGCTCAAAATTGGGCCGGCGACCATAAGGGTCATATCGGCCCAAATTGGGTAAAACTGGTCCAGGTTTCTACACTATAATCCTAGCACAATTCATAGCCTAGTGTATATGTTTGCTTACCAAAATTACTACCCTAGTAACAGTAGATTCTATGTATCATATAGTTTAGCATAAAACGTTTTAAAACACCTAGTTTGCAACATAGGGTGCACTAGTGAAAATAGGTGAAATTACAAGAGTCAAGTGATACCAACAGCACAAATTAAAGCTAATCTAAACATAAAAATCCTAATTTAACAGAATTCTACCTAAACCATCAATCATCACAACACCCTCAAACACTAAGATTCGCTAAACCACCCCAGATTCTGTCCAAAGTAAGAACCCAAAAACCAAACAATACCAAACTCATACAAAAACCTACAAGAACCCCTAGCCAAAGCACAACCACCTAACTCTTCATGGGGGCCGGCAACGCCGGAATTTGAGGGTAGGTCGCCGGAATTTTGGGAAGGGGTGGGCTCGAAAATCAACACAACAATCAGTGAGGCCTGCATACTATTCTGTAGGTGTTTGCTAAGCTAGAAAATGACTACAGATATAGCAGATCACCAATATCCTACAGTTTACATCAAAACCTTATTTTAAATTTCAAGTTTTAGACTTTAAGGCGGTTTAGCTAAATCTAATGACACTACTAGGTTTTCACAGCATATATAACACCTAATTAGGTTCATTAAGCTATAAAAACTCTAACTTAGCTAAATCTTCACTTAAAACACAAATCTAGCACTAATGACCACATAAACACTAATTTAAGCTAACAACTACAAGTCTAACATACAAAGAAGTTGGGCTAAGAATTATACCTCACTTGATCCTAGGTGCAGGGAGAAGGAGGACAAGAAGAGAAGGAGGAGGTTCCATTGTTGCTACTGCTACTGGGCTGCTGTTGTTGCCGATGTTTTTGTTGCTGATGCTACTTGCTGTTGTTGTTGCTGCTGGATGCTGCTACTACTGCTACTGCTGCTACTGTTGCTTGTGTTGCTGCTGCTGCTGTGGCTTCTGCTGCTGCTGTTATGGGTGTGTGTGTGTGTGTGAATGAGAGAGAAGTGAGGAAATGAGTGTGGGAAAAGAAACAAATGAGAGATATGAAAGAGTCAAACCCCCTCTCTCTCTCCTCATTAAATGTAAGTATGGCTCCCCCATCATGCCCTCTCTCTCTTTCCACCCAAGTCAAATCCCAAAACAAACACAAAATAAAAAAAACTAATACACTAATTAAATTCAAATTAGCTTAACAAGAATGGGTTAGTCCACCATGGTTACTAAACATGGTTTAACCCTAATTTAACCCTAATTTACATGCATAAGTGTGTGCAAGCCTAAATAAAATCTAATAAAATATTCATTAATTTTGATAAAATATTTGAAAATCGTTTTGGTAAACTTTTTACTAAAAACCACACATTAAAGTATAATTAGCCATTAATCACATTCTAAAGTATTACAGCTTTACCAACATGTAACAGAGAGACAATCAGTGTACACGTTAAGGTAAAAAGTAACCAGAAAGCATACTATCATGTCGAGCAAGAAAGTCCTCCCTATATATGTCCAAGCATCCACTACAATATATATCTTATGTATAGTAATGGCCTCTAGGGCATACATATAACTAATACCTACCGCAGAAGCGTAGGGTATAATCGTCATGCGAGCCCTTTCCAAATCAGTCTTGGGAGACATCTCTTTGGAGAGGGTGATTCCGTGACAAGCCGGTAGGTTACCGTGCTTAGAATCTTCCATCCTGAATCTTTTCAATATGGTGTCTATGTACCGGGACCGCGAAAGTCCCAACATCCTCTTTGATCTATCACGATAGATCTGGATCCCTAGAATGTTGGTGGCATCACCCAGGTCCTTCATGGAGAACTTCTGTGACAAGAATCCTTTGACCGACAGTAGCATATGAATATCATTTCCTATTAGGAGAATGTCATCCACGTACAAGACGAGGAATACTACAGCTCTCCCTACAATCTTACTGTATATGCATGGTTCATCTGGATTCTTGATAAAGTCGAATTCTTTGACAGTATCATCAAAACAGATATTCCAACACCGCGATGCCTGCTTCAGTCCATAAATAGACTTAAGCAACTTGCACACTTTACCGCTGCTCCCACTCTGAATGAATCCCTCTGGCTGATCCATATAGACGCATTCTTCCAAATTACCATTTAGAAAAGCCGTCTTTACGTCCATCTGCCAGATCTCATAATCATGGAAGGTGGCAATGGTAAGAAGGACCCGAATGGATTTGAGCATAGCCACTGGAAAAAAGGTTTCGTCATAGTCTAAACCAGGTCTTTGACGAAAACCCTTTGCAACAAGTCTAGCCTTATAGGTTTCAACCTGCCATCCACACCAATCTTCTTTCTGAAGATCCATTTGCATTCTACGGGTTTTACCTCATCTGGAGCAATGTCCAAAGTCCATACTTTGTTGGTGTACATGGACTCCATTTCGGTCCGCATTGGATCCAGCCATTTTACCGAGTCACCGCTCTGAATGGCTTGCTGGAAGCTAGTAGGGTCATCATTATTAATGATGCAATCTTCTCGATCCCCGTCTATGAGAAAACCGTAGTATCTTTCGGGCGGATGAGACTGCATGCTACTTCTACGGATAGGCGCTGGGATGTCCCTTTTTTCTGAACCTTCTTGTTCTACCAAACTTTCAGTAACAGCTTGTGGTTCTGGAATTTCTTCCAGTTCTATTGCGCTCCCACTCTTCTGATTTTCTAAAAATTCAGCATCCAAGAAGTGGGCATGACGAGAAACAAAAACCTTTTGCTCCTCTGCGTAATAGAAACAATAACCCTTGGAGTTCTTTGGATATCCTACAAACTTACACTGTACCGAGCATGCCTCGAACTTGTCCGCATGCTGCTTTTTAACAAAAGCTGGACATCCCCATGCCTTCAGGTACTTAAGATAGGGTTTCTTCCCACTCTACATCTGATATGGTCTGGTAGGCACAGGCTTGGTTGGAACTTTGTTCAAAAGATATGTAGCTGATTCTAGTGCATAACCCCAGAAAGATCGCGGTAACTCAGCCTTACTCATCATGGAACGAACCATATCCAATAGGGTTCGATTCCTCCTTTCCGATACACCGTTGTGTTGTGGTGTGTATGGAGGAGTAAGCTGAGAGAGAATTCCATTCTCTTTTAAGTAACCCAGGAACTTGGCACTTAAGTATTCACCATCTCGATCAGATCTCAGTGTCTTGATACTTTTGCCTGTTTGGTTTTCCACTTTATTTTTGTATTCCCGGAATTTCTCAAAGGCCTCGGATTTTTGCTTCATCAAGAATATATGTCAATACCTAGAGAAATCATCCGTAAAAGTAATGAAGTAGGAATAACCACCTCGTGCATGTGTAGACATTGGACCACACAAATCGCTGTGTATGAGTCCCAAGAGCTTGCTCGCTCTTACTCCGTGTCCAGTAAACGCAGTCTTTGTCATCTTTCCTATGCCACAAGATTCACAAGTAGCATAAGATTGATATTCGAACGGATTCAAATATCCTTCTCTATGTAACATAGTCAACCGTGTTTCATTGATGTGACCTAGTGTACAATGCCATAAGAAAGCCTGATTTATTTCTGGGGATTTTCTTTTAAGTGTTTCCTGGACATTGAAAACCTGAGCTTGATTCAATATGTATATACTGTCATCAAATGTACCGGACCCAATCAGAACTTGATTTAGGTGGATGTGAACCACATCGCTTACGAATGTAAAATCATATCCCTCTCTCGAAAGTGAGGACACTGATATGATATTACAAGTCAAACTAGGTACATACAAACAATTATGTAGAATCAATATCTGCCCACTTGTCAAACCTAGGCGATATTCTCCCACGGATTCAGCATCCACGCTCATTCCGTTCGCAACTCTGAGAGACAAATCGCCTACCCTAATAACTTTATGGTTTCTCAAAGCATGTAATGAATTACAGATATGAGATCCTGCTCTGGTATCTAGTACCCAGGAAGTAGAGTTAATTGACAAACAGTTCTCAATTACAAACACACTCGAGGCCGAAGCCACAACATACTTCGAATCCTGTCTACTGGCTTCCAAAGCCCTGCAATCCTTCTGCCAATGCCCGCTCCCATAACAATAGGAACATCCCTCCTTCCCTACACCAAGTCCCGAAACTTTTGCTCTTCCCTTTCCTTCTACTTAACTGACACCATATATTGGCATTCTGGAGGTCTTCTTCTATTCACCCTTTGCTTTCGCCCTGGATGCAGAAGAAGAAGGTCCCCCATTAAGAAGAGCGGGTGTCTCCCTTGTTTCTTTCAGGTTGTAAGTAGAGGGTATGGACTGTGGAAATAAGTCAGCATATGACCTGTTTCCCAACATGGTCTCCAGGTCCATGAGCTCATCAATATAGCTAGTCATCGTAAGGATGTTGCCCCCTACAGATGACCCGACAGCCAACCTCGCTTGAAGCAATTCGTTCAAGGTCTCATATCTTGCGATACGAGATTGCTCTGTTAGTTATATGTATGCCCTAGAGGCCATTACTGTACATTGGATGTATATTGTAGTGGATGCTGGGACATATATAGGGAGGACTTTCTTGCTCGACATGATAGTGTGCTATCTGGTTACTCTTTGCCTTAACGTGTACACTGATTGTCTCTCTATTACATGTTGGTAAAGCCCTTAGGATGTGTACTTGACTACCTGGACTATGATGCAGATCATACTAGTGGGGACATGGTAGTCCATAAGTACATCCTTCAAGGTCCCTAGTCATGGGTGTATCGAGACGGGGCATCGATATACCAGTGTAGACTAGCGTATACCTTCTCGACCCATACAGATGGGCGATGGATGATCCCATATCCATTGGTGTTTGACATCAGAGATGATATACGGGTGCTCAGTGGAGACTGGGTACACTGGACGGACTCGCCGAGAACTCCCAGATGGTAATATACCTTACGTCAGATAGCAGTTCTCTGGTGACACTGGTACAGAGTAGTCTGTTGACCCGAGATCGTCATAGAGTCTTGTGTGGTTCCCACTGTGCTTTGATTTCCATCTTACCACGTCCAAGAGGGCGTGCAAAACGGTGGTTTTTGGGTACAGTCCCGAGTCACATGGAGGCAATGAGCGATAGGAGGGGATTCGTCTCTCCCGGTATAGGGAGTTGATGTTGCGCTGTGTTCGATTGGCTATAACAGGAAATCCCTGGCCAGGGTTGCTGAGATTTACTGGTAAGTGTTACCAGTAGTTTCTCGAATTGTTATAGACCTCATATCGACACGACTTATCGAGCTATTGGGGTCTGACGTTTACCACCCCTAGGCAAGATATGCGACATATCAGACGAACAGACCGGACTGTACGGTAAGTGTTACTGGTTGGATTCACAGGAGTGTGAGCGGGCTTGCTCGTCGATCTTCTGATCGCTCAATACCCGGGTGGCCGTTACGTTTAGCAGACCGCTTGCGGCTTGTGGGTGTTTGATATGATCATCACCTGCTGCCGGCGTATTGACGAGTCTTTAGAGTCCTACACAGAGGTTTCCTGGCTCAAGCGAAACGAAATAGGAGCGCATATGAGATATGTGCGGGACCGAGAATAATGCGTGTATGTGATACCGTATTTCATTCTCGCGATGAATGTATCGATTGGTTGTATGCGATATAACCTAGTTATCGATTCAAGGATTGATTCGATAAGCCGATACATTGGATACTAGTCGGTGATATGCGATATGACCGGATCGTTAAATCAAGTGTTGATTTAATGATTTAATGCATAATTATATATTTGATATATTACTTTGCATTAACTAGTATCGGTTCACTTTAAATGGATTTTCTCGCTCGGATGTGCACATTGTATATTCGATATAGTTTTGTGCACTTGATTGTATCATGTTTGATGATACATGTTCACTTGTGTTTGTGTGAAGATTGAACCATGGTTATAAGAATGGTTAGGGTTATGATTATTTATTCATTCATTTATTTATTTATTTGTTTTGGAAAATAAAAGCAAAAGAGAAAAACGGTTGCTTTCTTTGTTCTTATTATGAAGCTTCATGAAGACTTTGACCAAGTGACCATTTTGTCTCATGCTTAACCCTAACCATTCCATTCAACCATGATTAACTCTCTACACATTACCATGGTTAAGATTATGATAAGAATGATTTTATTATTCTTATTATAACACTTATGATATTCATTATCTTCTTCTTCTTCTTCATCTTCAAAGAAGAAAGCTTGCTTCATCAATGGTGATTGATGAAAAAGAGTGAGAAATCCAATTCTAAAGTGAACCCACTTCCTATTTCTTCATCCTCTACCTCTTGCCAAGTAGTAGAGTGTGTTTCCTTCACAAGTTTTCTAGACTTGGTGAAGTTGGAGCTTGATCTAGCGATGCCTCGACGTAGATCATCTTCGGCATGGACATCGACGACCTAGCTCGCCATTTCTCCGACGAAGCCGACGCTAGAGCCCGGGAATTCATTTGGACAGCGAGGGGACTTCGTTGCGGAGCTATGGAGGTGGAGCACCGGATCTACAAAGGTTGTACTTCCGTTTAAACTTTAGTTAAGTTGTTTACTAGTTTCATTTTCGCCTAGATTTCTAGAACCCCGTCGCCTGTAGGGTTCCTAGGCACTCACAAGAGGTCTCACAAGGCATCAACCATGCCAATTTCAAAATTTAACGGTGCCGAGAAACCCTATCGAACAGTCAAACATTTTCTATTTATCTGGAATGGGATACAATAATTGGAATTCACAATAAGTTATGAGATAACTGAATGAATATTATAAACATAGCAGTTTAGTCTCACTTGATCGGTTGCTACGGAATTTTGATGTGATCAAAAGTCCGTCGCAATCACGTAGCGTACGCGGATACTCGCCGGGTAAACTTAATAGACAGCCTCACTCCATAGCCCCGACCAAGTGACTGTAGGAGAACCCCGTCGCCGAAAGCATCCGTTCGGATGCTCGCGGCAGCGGTGTTCCGCCTTGGTGCACTTCGTCGACGGTATCGGGGGTGCGGCCGTCTACTGAAGTTTGCGACGAGCATTCGATCAGGATGTCGGGAATCTTGCTGAATTGCCCGACTTGATATTGAAAAGTGTTTTCGATAATGAGACTAAAATGCGGGGTTTATAATTGTTAGGCATGTGATGTCTAAGGAATTCATTTGATTAGGCATGCGATGTCTAAAGAGGTTGCGGATTCCAACTGTTGTAGTTTTACACTTTCTTTTCTGTGACCGTAAGTGTAATATGTGATATCGCCAGTTTCGTTGCTATATGTCAACGACAATTGGGATACGCACTTTTACTTACGTTGATGACATGTGATGTTATGTGTTGCTGGATATGTTATATTGGATCGTCGTGTTTGAATAGCCGGGGGTTTTTATGTGAGATGAGTGTTTTTCATTTTCATTCATGTAAAAACTTGTATGTAATATTCTTTTATTGGGACACTTCCAGGTTGCGGAAGATGTCACCGTTTGTATATTATTTACTTTTCCGCACTAGGATAGACCCAAGGAGGGGAGCACAAGTAACCGGGTTCTGGAGTCCAGTGGGAGACCAACTCGAGAAGTCGAGTCCGGGTCTCCTAACTCTAGAATTGGTAGGGTTGCTTGCCGCTCTCGTAGGGGTCTAGGGGTGTGGGTTTGGCTATTCATCGCGACCGTGGAATCCGTGTTTTATACTGGCTCGTATCAAAAACACGGACGTCCTAGTATATCCAATATTTCATATGTTTCTTCTGCTGCGATATCTGTGATGTGATCATGTGATATGTTCTGTGATGGATACTTTATATAGTATATATGATATATTATATAGGCGTTACTTATGTTTTACACCCGCGCTAGCCCTGCCCTGCTCTGCCGTTAGTTACCTAACCTAACGGTGCACGAGGGGACATCGAGGCGAATGCGGATGGCATAAGTGTACGTTGTATTTATCTGTGATGTTTAGGTACTTAAATGATGGGACTTCATTAATGTGATTAATGAAAGAAAAGAAACCTAAGATATTGTAGAATCGAATTTCAAAATAAAACAGGTAGCTACAGTTCTTGCTTTGCACAGAGGTATATGTGATATATCCTGCACCTTATTCGATAAGGAAAGGACCGAGATCCCTTCACCAGGAGTGACTCCTTTAGCAATAACTGGCAGATGCTACACCACACGGTTTGTCTTTTGATTGCTTTTAAAAGTTCTGCTTTGCACAGTGATATATATGATATATCCCGCACCTCATTCGACGAGGAAAGGACCGACGATCCCTTCACCGGGAGTGACTCCTTTAGCAAAACTAGAAAAGCCTCAAAAGCACTCCATTTCAAAATCATTTGATTCTACAACGATATCAAGTTCATTACGCAATAGGTTTTCAGAAAAAGCCTATCGTAGCCCTCCGTCATTTCAGATAAGTTGTATATAGTATTCGTGCTGCATTTGTTGGCTTTCGTCAAGGTGCAGTGTGCGGTAGCTATATGCTGCTTATCTGCCAGCATACGATGCGATTGGATTAGGGTAGTCGTGCGGCTTTGTTGGCTTTCGTCAAGGGTCGTGCGGGTGGGTTTAATTCAATCAGGAAATGTACGGGTTGAACATGACTAGCGGGCTATAGTTTGTTGGCTTTCGTCATGGTCATAGCACGTTAGGGGCAAAATATTATCGGGAATTTCAAGTGTTGAAATTTGCAATGAGATTGCATACCCTCTATGAGATAGTTGGATCCCGATACCCGCTGCGAGTAATTGTTACTCCTGGGAGAGTTTTACACATTACAATTAGCCGATCAAGTAGGTGTCTAGAAAGGTGTCAACGGGGTTACGCCTTTGGGAAAACGAGGTTTACATTAATTAGGTTCGTGCGAAAGCACGGGGGACCTCCCTCAAAGTACCGACACTGGCCTGGCTGAAAGATTGTCGAACTTGTAGTGTGTAATTAATCCCGGCTAGTCTTTCCTTTTAGGGTTTGAAGGAAGATTTGATAAAAAGCAGTGGGAGCCATCCTGATTAGATAAAATAAATAACCAATCTATTCTTTCCAGAGCGCACGCTGAGTGTTTTCTTCTCTCTCTCTCCTGGTAGCGACCATATCACGCCATAATCAAGATAATAAAACGGATATTTGACCGAACCCGCTTGTTATACTGAGATGGGGAACGTTGGTCCCGCTCCAACTTATAATTGTTATAAGACAGAGCAGGAAATTGGGGATTACCAGAATTCCCGTGCCACCCAAACTAAGAGAGTACATGCTGATGCATCATCTTCGGGTGTGTTCATTATACAGAACTGTTTCTCTGTATCCTCTACGTCCTGGGTATGTGATACCAGATCAGGATCCCAGATATGTAATCTGTTACATAGGGCTACAGAAAGGTAGAGAACTGAGAACTGGTGATAAGTTTCATGAGGCAGAAAACGGGGCAAGAGTTGCAGCCAAGTCTGTTGGTCACTGTCACCCTGTATTACCAATACATTGGTTCTGAACGAAGGTTATTAGATACCGAACCTGATATACAAAATCATATCAGTCTCTTTATTAGTAAAGAAATGATAAAATTTTGTATTGTTGGATAATGTTTTGAACATTTCCTATATCAAAAGTTGATCGGTTCAGGCACGTTATCTAAAAGCGTTGATGTTCTAAATCAAACTACAGTTCTTTAGTATACTGAACACACAAAAGAGGAAGAGTTCAGAAATGAACGGATCCTTCTTGAGGCATTGTAGACTAGGTCATATCAATGCGACCCGACTGGCTGAAGTTACATTTAGATGCATATTTAAATTAGTTTGAGTTTACATCTTATGAAACTTGCCAGTCATGTCACAAAGATTAGATGACCATAGCCCTGTTTATTGGAAACAGAGAAAAATTTAGTGAACTCTTGGGATGATACATGTTGATGTATAAAGGTCCCCTGTCTACACATGCCAAGACCGGTTTTTTGTACTTTATTACATTCTCTGATGATCTCTTTAGATTCAGACATATGTTCCTGTTGAAACACAAGTTCGAACCTTTTGAGATATTTACAGAATATAAGTTAGAAGTAGAGAACCAATACGGGTATAATTATTATGTCCTTTGATGAGATCAAGGAGGAGAATACTTGAGCACGGAATTCTTGGATTATTCTAAAGGAGAATGAGATTCTCTCTCAGCATTACTCCTCCGAATACACCATAGCACGATGGTATATCGGGGTAGAGCAATTACACCCTATTTGATATGGTGTGCTCTATGATGAGTACTGCTGAGTTACCTTTTTCCTTTTAGGAGTTATGCACTTATGAAGTTGCATACCTATTGAATAGGGTTCAAATCAAATCAGTTGCCTACCACTTCATATGTGATATGGAAAGGGTAGAGCCCATGTCTTAAGCTAGTTAAGATTTGGGGTTGTCCGGCCTATGTCTAAAAGCAAAATCCGGACAAGCTCGAGACAAAGTCTGTAATGTAGAAATGGAAAGGTTCCAGCCATACAAACTGCAGCTGATGATTTGAAAGAACCAAAGGATTCAATAGTTACCAACGAACCTCAGCCTCTCCGCCGATCTAGTAGGGTTCCTCACCCACCTGAGAGATACTTCTGTTTCTCTATGACAGTGGGAGCGAGGATTGCATCATGAGATGATGACCCAACTAGCTTCGAGCTGGCCATCAGGAGTAAGACTCTGTAAGAATGGCTGGATGATTAGTGATCTGAGATGGAATCCTTATACACCAACAGAGTATGGACTTTGGTTGCTATATCTGAAGGGTTAAATCCCCATCAGGAGCAAGTATATCTTGAGAAGATTACTTGGTGTACATGGAAAAGTTGAGACTTTCAAAGCTAGACTTGTTAAAGCTTTTCGTCATCGACCAGGCATGGATAATGATGAAACCTTTTCAGGTGGCTATGCTTAAGTCCATCCAGATCCTACTTACCACGGCTACATACCGTGACTACGATATCTGGTGGTTGGGTGTCATGACAGCTTTTCTAAATGATGTTTTAGAAAAGGCAGTCTATAAGTACACAGCCAGAGGGCCTCGTAGACAGTGGGAGCAGCAGAAACGTGTGCAAGATGCTTTATAGGATAAAGCAGGCATCGCGGAGTTGGAACATCTGTTTTGATGGATTAGTCAAAGAAGTTGACATCATCAAAATGGTAGATGAACCTTGTATAAACAAAAAGGTAGTAGGGAGTATGGTGACGATCCTCGTAGAGTACGTGGATGACATACTCTTGATAAGGAAGGAGTTTCCTATGCTACGCTCGGTCAATCTCCGCTTATCACAATGATTCTCCATGTAGGATCAAAATGATACCTCCTAAATCCTGAGTTTTCATCTATGAGATAGATGTTATTTGGGTGTTAGAATACTCACTAGTTGTAGTGAGATGGTATCAATCGATTCTGGGGAGAATCACTGGAAGGGTTCCAGGGTGATAAAGACGACTGAATGTCAGTCACAGGCATTGTCTTTACCCTCAGTAGAGGGACGGTATGTTGGAAAAGTTCCAAGCTAGATACCGTGGCATACTAGACGATAAAGGCTGGATACATCGCTACTTAAGATGCTACCAAAGAGACAGTCTGGATGTATAATAGTTCATGAGATGAACTTTGTTCCTCCCATTGTGTAACAATGGAGTTATGGCTTATGCCAAGGAACGCCGGTCCCATCAGTGATCCAGACATATTCTAAGGCAGTGTCACCTGATCATGGAGATGCTTGATCTCCAAGGGATCGAGGTTAGGAGAGTAGACTCAGAGGACAACACAGCGGATCCACTCACAAAGGCCTGTTCCCAGAGAGAGATTTTTATGGGATGGTTGAGTATGAAATACTCCAACCACTGCTATCAGATGGTCCTAGTGCAAGTGGGAGATTGTTAGTTATATGTATGCCCTAGAGGCCATTACTGTACATTGGATGTATATTGTAGTGGATGCTGGGACATATATAGGGAGGACTTTCTTGCTCGACATGATAGTGTGCTATCTGGTTACTCTTTGCCTTAACGTGTACACTGATTGTCTGTCTATTACATGTTGGTAAAGCCCTTAGGATGTGTACTTGACTACCTGGACTATGATGCAGATCATACTAGTGGGGACATGGTAGTCCATAAGTACATCCTTCAAGGTCCCTAGTCATGGGTGTATCGAGACGGGGCATCGATATACCAGTGTAGACTAGCGTATACCTTCTCGACCCATACAGATGGGCGATGGATGATCCCATATCCATTGGTGTTTGACATCAGAGATGATATACGGGTGCTCAGTGGAGACTGGGTACACTGGACGGACTCGCCGAGAACTCCCAGATGGTAATATACCTTACGTCAGATGGCAGTTCTCTGGTGACACTGGTACAGTGTAGTCTGTTGACCCGAGATCGTCATAGAGTCTTGTGTGGTTCCCACTGTGCTTTGATTTCCATCTTACCACATCCAAGAGGGCGTGCAAAACGGGGGTTTTTGGGTACAGTCCCGAGTCACATGGAGGCAATGAGCGATAGGAGGGGATTCGTCTCTCCCGGTATAGGGAGTTGATGTTGCGCTGTGTTCGATTGGCTATAACAGGAAATCCCTGGCCAGGGTTGCTGAGATTTACTGGTAAGTGTTACCAGTAGTTTCTCGAATTGTTATAGACCTCATATCGACACGACTTATCGAGCTATTGGGGTCTGACGTTTACCACCCCTAGGCAAGATATGCGACATATCAGACGAACAGACCGGACTGTACGGTAAGTGTTACTGGTTGGATTCACAGGAGTGTGAGCGGGCTTGCTCGTCGATCTTCTGATCGCTCAATACCCGGGTGGCCGTTACGTTTAGCAGACCGCTTGCGGCTTGTGGGTGTTTGATATGATCATCACCTGCTGCCGGCGTATTGACGAGTCTTTAGAGCCCTACACAGAGGTTTCCTGGCTCAAGCGAAACGAAATAGGAGCGCATATGAGATATGTGCGGGACCGAGAATAATGCGTGTATGTGATACCGTATTTCATTCTCGCGATGAATGTATCGATTGGTTGTATGTGATATAACCTAGTTATCGATTCAAGGATTGATTCGACAAGCCGATACATTGGATACTAGTCGGTGATATGCGATATGACCGGATCGTTAAATCAAGTGTTGATTTAATGATTTAATGCATAATTATATATTTGATATATTACTTTGCATTAACTAGTATCGGTTCACTTTAAATGGATTTTCTCGCTCGGATGTGCACATTGTATATTCGATATAGTTTTGTGCACTTGATTGTATCATGTTTGATGATACATGTTCACTTGTGTTTGTGTGAAGATTGAACCATGGTTATAAGAATGGTTAGGGTTATGATTATTTATTCATTCATTCATTTATTTATTTATTTGTTTTGGAAAATAAAAGCAAAAGAGAAAAATGGTGGCTTTCTTTGTTCTTATTATGAAGCTTCATGAAGACTTTGACCAAGTGACCATTTTGTCTCATGCTTAACCCTAACCATTCCATTCAACCATGATTAACTCTCTACACATTACCATGGTTAAGATTATGATAAGAATGATTTTATTATTCTTATTATAACACTTATGATATTCATTATCTTCTTCTTCTTCTTCATCTTCAAAGAAGAAAGCTTGCTTCATCAATGGTGATTGATGAAAAAGAGTGAGAAATCCAATTCTAAAGTGAACCCACTTCCTATTTCTTCATCCTCTACCTCTTGCCAAGTAGTAAAGTGTGTTTCCTTCACAAGTTTTCTAGACTTGGTGAAGTTGGAGCTTGATATAGCGATGCCTCGACGTAGATCATCTTCGGCATGGACATCGACGACCTAGCTCGCCATTTCTCCGACGAAGCCGACGCTAGAGCCCGGGAATTCATTTGGACAGCGAGGGGACTTCGTTGCGGAGCTATGGAGGTGGAGCACCGGATCTACAAAGGTTGTATTTCCGTTTAAACTTTAGTTAAGTTGTTAACTAGTTTCATTTTCGCCTATATTTCTAGCCAACGATCCGTATTAGGGTTTCTCGGCACCGTTAAATTTTGAAATTGGCATGGTTGATGCCTTGTGAGACCTCTTGTGAGTGCCTAGGAACCCTACATGCTCTCTATATAATCTTTGTTATGGAAGAAGATGGAAACTAAGTCAATCTTCTCGTGCTGCTTCTGGTATATACCATCAACTGAAGGCAACACGAGGCACTTGGCATTCGCACTCTCCTTTTCCCTTGTCTGACGGATATCCATATCCGCGACGGTGGAAACTGGACCTGGGACGGCGGGGGCATGAGTGGTAATAGGGTGGTCCAGCTTGTCATAGGCAATGGACATCTGGACAGACCTTTTCCAGTCATAAAAGTCAGATTCAGTCAACTTGTTATCTAGATGTAACCTAGTCATGGTTACATGGTCGCTGCAGTTGAGAGAGAGGAGAAAACACTTTAGCATGATGCTGTTGCAAGTTTAGATTGGTTTTTAGTTTATCTAAACTGGATGGCTCCCACTGTTTCTCGAATCCTTCCTCAAAGCATAAAAGAAGAATTAGTAAGGACTGATCTCACCGTACAATACTTGCTTAACCGTTCAACCAGGCTGGTGTCGGTACTTCGAGTGAGGTTTTACGACGCTTTCGCGTAGTACATTAATTAAATAACCTCTTTTCCCTGGAGGCGTAGCCCTGCTAACACTGTTCTTGACACCTACTTGGTTTCTAGCATTGATCGTTAAGTTACGAATCTCCCTATAAGTAGCGGATACTCACAGTAGGATCGGGATCCAAATATCATCGTGTGATAATACTGAAGGAATCCTACCAACATTATCAAACTCCAAATGGTATGCAACACTAGCAAGTTTCAGTTTCTTTAGAAACTCCCGATGTGGATTTTTGCCCCCATGCTCTTATGACCTTGACGAAGGCCAACAAATCATAAGTCACATGTCAAGTTCTACCCATCATTATCTTGTTAATTTGAACCCATCTGTACATACCCTTGACGTTGGCCAAATGGCAATACGACTGTCCCAAACCAACTCATCTTTCTATGCAACATATGTTTACCCCAGCAGCTACCAAACACTATGCCTTGACGAAGGCCAACAAACATAGCTTGAATACTACTGACCATCCATATGAAATGACGGAGAGCTATGACTGGTTTTGGCGAAACCGTGAACGTAGTGAACTTGATATAATCGAAGGAACCTATAGCTTTTTAAAGGAGTGGTTAAAGCTCCGCAATTAAAAATTCTGCTCTTTTAAAATAACCGAGTGGTTTCTTTTAAATTTGTTCCAATGATCAGCTTTAGTTTGTTTTCTTTGCATTAATATAATGCGTCCCATCATTTATCCTATCATTGCAGAAAACAAGGAAAATACAACGTCCGCTTATGCCATCCGCATTCGCCATTGGGCCCCGTCATTCACCCGTTAGGTTGCTTAACTAACGACAGAGCGGGGGCTGGGCTAGCGCGGATGCAAAACATAAGCAACGCCTACTAGATATCATATATAGATATTATACATTCGTGAGACGCAATAATAGGCATTCCAGATCACAGATGAACATATTGGATATATTAGGAATCCGCGTTTCGTTTGAGCCTGCAATAAAAGACGGATTACACGGTTATGATGAATAGCCAAACCCCACCCTAGACCCCTACGGGTGCGGAAAACTACCCGCCTAGTACCAGAAGTGAAACGGTCTCCCTCAACGACGTGAGTAGGCCATTAAACACTTCAAAGTACCCGGTAGTTTGTGCACCGCATTTTGGGTCTATCCTAGGAGCAAAAAACAGTAAATGAAATAATACAACGGTGGCTACAACCTCAACACGGATGTGCCCCGCAAAAGAATATTACAACATATTACAATTTAAATCGAATGAAAGATAAAAACTCTCATCTCACTTCCCCGTCTATTCATTCACGACGATCCAATGAAGTTCATATACAAAAACCAATAAATCCATTACAGAAATGTGCAACCCCCAACTAACCAACATACTGGCAATTAGTGGAGGTTTACGAACACATATAAATATCACCAAGCTTGTAAAGTAACAAAGAGATTGGAATCCCGCACGCAATTAGCAAACACATCCAATTTTCCAAGGCTTGAAAATTCAGTGAGATAAATTTCAAAAGCTGAAAGTTTTGAGCCAATCCGGGAGTCGAAACGAACTCGAAACCTGCCCGAATCTTCGCGGAGGTGAAGATACATGATAATAATTTGATTGGGGGGGCCTCGGGGGGAGCCCACCATTGGGGGCCACCATGAGGTGGCCTCCAAAGGAGGACAGACCTGACAGACCAGTTTCTGGTCTCTCAGGTCAGCAGCCCCCAAGGCCACCAATTGGTGGTCTTGGGGGGTGTTCCCGGCCATTGGTCCCACCCGGGGTGTCCTCGGGGTACGCACGCTTGACCCCGCGGCTTCTCGGTTCAAACCGTGAGCCCGCGGGGTGTGCAAATAACTCAAAACCTCACTTTTCAAAACTGTTTTTGTCGACAGTTTTCCGGCGACAAAAACGGCGGAATTCTAACATCGCTACAAACGATCTAAGGTTTGTGAATGGCTATGATACCACTGTAAGTCGATGTTACACACCCCACGTGTCCGTAGGGAGGCGGAATTAGCAAAAAATGATTTTTACGAGCTTCGCAACATCGACGCAAACCAAGGATCGAACACATACCGTAGCTAGCAAACTACTTGAGGTTGAACTACTCGGATTCGAATTTATACCTCACGTTACTTGTCCTTCGGGTCTTCATCGCTGTCTTCCACACCTCGTAGGCTCTATGGAACATGGGCACCTCAACGGCCTTCTCGAGTCAAAGACGATCCACCCGAGAGTCTATATTCCGAGCTCCTATCTTGAATCTGAGATAACTACGGCTTCTAGTTTGCTAATCTAGAAGTCCTAGAGGGTGTAGAGTATTTAGATGGATTACAAAGTCACTTAAACCCTACGATTCTCAACTCATTAGAGCTTTTAGGTTTTGAGGAAGAAGATGAAGACTTGAGGAGAGAGAAGTGTTTTGTGATAATGAAATGAATAATTCTTATGCTAGAATAATATGAAGCATAATAATATCTCTCTTGATAATATCAAGATAATATCTAGCATGCTTCATTTAATTCTAAGTGTGAATCACCTCATGAGTCATTAAGCATTTAATGTAAACATACACCTTATCCTCCACCTCATTTAGTTTAAATCCTAAAAGGAAATAAACACAAATGAGTCAACTTCTTCTAGAAGCTTCCTAAGAAATTATGTGACTGCCCCTCCCATCCGTATTTCCGAAAAACACGGATAATCTTTGACTGAATAATTCCATCTATATAATACTAGAATATGGCTTAAACCAAAGCCCGCTAGTATTATCTGCCCGGTTACAGTACGTGCACAAGTGCACGTAAGTGATCGCGGCCCTGCCGTAAAACCATACGGCCTCTACACTTTTTGCCCGGTGCAGGGAAACTCATTGTGTGGGTCTCTAAAGACTCGACACTACGCTGGCAGTGGGTTTAACCACAGGCCGTAAGCAGTACTAGCTGTACGTAATGGTCTCCAGGTAGATGTCGATAAGAAGGACGATGAGGAAACCCATCCGAACTCCAACTGAGCCTGATGTGACAATCACCGTACAGTCCGGTCTGTTCGCCTAGGACTATCGTATATCGGGCCTAGAGGCGGTAAACGTCAGACCCCTAATAGCGGTATAAGTCGTGTCGGAGTGTAGCCCATTACACTTTGAGAAACTACTGGAACCTACCAGTAATTCTCGCTTGCCCTGGCCAGGAACTTTGCGTAATGGCTTTCCATACACAGCGCGATATCAACCCCCAATACCGGGAGAAACGAATCATGTCTAACCGCCACTGCCTCCAAGTGCTTCGAGATTGCACCCAACTACTACCTGTTTGCATGACTCCTTTGAGCCGTGGTAGGGTAGTAATCTAAGTACAGTGGGAACACACCCGAGGCGAAGTAGCAGTGTCAAGTCGACAGACTAAGCTATACTCATGTCACCTGGGAACTGCTATCTGACGATGGGTATAGTACCAGCCTACAGTTCCAGGTGAGTCCTTTCCGGTGTACTCGTAACCTAATGAGCACCTGCATACTATATCCAGTACGACATACTGTTGGCTGTGGGACAGACCATCTCCCCAACTGGGATGAGAAGCTGACACACCAGTCTACTCTGGAGTATCGATGCCCCATCTCGATAATCCTACGACTAGGGACCTATATCAGATGTGCTTATAGATTACCCAGCCCCCACTAGTGTGACTACCATCACAACACTGGTAATCAAGCAAAGATCCTAAGGGTTCTACTAATATGTATAAGCGATATGTTAAAAGAAACACATGCACATATTAAAATAGAAACAAACCAAGTAGCATACTACCATTTTTAGCAAGACTGTTAATACAACTGTGAATATCCCAAGCTTCCATTAAGTAATATACACACTAGTATGATACAGTAATGGCCTCTAGGGCATAAACACTAACAGAATTAAGTCAGTATATAACTCGTTCTGCAACGTGGTCCCCAAGTCTGCGAGCTCTTTAATATAGCTAATCTTCTTAAGGATGTGGTCCCCTACAGATGACCCGACAACCAACCTCACCTGAATCAATCCCTTCGAGATCTCATATCTTGCCATACGAGATTGCTCTCCATATAATACTTTGGCATGGAGGAAGATGGAAGCTAAGTCCATCTTCTCGTGTTGCCTTTGGTTTTCATAATCCATTGAGGCTAACACGAGGCACTTGGCTCTCGCACTGTATTTTCCCATGTCTTACGAATATCAACATCCGCGATGGTGGAATCTAGACCTGAGAAGGCGGGGATTTTAGTAGTAAGAAGGTAGCCCAGCTTGTCATAGGTAATGGCCATCAGGACATTCCTTAGCCAATCATAATAGTTTGGCTTAGTCAATTAATTAGCTAATGGTAACTTAAGCCCAGTCATTTTCGTCCCTGCAGTCAAGAGAGAGAGAGAGAAATAACACTTAGCATGATGTTCTTGCAAGTTTAGATTGGTTATTAGTTTATCTAAACAGGTTGGCTCCCACTGTTTCTCGAATCCTTCCTCAAACCATAAAAAAAGAATTAGTCAGGATTAATCTCACTCTTACAATTCTTGCTTAACCTTTCGGCCAGGCTGGTGTTGGTACTTCGAGGGAGCTTTTCCAACGCTTTCGCGAAGTTTCTTAATTGCATAACCTCTTTTTCCTGGAGGCATAGCCCCGCTAACACCGTTCTGGACACGTATTTGGTGTATAGCATTGATTGTTTAGTGAAAAATCTCCCGAGGAGTAGCGGATACTCACAGTAGGATCGAGATCCAAATATCATCGCATGACAACCATGAAGGAATCCTACCAAAATCATCACACCCTAAATGGTAGGCAACACTAGCAAGTTTCAATTTCTTTAGAAACTCCCGATGTTGATTTTTTCCCCAAGATCTTATAACCTTGACTTAGGCCAACATATTATAAGTCGCAAATCAAGTTCTATCCGTCATTGTCCAGGTTAATTTGAACCCACCCCGTACATACCCATGACGAAGGCCAAAATAGTAGTACGACTGTCCCAAACCAACGCATCTATCTATGCTACAGATGAATACCCAGCAGCTACCAATCACTATGCCTTGGTGAAGGTAAAAATACATAGCTTGAATACTACTGAATACTCATCTGAAATGAAGGAGGGCTACGAATGGTTTTGGCGAAACCATGAACGTAATGAACTTGATTTAATCGAAGGAACCATGATTGCTTTTAAAGGAGTGGTTAAGCTCTGCATTTAAAAGTTGCTTTTTAGAAAAAAAAAACGAGTGGTTTTTGAAACTATTCCAACGATTCAGCTTTTGTTTGTTTGCTTTGCATTAATCAATTAATGCAGTCCCATCATTTACACCTATCATTGCAGAAAGAAACGAAAATACAACGTATGCTTATGCCATCCGCATTCGCCACGGGGTCCCATTATACACCGTTAGGTTACTTAACTAATGGCAGAGCGGGGGCTGGACTACCACGGGTGCAAAACATAAGCAACGTCTATTATATAGTGTTAGTTATATGTATGCCCTAGAGGCCATTACTGTACATAGGATGTATATTGTAGTGGATGCTGGGACATATATAGGGAGGACTTTCTTGCTCAACATGATAGTATGCTATCTGGTTACTCTTTAGCTTAACGTGTACACTGATTGTCTCTCTATTACATGTTGGTAAAGCTCTTAGGATGTGTACTTGACTACCTGGACTATGATGCAGATCATACTAGTGGGGACATGGTAGTCCATAAGTACATCCTTCAAGGTCCCTAGTCGTGGGTGTATCGAGATGGGGCATCGATATACCAGTGTAGACTAGCGTATACCTTCTCGACCCATACAGATGGGCGATGGATGATCCCATATCCATTGGTGTTTGACTTCATAGATGATATACGGGTGCTCAGTGGAGACTGGGTACACTGGACGGACTCGCCGAGAACTCCCAGATGGTATTATACCTTACGTCAGATGGCAGTTCTCTGGTGACACTGGTACAGAGTAATCTGTTGACCCGAGATCGTCATAGAGTCTTGTGTGGTTCCCACTGTGCTTTGATTTCCATCTTACCACGTCGAAGAGGGCGTGCAAAACGGTGGTTTTTGGGTACAGTCCCGAATCACATGGAGGCAATGAGCGATAGGAGGGGATTCGTCTCTCCCGGTATAGGGAGTTGATGTTGCGCTGTGTTCGATTGGCTATAACCGGAAATCCCTGGCCAGGGTTGCTGAGATTTACTGGTAAGTGTTACCTGTAGTTTCTCGAAATGTTATAGACCTCAGATCGACACGACTTATCGAGCTATTGGGGTCTGACGTTTACCACCCCTAGGCGAGATATGCGACATATCAGACGACGAGACCGGACTGTACGGTAAGTGTTACTGGTTGGATTCACAGGAGTGTGAGCGGGCTTGCTCGTCGTTCTTCTGATCGCTCAATACCCGGGTGGCCGTTACGTTTAGCAGACCGCTTGCGGCTTGTGGGTGTTTGATATGATCATCACCTGCTGCCGGCGTATTGACGAGTCTTTAGAGTCCTACACAGAGGTTTCCTGGCTCAAGCGAAACGAAATAGGAGCGCATATGAGATATGTGCGAGACCGAGAATAATGCGTGTATGTGATACCTTATTCCATTCTCGCGATGAATGTATCGATATGGTTGTATGCGATATAACCTAGTTATCGAATCAAGGATTGATTCGATAAGCCGATACATTCGATACTAGTCGGTTATATGCGATATGACCGGATCGTTAAATCAAGTGTTGATTTAATGATTTAATGTATAATAATATATTTGATATACTACTTTGCATTAACTAGTATTGGTTCACTTTAAATGGATTTTTTCTCACTTGGATTGTGCACATTGTATATGTGATATACTTTTGTACACAAGTTTGTATCATGTTTGATGATACATGCTAACTAGGGTTTGTGTAAAGATTAAACCATGGTTGTGTAATGGTTAGGGTTTTCATTTTCTTATTCATTTATTTATTTATTTCATTTATTTTATTTTGGAAAAGAAAAAGGGGAAATGGTGTCTTTCTTTGTTTGTATTTGAAGCTTCATGAAGCTTTGACTAAATCACCATTTTGTCTCATGCTTAACCCTAACCATTCCACTTAACCCTAGTCTATTCTCTACACTTGACCATGGTTACATTATGATAAGTATTCATTTTATTTCCTTTTTGGAAAATACTTATCATAATATTATCTTCTTCTTCTTCATCTTCTTTTTGAAGAAAAAGCTTGCTTCATCAATGGTGGATTGATGAAATGAGTGAGAAATCCAATTCTAAAGTGAACCCACCTCCTATTTCTTCATCCTCTACCTCTTGCCAAGTAGTATAGGGTGTTTTCTTCATAAGTTTCATGACTTGGTGAAGTGGGAGCTTGATCTAGTGATGCCTCGACGTAGATCATCTTCGGCACGAAGCCGACGACCTTGCCCGCCCATTTCTCCGATGAAGCCGACGCTAGAGCCCGGGTTTCCATTTGGACAGCAAGAGGACTTCATCATGGAGCTATGGAGGTGGAGCACCGGATCTACAAAGGTTGTATTTTCCGTAAACTCTTAGTTAAAGTAGTTAACTAGTTGCTTTGTCGCCTAAATTTCTAGCCAACGATCTTGTTAGGGTTTCTCGGCACCTCTAATTTTTGAAATTGGCATGGTTGATGCCTTGTGAGACCTCTTGAGAGTGCCTAGGAACCTTTCATTGGTATCAGAGCCTAGCTAGAGCCTTAGGCGATGCGTAGACGAAGTTTGAAACCCGAACGAACCCGAAACCCTAAATCTAAATTGCTCTCTGTACATTTTTCGAAAAATGGGTTTTTTCCAGATTAAAAATATGCAGAAAAACCAGCAGGGAATTCTAAGAATTACGATGCAAAAATATTTTCATGATACCTCTAAAGTGCGGCGGAACCGCGGCAGAAGCCTGGCTTTTGCGGCGGTTCCGCGGCCACTTGACTTGATTGGCCTTCAAACTTTGCACAGTAATTCATTCTTTCTGGTCCTGGTTTTCTTGGGTATTTTTAAATATTATTCAAGAGTTGAATTTTCTGGAGTTGTTTTGGGGATTCGATGATTCGATCGGATTATCAGACTTTGTTTTTGTGGCTTTCCGGATAATTTTTGGATATGTTAAAAAGTTCGACCGGATATAAATACCCAACTTTTCCCCTGTCGAGAAATTTCCAAGTGTTGGATTTTTCCGAGGTTTAAAGACGTTCTAAGTAGTGCAAGTAACGCGATGGTCCCTCTAGAAGACAACAAACCTTAACTCGATTATGTGACCGTCTTGAACTGCCCTTTGAACCTTCGGGTTTGGGGCAGTACGGCGTGCCACATGTGAGGCGTTGGCTTGACCCTTCTACGGCTGGACCATTGGTACTGAGGCACGAACTGAATGTTTTTGGACTTGTTTCATGTGTTGATCTGTATCGGGAAAACTTGGGTGTTTGAATGTTCGATCGGAAAGTTTAACATTTTCTAATTATCTGGAACGGGATACAATAATTGGAATTCACAAAGAGTTATGAGATAACTGAATGAATGTTATAAATCTAGCGGTTTAGTCTCACTTGATCGGTTGCCACGGAATTTTGATGTGATCAAAAGTCCGTCGCAATCACGTAGCGTACGCGGATACTCGCCGGGTAAACTTAATAGACAGCCTCAGTCCATAGCCCCGACCAAGTGACTGTAGGAGAACCCCGTCGCCGAAAGCATCCGTTCGGGTGCTCGCGGCAGCGGTGTTCCGCCTTGGTGCACTTCGTCGACGGGATCGGGGGTGCAGCCGTCTATTGAAGTTTGCGACGAGCATTCGATCAGAATGTCGGGAATCTTGTTGAATTGCCCGACTTGATATTGAAAAGAGTTTTCGATAATGAGACTAAAATGCGGGGTTTATAATTGTTAGGCATGCGATGTCTAAGGAATTCAATTGATTAGTCATGCGATGTCTATGGAGATTGCGGATTCCAACTGTTGTAGTTTTACACTTTCTTTTCTGTGACCGTAAGTGTAATATGTGTTATCGCCGGTTTCGTTGCTATATGTCAACGACAATTGGGATGCGCATATTTACTTACGTTGATGACATGTGATGTTATGTGTTGCTGGATATGTTATATTGGATCGTCGTGTTTGAATAGCCGGGGGTTTTTATGTGAGATGAATGTTTTTCATTTTCATTCATGTAAAAATTTGTATGTAATATTCTTTTATTGGGGCACTTCCAGGTTGCGGAAGATGTCACCGTTTGTATATTATTTACTTTTCCGCACTAGGATAGACCCAAGGAGGGGATCACAAGTAACCGGGTTCTGGAGTCCAGTGGGAGACAAACTCGAGGAGTCGAGTCCGGGTCTCCTAACTCCAGAATTGGTAGGGTTGCTTGCCGCTCTCGTAGGGGTCTAGGGGTGTGGGTTTGGCTATTCATCACGACCGTGGAATCCGTGTTTTATACTGGCTCGTATTGAAAACACGGACGTCCTAGTATATCCAATGTTTCATATGATTCTTCTGCTGCGATATCTGTGATGTGATCATGTGATGTTCTGTGATAGATACTGTATATAGTATATATGATATATTATATAGATGTTACTTATGTTTTACACCTACGCTAGCCCTGCCCTGCTCTGCCGTTAGTTACCTAACCTAACGGTGCATGAGGGGACATCGAGGCGAATGCGGATGGCATAAGTGTACGTCGTATTTATCTGTGATGTTTAGGTACTTAAATGATGGGACTTCATTAATGTGATTAATGAAATAAAAGAAACCTAAGATGTTGTAGAATCGAATTTCAAAATTAAAACAGGTAGCTACAGTTCTTGCTTTGCACAGCGGTATATGTGATATATCCTGCACCTTATTCGATGAGGAAAGGACCGAGATCCTTTCACCGGGAGTGACTCCTTTAGCAATAACTGGCAGATGCTACACACTCGGTTTGTCTTTTGATTGCTTTTAAGAGTTTTTTCTTTGCACAGTGATATATATAATATATCCCGCACCTCATTCAACGAGGAAAGGACCGACGATCCCTTCACCGGGAGTGACTCCTTTAGCAAAACTAGAAAAGCTTCAAAAACACTCCATTTAAA
The DNA here is from genome assembly GCA_030015575.1 of Agapanthus africanus. Lineage (NCBI taxonomy): Eukaryota > Viridiplantae > Streptophyta > Magnoliopsida > Asparagales > Amaryllidaceae > Agapanthus > Agapanthus africanus. Next base: position 404,510,436 of record CM057337.1, on the reverse strand, counting down.
AAAAACATTTGATTCTACAACGATATCAAGTTCATTACGCAATAGGTTTTCAGAAAAACCTGTCGTAGCCCTCCGTCATTTCAGATAAGTACTAGTTAGTATTCGTGCTGCGGTAGTTTGGCCTCCGTCAAGGCGTAGTGTACGGTAGCTAACTAGTGCTTATCTGCTAGCATATGATGCGATTGGATTAGGGTATTCGTACGGCGTTGTTTGGCCTCCGTCAAGGGTCGTGCGGGTGGGTTTAATTCAATCAGGAAATGACGGGTTGAACTTGACTAGCGGACTATAGGTAGTTTGGCCTCCGTCAAGGTCATAGGACGCTAGGGGCAAAATTATCGGGAATTTCAAGTGTTGAAATTTGCAATGAGAATGCATACCTTCTATGAGATAGTTGGATCCCGATACCCACTGCGAGTAAGAGTTACTCCTGGGAGAGTTTTACACATTACAATTAGCCGATCAAGTAGGTGTCTAGAAAGGTGTTAACGAGGTTACGCCTCTGGGAAAACGAGGTTTACATTAATTAGGTTCGTGCGAAAGCACGGGTGACCTCCCTCAAAGTACCGACACTGGCCTGGCTGAAAGATTGGCGAACTTGTAGTGTGTAATTAATCCCGGCTAGTCTTTCCTTTTAGGGTTTGAAGGAAGATTTGATAAAAAGCAGTGGGAGCCATCCTGATTAGATAAAATAATAACCAATCTATTCTTGCAAAAGCGCACGCTGAGTGTTTTCTTCTCTCTCTCTCCTGGTAGCGACCATATCACGCCTTAATCAAGATAATAATACGGATTATTGACCGAACCGCTTGTTATACTGAGCTGGGGAACGTTTGTCCCGCTCCAACTTATAATTGTTATAAGACAGAGCAGGAAATAGTGGATTACCAGAATTCCCGTGCCACCCAAACGAAGAGAGTGCATGCTGATGCATCATCTTCGGGTGTGTTCATTACATAGAACTGTTTCTCAGTATCCTTTACGTCCTAGGTATGTGATACCGGATCAGGATCCCAGATATGTAATCAGTTACATGGGCTACAGATAGGTAAAGAACTGAGAACGGGTGATAAGTTTCATGAGACAGAAAACGGGGCAAGTGTTGCAGCCAAGTCTGTTGGTCACTGTCACCCTGTATTACGAATACATTGATTCTGAACGAATGTTATTAGATACCGAACCTGATATACAAAATCGTATCTGTCTCTTTATTAGTAAAGAAACGATAAAATTTTGTATTGTTGGATAATATTTTGAACATTTCCTATATCAAAAGTTGATCGGTTCAGGCACGTTATCTAAAAGCATATATGTTCTAAATAAAACTACAGTTCTTTAGTATACGGAACACACACAAGAGGAATAGTTCAGAAATGAACGAATCCTTCTTGGGGCATTGTAGACTAGGTCATATCAATGCGACCCGACTAGCTGAAGTTACATATAGATGCATGTTTAAATCAATTTGAATTTACATCTTGTGAAACTTGCCAGTCATGTCACAGAGATAAGATGACAATAGCTCCGTTTACTGGAAACAGAGAAAGAGTTAGTGAACTCTTGGGATGATACATGTTGATGTATGTAAGGTCCCCTGTCTACATATGCCAAGACCGGTTCTTTCTACTTCATTATATTCTCTGATGATCTTTCGAGATTCAGACCTATGTTCCTGTTGAAACACAACTCCGAACCTTTTGAGATATTCACAGAATATAAGCAAGAAGTAGAAAACCAAAACACGGGTATAAGTATTATGTCCTTTGATGAGATCGAGGAGGAGAATACTTGAGCACGGAAATCCTGGATTATTCTAAAGGAGAATGAGATTCTTTCTCAGCATTACTCCTCCGTATACACCATAGCACGATGGTATATCGGGGTGGAGCAATCACACCCTATATGATAAGGTGTGCTCTATGATGAGTACTACTGAGTTACCTATTTCCTTTTTGGGAGTTATGCACTTGAGAAGCTGCATACCTATTGAATAGGGTTCGAATCAAATCAGTTACCTACCATTTCATATATGATATGGAAAGGGAAGAGCCCATGTCTTAAGCTAGTTAAGATTTGGGGTTGTCCGGCCTATGCCTAAAAGCAAAATCCGGACAGGCTCGAGGCAAGGTCTGTTATGTAGAACTGGAAATGTTCCAGCTATACAAACTGCAGCTGATAATTTGAAAGAACCAAAGGATTCAATAGTTACCAACGAACCTCGGCCTCTCCGCCGATCTAGTAAGGTTCCTCACCCACCTGAGAGATACTTCGGTTACTCTATGACAGTGGGAGCGAGGATTGCATCATGAGATGATGACCCAACTAGTTTCGAGCTGGCCATCTGGAGTGGGACTCTGTAAGAATGGCTGGATACTTAGTGATCTGAGATGGAATCCATATACACCAACAAAGTATGGACTTTAGCTGCTATATCTGAAGGGTTAAATCCCCATCAGGAGCAAGTATATCTTAAGAAGATTACTTGGTGTAGATGGAAAAGTTGAGACTTTCAAAGCTAGACTTGTTAAAGGTTTTCGTCATCGACTGGGCATGGACAATGATGAAACCTTTTCAAGTGGCTATGCTTAAGTCCATCCAGATCCTACTTGCCACGGCTACATACCATGACTACGATATCTGGCGGTTGGGTGCCATGACTGCTTTTCTAAATGATGTTTTAGAAGAGAACGTCTATAAGTACACAGCCAGAGGGCTTCGTAGACAGTGGGAGCAGCGGAAACGTGTACAAAATGCTTTATAGGATAAAGCAGGTGTCGCGAAGTTGGAACATCTGTTTTGATGTGTTAGTCAAAGAGTTTGACATCATCAAAATGGTAGATGAACCTTGTATATACAAAAAGGTAGTAGGGAGTATAGTGATGATCCTCGTAGAGTACGTGGATGACATACTCTTGATAAGAAAGAAGTTTCCTATGCTACGCTCGGTCAATCTCCGCTTATCACAAGGATTCTCCATATAGGATCAAAGTGATACCTCCTAAATTCTGTGTTTTCATCTATGAGATAGATATAATTGGATATTAGGATACTCACTAGATGTAGTGAGATGGTATGAAACGATCCTGACGAGAATCACTGGAAGTGTTCCAGGGTGATAAAGACGACTGAATGTCAGTCACAGGCATTGTCTTTACCCTCAGTAAAAGGGACGGTATGTTGGAAGGGTTCCAAGCTAGATACCGTGGCATACTAGACGATAAAGGCAGGATACATCGCTACTTAAGATGCTACCAAAGTGGCTGTCTGGGTGTATATTTGTTCATGAGATAAACTACGTTCCTACCATTGTGAGACAATGGAGTTGTGGCTTATGCCAAGGAACGCCGGTCCCATCAGTGATCCAGACATATTCTAAGGCAGTGTCACCTGATCATGGAGATGCTTGATCTCCAAGGGATCGAGGTTAGGAGAGTAAACTCAGAGGACAACACAGCGGATCCACTCACAAAGGCCTGTTCCTAGAGAGAGATTATTATGGGATGGTTGAGTATGAGATACTACAACCACTGCTATCAGATGGCCCTAGTGCAAGTGGGAGATTGTTAGTTATATGTATGCCCTAGAGGCCATTACTGTACATAGGATGTATATTGTAGTGGATGCTGGGACATATATACGGAGGACTTTCTTGCTCGACATGATAGTATGCTATCTGGTTACTCTTTACCTTAACGTGTACACTGATTGTCTCTCTATTACATGTTGGTAAAGCCCTTAGGATGTGTACTTGACTACCTGGACTATGATGCAGATCATACTAGTGGGGACATGGTAGTCCATAAGTATATCTTTCAAGGTCGCTAGTCGTGGGTGTATCGAGACGGGGCATCGATATACCAGTGTAGACTAGCGTATACCTTCTCGACCCATACAGATGGGCGATTGATGATCCCATATCCATTGGTGTTTGACATCAGAGATGATATACGGGTGATCAGTGGAGACTGGGTACACTGGACGGACTCGCCGAGAACTCCCAGATGGTATTATACCTTACGTCAGATGGCAGTTCTCTGGTGACACTGGTACAGAGTAGTCTGTTGACCCGAGATCGTCATAGAGTCTTGTGTGGTTCCCACTGTGCTTTGATTTCCATCTTACCATGTCCAAGAGGGCGTGCAAAACGGTGGTTTTTGGGTACAGTCCCGAATCACATGGAGGCAATGAGCGATAGGAGGGGATTCGTCTCTCCCGGTATAGGGAGTTGATGTTGCGCTGTGTTCGATTGGCTATAACCGGAAATCCCTGGCCAGGGTTGCTGAGATTTACTGGTAAGTGTTACCTGTAGTTTCTCGAAATGTTATAGACCTCAGATCGACACGACTTATCGAGCTATTGGGGTCTGACGTTTACCACCCCTAGGCGAGATATGCGACATATCAGACGACGAGACCGGACTGTACGGTAAGTGTTACTGGTTGGATTCACAGGAGTGTGAGCGGGCTTGCTCGTCGTTCTTCTGATCGCTCAATACCCGGGTGGCCGTTACGTTTAGCAGACCACTTGCGGCTTGTGGGTGTTTGATATGATCATCACCTGCTGCCGGCGTATTAACGAGTCTTTAGAGTCCTACACAGAGGTTTCCTGGCTCAAGAGAAACAAAATAGGAGCGCATATGAGATATGTGCGAGACCGAGAATAATGCGTGTATGTGATACCGTATTCCATTCTCGCGATGAATGTATCGATATGGTTCTATGCGATATAACCTAGTTATCGAATCAAGGATTGATTCGATAAGCCGATACATTGGATACTAGTCGGTTATATGCGATATGACCGGATCGTTAAATCAAGTGTTGATTTAATGATTTAATGTATAATGATATATTTGATATACTACTTTGCATTAACTAGTATTGGTTCACTTTAAATGGATTTTTTCTCACTTGGATTGTGCACATTGTATATGTGATATACTTTTGTACACAAGTTTGTATCATGTTTGATGATACATGCTAACTAGGGTTTGTGTAAAGATTAAACCATGGTTGTGTAATGGTTAGGGTTTTCATTTTCTTATTCATTTATTTATTTATTTCATTTATTTTATTTTGGAAAAGAAAAAGGGGAAATGGTGGCTTTCTTTGTTTGTATTTGAAGCTTCATGAAGCTTTGACTAAGTCACCATTTTGTCTCATGCTTAACCCTAACCAGTCCACTTAACCCTAGTCTATTCTCTACACTTGACCATGGTTACATTATGATAAGTATTTATTTTATTTCCTTTTTGGAAAATACTTATCATAATATTATCTTCTTCTTCTTCATCTTCTTCTTGAAGAAAAAGCTTGCTTCATCAATGGTGGATTGATGAAATGAGTGAGAAATCCAATTCTAAAGTGAACCCACCTCCTATTTCTTCATCCTCTACCTCTTGCCAAGTAGTATAGGGTGTTTTCTTCACAAGTTTCATGACTTGGTGAAGTGGGAGCTTGATCTAGTGATGCCTCGACATAGATCATCTTCGGCACGAAGCCGACGACCTTGCCCGCCCATTTCTCCGATGAAGCCGACGCTAGAGCCCTGGTTTCCATTTGGACAGCAAGGGGACTTCATCACGGAGCTATGGAGGTGGAGCACCGGATCTACAAAGGTTGTATTTTCCGTAAACTCTTAGTTAAAGTAGTTAACTAGTTGCTTTGTCGCCTAAATTTCTAGCCAACGATCTTGTTAGGGTTTCTCGGCACCTCTAATTTTTGAAATTGGCATGGTTGATGCCTTGTGAGACCTCTTAAGAGTGCCTAGGAACCTTTCATATAGTATATATATATAAATATCCATTCGTCTCACGCAATAATAGGCATTCCAGATCACAGATGAATATATTGGATATACTAAGAATTCCGCGTTTCGTTTAAGCTCATAACGAAAGACGGATTCCACGGTCAGGATGAATAGCCAAACCCCACCCTAGACCCCTACGGGTGCAGAAAACTACCCGCCAAATTTCCGAAGTGAAGCAGCCTCCCTCAGTAAAATGAGTAGGCCACTCAACACTTCAAAAATCCGGTAGTTTTTTCACCCTACCTTGGGTCTATCCTAGGAGCAAAAATAGTAAACGAAATAATAAAATGGTGGCTACAAGCTCAACCCAGATGTGCCCAGCAAAATAATATTACATCACTTTACATATTTACATCGAATGGGAGAAAATGAAACACTTTTCTCACATCCTCGGCTATTCATCCACGATGATCTAATACTCCATATCCACAAACCATCACATTACAAATATGTGCAACCCACAACTATTCGATGTATAGCAATTAGCGGAGGTTTACGAACACATATACACATCACAAAGCTTGTAAAGTAACCTACGATGTTATAAAATCCGTGCATAATTAGCGAACGAAACTAATTTTTCAAGACCATGAAAAACTATCCACTAAAGTCATAAAAAAAATCACTTTATGCCAATCCGGGATTCGAAACGAACTCGAAACCCATCCGAACCTTTATAGAGGCGAGGGGTAAAAAATTAAGTATCGATTCGGGGGCCTCAGGGCGGTATCCACCCCCGGGGGCCACAATGAGTTGTCCCCCAAAGGAAGGCAGACCCGAGAGAACACATTTGGGGTGCTCTCGGGTCACCACCCCCTAAGTCCACCTTATGGTGGTCTTGGGGGGTGGGCCTGGCCTTGGGTCCCCCAGGGTATCCCCAGGGTGTCCACGCTCCACCCTGTGGCTTCTTGGTTCAAACCGTGAGCCCGAAGGGTGTGCAAACATCTTAAAACAACTTTTTCGGTATTATTTTTGTTGGCAGTCCGTGCGAGACAAAAATGGCGGATTTTAAACGTCGATACAAGCTATCTAAGTATTATAAATAAGCTTTGATACCATAGTAAGTCGATATCGAGCACCCCGCAGGTTCGCGGGGAGGCGGAATACGCAAAAAAAAGATTTTACAGGCTTCGCAACACCGACTTGAACCCAGGATCGACCATAAACCCTAGCTAGCACAATTACCAAGAGCTTTAACTACTTGGAAGAAAGTTATACCTCGTAGTATCAAGTCCTTCAGGTCTTCTTGTTCTCTTCCTCCTCGTCTTAAGCTCCTCAAAGAGTGTACGGATCGTTCCTCGTCGTCGGTCTCCTCAAGTCGAAGATGATCCATCCGAGAGTCTATACATTGAGCTCCAACCTCAAACTTGAGGTAACTATGGTACCTAATGTGCTAATCTAAGTAGCCTGGAGGATGTAGAGAGTGATTATGGATTTTTTTAGTCTCAAGAAACCTAGGTTTCTCAACACATGAGACAATTAGGGTTTAAGGAAGAAGAAGAGAGCTCTTAGGAGAGAGAGTGTTGAGGATCATTGTGAAATAAAGATGGCTAAGTCTTGATGAATGAAGCATACAATAATTCACAAATGAAAATATCAAGCATGCTTCAGTAGTCAATAGATGAGTCACCCCATGTATCCATGCTTCATTTAATAAGAATCCACAGTCCATACCTACACCTCATTAAACATTTAACATAAATGGTAATACAAGAAATGAGGTGCCTTCTTCAAGAAGTATTCTTGCACAAATTACAAGAATACCCCTCACTGTATATACATACCCGTATCCGTATTCTAAAATATATGAATAAAAAGAGACGAAACCAATCCAATAATCAAATTCTAGGATCCGGCTTAAACAAAAACCCACCAGTATTATGCGTCCGAACATGATCCGTGCACAAGTACACGTATATTTTGAACCCTGTCGTAAAACCATACGACCTCTACATCACTTCGCCCGAAGCAGGGAAACCCTCTGTGTGGGACTGTAAAGACTCGATAGTATACTCGCAGTGGGTTTAACCACAAGAACGTCAGAGGTACTAGCTGCACGTAACGGCTACCCAGGTTTCTGTCGATAAGAAGACCGACGAGCAAACTCATTCGAACTCCTACTGAGCCTTTCTGTGACAATCTCCTTACAGTCCAGTCTGTTAGTCTAAGAGTATCGTATATCGGGCTTAGGGGCGGTCGTCGTCAGACCCCTAATAGCGCAATAAGTCCTGCCGGAGTAGATCCTAAAACACTCTGAGAAATTACTGGAGTACCTACCAGTAAATCTCGCTTGCCCTAGCCAGGGACTTTGAATGGCTTTCCGAACACAACGCGATATCAACCCCGAATATCGGGAGAGACGAATCCTATCTAACCACTACTGCCTTTAAGTGTTTTGGGTCTGCACCCAGCTACTACCTATTTGCACGATTCCTATGAGCCATGGTAGGGTAGTAATTTAAGAATAGTGGGAACACACTCGAGGCGAAATAGCGATGTCAAGTCAACGGACTATGCTGTACTCATGTCAAGTGGGAACTGCTTCCTGACGATAAGCATAGTACCAACCAACAGCTCCCCATGAGTCATGTCCAGTGTGTAAGTCCACGGTAGTGCCCCGACTGTCTAACAGACGCCAATATGCGGAACAAAACTTTTAACAACTGGCGCTATCGCGTACTATAACCCGGATCAGCCATTAAAGCTAAACTAACAAATTGTAAAGATGGTAGAATTTTTATACCGAACGATCCGAGTCCTTCGGTCTTTAACCATCATCCCACGCTTTGTTGCGGTGGCTTCGATCTTCTGAAACTCCAGTCTCGTCGTCCAGGTGGCACCACGTCGACGGATCTTTAAATGGGCTCCCGCCTCTGAACCGAGGCAACTCGATCGTCAAGTTTGCCAAAAGAGACGACCAAGATGGATGTAGATAATGAGTAGAATACTTTATCTCGTTACGTCCAAGGCTATGGACGAACGGTTAATAGAAGTTGCCATTTTGAATCGGGTAAATGGAAATTGGGCTATGAAATTTCCATACCCTAAACTATCATAAACTTTTACTCTCAAGCAAATGAAAAAACCATCTTCTCCACAAAGAGGGCCGGCCATAATAAATATGAGAGGGGGGAGGTGAGTGTAGGAGCTAGGAGAGTGATCATAAGGAAAAATGTCAAGGATATTTATCATGAAGAAAGAATGAGTGGTATGAACACATTAAATGAATTAAGCCACCTCACTTAACACCTCACCCCACAATTAATGCAAATGATGAGTCACTAATCCTAGTCACCATTTCTGGAATCTTCTAGAACCATGACTCACCCAAAAGACGAAAAGATAAATCCGCATTTAACCGAATGTTAAATACGGTTGATAGAAAACTGGAAACTGGCAACTTCCAAAAGTGATCCTGAAATGAATTTCAGGATAACCCTGTATCAGTATAAACATACCCGCATTTGTATTACGACCGAATACAAATGCAATTAAGACAAAGATATTATATCTACACAGTATAATACTGGGATCCGGCTTAAACCATAGCCTACCAGTATTATCTGCCCGAAAAATGACACGTAAGAAAAACGCACGTGCATTTTCCGAACCTTGCCATAATCCCATACGACATCTACAACGTTTCGCCCGAACATAGGAAAGTGTCTGTGGGGGACTCTAATGACTCATCAACACACTGGCATTAGGTATAACCTCTAGCACGTCAGAGGTACAAGCTGTATGTAACAGTTGCCTATGTATCGATTGGAAGGGAAGCTGACGAGCGAACTCATCCAGAAACCCTACTGAGCCTGACAGTGACAATATTCATACAGTCCGGTCCGTTCATCTATAAGTATCGCATATAGGGCCTAGGGGGCTGGTCAACGTCAGACCACCAATAGCTGTATAAGTCGTGTCAGAGAGCAGCCCAGAATACCCTGAGATACTACTGGTATACCTACCAGTATATCTCGATTACCCTGGCCAGGGATTTCGTGTAATGGCTCCCCTAAACACAGCGTGATCTCACCCCCAATACCGGGAGAGATGAATCCCTGGCGATCCGCTCACTGCCTCCATGTGGCTCGGGACTGTACCCAAAATATACCTGTTTGCAAGACTCCTTTGAGCGTGGTAGGGTATAAATCAAAGCACAGTGGGAACTCACACGAGACAAATGACGATCTCAGGTCGACAAACTAACCTGTACACATGTCACTGGGGAACTGCTATCTGACGATATGTATAATACCAACTACCATGTTCCCGGCGAGTCCTGTCCGGTGTACTCATAACCCAATGAGCACCTGTATACATCTTAGGTGAATCAACTAACACCAATGGCTTGTGAGACCGGCCACCGCCCCTCGTCGGGGTCTCGAATGTATACACTAGTCTACTCTGGAGTATCGATGCCCTGTCTCGAAACTCCCACGACTAGGGACACTTTAAGGATGTGCTTATAGACCCCATCTCCCACATATATGATTGCCATCATACTGCTGGTAGTCAAGCAAGAATCCTATGGGCTCTATCAACATATACATGATGATAAAGACAAACCAGATAGCATACTATCATCTCAAGTAAGACTGTTCTATCGGTATAGGTCCTCCCTCAATCATTGCAATCACGTACCTGCGATTCAATAATTGACTTAGAGGGCACTATATCCAACACAGTGTACTCATAACCTAATGAGCACTTGCATAATATCTCCAGTACGACGTACTAATGGCTGTGGGACAGACCATCTCCCTTGCTGGGATGAGAAGCGTATATACAAGTCTACTCTAGAGTATCGATACTCTGTCTCGATAATCCTCTGACCAGGGAGCTGTATAAAGATGTGCTTATAGACTAACTACCCAGCCCCTACTAGTGTGACTGCCATCACAACGCTGGTAGTCAAGCAAATATCCTAACGGCTTTACCAATATGTATTAGTGATACATTAAAAGAAACATATTCACATATTAAGATAGAAACAAACCAAGTAGCATACTACTATATTGAGCAAGACTGTTATAATATCCATGTTTATCCCAATCTTCCAAAATGTAATATACAAACTAGTACTATACAATAATGGCCTCTAGGGCATATATCACTAACAAACTGTACCCAAAATCCACCTGTTTGCACGACTCCTTTGAGCCGTGGTAGGGAGGAAATCAAAGCACAGTGGGAACTACACAAGACACTATGACGATCTCGGGTCTACAGACTAACCTGTACAAGTGTCACCAGGGAACTGCTATCTGATGATAGGTACTAGGAGTTCTCGGCGAGTCCTGTTCGGTGTATCTATTCTTTAATGAGCACCTGTGTACAATCTTTGATGTTAAACATCAATGGCTGTGGGATCAACCATCACCACATACAGGGTCAAGAAACGTACAAACTAGTCAACTCTGGAATATCGATGCCCTATCCCGATACTCCCTCGACTAGGAAGGGTTAAAGGATGTGCTTACGGACTACACAAACCCCACTAATATGATCTGCCTCATAATCCTGGTAGTCAAGCCAACATCCTAAGGGCTTTATCAACATGTATCAGAGAGACAATATAACATTACAAATGTACATGTTAAGATAAACAGCAACCAGATAGCATACTATCATAACGAGCAAGAAAGTCCTCTATATATATTTCCAAGCATCCACTATATCAGACAATAATGGCCTCTAGGGAATACATATTCCTAACAATCTCCCGCTTGGACTAACGCTAGTTGTTGTAGTATCTCATACCCAACATCCCAGAAAGTCTATCAAACTGCGTCTGGGGGAGGGCCTTCGTGAGTGGATCCGTTGTGTTATCCTTCGTGTCAGCTCTCCTGACCTTGATCTTCTGGTGATGAACTATCTCCCGGATCAGGTGATACCGCCTATGAATATGTCTGGATTGCTGATGAGACCTGGGTTCCTTGGCTAATGCCACAGCTCCATTGTTATGACAATACAATGGTATTGGATGCTCAATAGATGAAACCACACCAAGTTCAGCAACGAACTTCTTCATCCAAGTAGCCACTTTGGCAGCATCGTTGGCAGCGATGTATTTAGCCCCCATCGTCGAATCTTCTTCAGTATCTTGTGTGGAGCTCTTCTAACATACCGCCCCTCCATTGAGGGTAAAGAGAAAAGCCAAGACCGACTTACTGTTGTTCTTATCACTGTGGAAGCTTGAATAAGTAAAGGACTCCACCTGGAGTTCTCCGTTACCATACACCAAGAACATTTCTTTAGTCCTTCCCAAGTACTTAAGAATGTTCTTCACAGCTGTCCTGTGCTTCTCCCCAAGATCTGATTGATATCTACTTACTGTAGGGTTCCTAGGCACGCTAATGAGGTCTCATAAGGCATCAACCATGCCAATTTCAAATTTTACGGGTGCCGAGAAACCCTAATACGGATCGTTGACTAGAAATTTAGGCGAAAAACGAAACTAGTTAACAATTTAACTAAAAGAGAGATGCAACAACCTTTGTAGATCCGGTTCTCCACTTCCTTAGCTCCACGTAGGCATCCTCTCGCTGTCCATCTCGAATCTCGGACTCAATCGTCGGGTTGATCGGAGAAATGGACGGGCTAGGTCGTCGGCTTCGTGCCGAAGATGATCTACGTCGAGGCATCACAAGTTCAAGCTCCAACTCCATCAAGTTGTGAAACTTGTGAAGAAAACACCCTATACTACTTGGCAAGAGGTAGAGGGTGAAGAAATAAGAGGTGGGTTCACTTTAGAATTGGATTTCTCACACTTTAGCTCAAGTTGCCATTAATGGACTTAAGCTTTTTCTTTTAAGATGAAGAAGAAGATAAAGCTAGAATATGATAAGTCTTTTTTTTTTTTAAAAAAATAGAAAAGAAAATAGATACCTATCATATACTAACTATGGTAGAGTGTAGAGAATAGACCATGGTTACCTGGAATGGTTAGGGTTAAGCATAAAGACAAGAATGGTTACAAAGTCAAAGTTTCATGAAGCTTCAACTAGAAACAAAGAAAGCCACCATTCTCATCAAAATCTTTTCCAAATAAATAAATAAAAAAATAAATAAATAAATGAATAAGCAAAACCCTAATCATCAACTTAACCATGGTTTAATTCTATACACTTAACCAAATGAGCAAGTATCATCAAACATGATACAAACATGTGCACAAAAGTATATCATATATACACCTTGCACATCAAGTGAGAAAATCCATTTAAAGTGAACCAATACTAGTTAATGCAAAGTAATATATAAAATATATAATTATACATTAAATCATTAAATCAACACTTGATTTAACGATCCGGTCATATCGCATATAACCGACTAGTATCCTACGTATCGGCTTATCGAATCAATCCTTGATTCGATATCTAGGTTATATCGAATATAACCAATCGATACATTCATCGCGAGAATGGAATACGGTATCACATACATGTATTATTCTCGGTCCTGCACATATCTCATATGCGCTCCTATTTCGTTTCGCTTGAGCCAGGAAACCTCTGTGTAGGACGCTAAAGACTCGTTAATACGCCGGTAGCAGATGATGATCATATCAAGCACCCACAAGCCGCAAGCGGTCTGCTAAACGTAACGGCCATCCGGGTATTGATCGATCAGAAGATCGATGAGCTAGCCCGCTCACACTCCTGTGAATCCAACCAGTAACACTTACCGTACAGTCCGGTCTGTTCGTCTGATATGTCGCATATCAAGTCTAGGGGTGGTAAACGTCAGACCCCAAAAATCGATAAGTCGTGCCGATGTGAGGCTCATAACGGGTCGAGAAACTACTGGTAACACTTACCAGCAAATCTCTGATCATCCCTGGCCAGGGACTTCCCTGTTACGGCCAATCGAGCACAGCGCAACATCAACCCCCAATACCGGGAGAGACGAAACCCCTCCTATCGCTCATTGCCTCCATGTGACTCGGGACTGTACCCAAAGACCACCATTTTGCACACCCTCATGGACGTGGTAAGGTGGAGATCAAAGCACAGTGGCAATCACACAAGACTCTATGACGATCTCGGGTCTACAGACTAACGTGTACAAGTGTCACCTGAGAACTGCCATCTGACGTGAGGTATAATACCATCTGGGAGTTCTCGGCGAGTCCGTCCAGTGTACCCAGTCTCCACTGAGCACCCGTACACCATCTCTGATGTCAAACACCAATGGATATGGCATCATCCATCGCCCATCTCATGGGTCGAGAAGCGTATACGCTAGTCTACACTGGTATATCGATGCCCCGTCTCGATACACCCACGACTAGGGACCTTGAAGGATGTACTTATGGACTACCATATCCCCACTAGTATGATCTGCATCATAGTCCAGGTAGTCAAGTACACATCCTAAGGGCTTTACCAACATGTAACTATAAGACAGTTTAAAGAGACTAGTGTACATGTAAAGATAAAGATGAACCAGATAGCATACTATCATATTGAGCAAGAAAGTCATCTCTATATATGTCCAAGCATCCAATGTAATATACATCATCTGTACAATACTGGCCTCTAGGGCATACATACAACTAACAATCTCCCACTTGCACTAGGGCCAGCTGCTGTAGTATCGCATACCGAGCATCCCGAAGAGTCTCTCAAACTGTGTCTGGGCAATGGCCTTCGTGAGTGCATCCGCCGTGTTGTTCTTCGTGTCAACCCTCCCGACCTCGATCTCCCGGCGATCAACTATCTCCTGGATCAGGTGATACCGCCTCAGAATATGCCTGGATCGCTGATGGGACCTGGGTTCCTTGGCCAAAGCCACCGCTCCATTGTTATCGCAATACAAAGGTATTGGATGCTCAATGGATGGAACCACTCCAAGTTCAGTAATGAACTTTTTGATCCAGACAGCCTCTTTGGCAGCATCGTTGGCAGCGATGTATTCAGCCTCCATCGTCGAGTCTGCCACGGTTTCCTACTTGGAACTCTTCCAGCTAACCGCCCCTCCGTAAAGGGTAAAGACAAATCTCGACTGCGACTTAGAGTCGTCCATATCACTCTAGAAGCTCGAATCGGTAAAGGACTCCACTTGGAGTTCTCCGTTACCATATACCAAGAGCATCTCTTTAGTCCTTCGCAAGTACTTGAGGATGCTCTTCACAGCTGTCCAGTGACTCTCTCCAGGATCAGCTTGATACCTGCTCACTACACTTAGTGAGTATGCTACATCGGGTCTGGTACATAGCATCGCGTACATGATAGAGCCTACTGCCGAAGCATAGGGTATCCCTTGCATGCGAACTCTCTCCAAATCAGTCTTGGGAGACATCTCTTTGGAGAAAGTGACTCCAGAGATCGTGGGTAAATTTCCACGCTTGGATTCTTCCATACTAAACCTTTTTAGTATGGTGTCAATGTACCTGGATTGGGACAATCCCAATATCCGTTTGGATCTATCTCTATAGATCCTAATTCCCAATATGCAGAAGGCATCACCAAGATCTTTCATTGAGAATCTTTGTGATAAGAAGATCTTGACCGATTGCAGCATAGGAATATCATTTCCTATCAAGAGTATGTCGTCCACGTACAATACGAGGAAGACAACCTTACTCTCTGCCACCTTCTTGTAGATACAAGGTTCATCTGGATTTTTGACGAAATCAAACTCTTTGATAACGACGTCAAAGCAGATGTTCTAACTCCGCGATACTTGCTTTAATCCATAAATGGATTTAAGCAGCTTGCACACCTTCCCGCTGCTCCCACTGTCTACGAAGCCCTCTGGCTGAGTCATGTACACGCACTCTTCTAAATCACCATTTAAAAAGGCGGTCTTAACATCCATTTGCCAGATTTCGTAATCATGATATGCAGCGATGGCAAGCATGATCCGGATGGATTTAAGCATAGCCACTGGAGAAAAGGTTTCGTCATAGTCCACACCTGGTCTTTGACGAAAACCCTTTGCTACAAGTCTAGCTTTGAAAGTCTCCACTTTCCCATCTACACCAAGTTTCTTCTTGAAGATCCACTTGCTTCCAATGGGTTTTACCCCTTCAGGAGCAACATCCAAAGTCCATACTTTGTTGGTGTACATGGCTTCCATCTCGGACCGCATTGCATCCAGCCATTTCACCGAGTCCCTACTCGTGATGGCCTGCTCGAAGCTAGTTGGGTCATCATCCTCCATGATGCAATCCTCGCTCCCACCGTCCATGAGAAAACCGTAGTATCTCTCAGGTTGGCGAGGAACCCTACTAGATCGGCGGAGAGGCTGAGGTTCATTGGGAGCTACTGAATCTTCTGGTTCCACTAAATCTTCAGTTACGGTTTGTGTATCTGGAACCTCTTCCAGCTCTACCACTTTGCCACTAATTTCTTTTTCAAGGAATTCCTTTTCTAAAAAGGTGGCATGTTGAGCAACAAACACTTTTTGTTCCTCACTGTGGTAGAAAAAATACCCATATGAGTTCTTTGGATATCCCACAAACTTGCAAAGAACTGACCGTGCCTCGAGCTTGTCCGGATTTTGTCTTTTGACATAGGCTGGACAACCCCATATCTTAACTCGTTTAAGATATGGCCTCTTCCCACTCCATATCTCATATGGTGTGGTAGGTACAGATTTAGATGGAACTTGATTCAATAGGTATGTTGCTGTTTCCAGCGCATATCCCCAGAAGGAAATAGGTAACTCAGCTGTGCTCATCATAGAGGGCACCATATCCAATAGGGTGCGGTTACTTCGTTCTGATACACCGTTGTGCTGTGGTGTATATGGAGGAGTCAGCTGAGACAGAATCCCATTCTCTTTTAGGAAGTCCAGGAATTCATTGCTCAAGTATTCACCTCCTCGATCAGATCGAAGGATTTTAATACTTTTTCTGGTTTGGTTCTCGACTTCTTGTTTATATTCTCTAAATTTCTCAAAAGCTTCAGACTTGTGTCTTATCAAGTACACATGTCCGTATCTTGAGAGACCGTCAGTGAATGTAATGAAGTACGAAGAACCATCCCTGGTATTTGTAGACATTGGACTGCATACATCACTATGTACTAGTCCCAAGAGTTCCGTAACTCT
Source organism: Agapanthus africanus (assembly GCA_030015575.1). Taxonomy (NCBI): domain Eukaryota; kingdom Viridiplantae; phylum Streptophyta; class Magnoliopsida; order Asparagales; family Amaryllidaceae; genus Agapanthus; species Agapanthus africanus. The sequence goes on along the minus strand of CM057337.1, from coordinate 404,493,570 downwards.
TTCTCCGTGTCCCGTAAACGGAGTTTTGGTCATCTTTCCTTTGAGACATGACTGGCAAGTGTCATAAGATGAAAATTCGAATGGTTTCAAATATCCATCCTTATGCAACTTAGCCAGTCGTGTCGCATTGATGTGACCCAGTCTACAATGCCACAAGAAGGATTTATTCAGTTCAGAACTCTTCCTCTTGTGTGTGTTTGTTATGCTCAGAACTGTTGATTGATTTAGAACATAAATTCCATTGCACAACGTGCCTGATCCAACAAACTTTTGGTTACGGAAAATGTTCATAACATTGTCCTGTAATACAAAATTATATCCCTCTTTACTCAACAAAGAAACCGATATAATGTTGCATATCAGGTTCGGCATGTAATAGCATTCGTTCAGAACCAATGTATTACCAGTCGGTAATACAAGGTGATATTCCCCGACAGTCTTAGCTGCAACAATTGCACCATTTCCAACTCTAATGTCTTTATCACCTTCTCCAAGTTCTTTACCTTTTCTAAGCCCATGTAACTGATTACATATATGGGATCCTGACCCGGTATCTAATAACCAGGACGTAGGGCAAATGGAGAAACAGTTCTCTGTAACGAACACACCCGAAGAAAATGCATCATCATGTACTTTCTTCAATCGGGTGGCATGGGAATCCTGGTATTCTCCTATATCCTGTTCATTCATATAACTCTTATAAGAAAGAACGGAACCAACGTTCCCCAGCACAGTATAACATGCGGGTTCAGTCAATACATCCATATTATTATCTTTATTAGGGCATGACATGGTCGCTACCTGGAGAGAGAGAGAAGAAAACACTTTAGCGTATGCTCTTGCAAGATCAGATTGGTTATTATCTTATCTAATCAGGATGGCTCCCACTGGTTTTTATCAAATCTCCCTTCAAACCCTATAAGGAAAGACTAGCCGGGATTAATTACACACTACAAGTTCGCCAATCTTTCAGCCAGGCCAGTGTCGGTACTTTGAGGGAGGTCCCCCGTGCTTTCGCACGAACCTAATTAATGTAAACCTCGTTTTCCCAGAGGCGTAACCCCGTTGACACCTTTCTAGACACCTAGTTGATCAGCTAATTGCAATGTGTAAAACTCTCCCTGGAGTAACTCTTACTCGCAGTGGGTATCGGGATCCAACTATCTCATAGAAGGTATGCAATCTCATTGCAAATTTCAACACTTGAAATTCCCGATAATATTTTGCCCCAAACGATCTATGACCTTGACAAGGTCAACAAACCATAGACCGCAAGTCAAGTTCAACCCGTCATTTCTTGATTGAATTAAACCCACCCGCACGACCCTTGACAAGGTCAACAAGGCCGTACGACTACCATAACTCAATCTGCATCATATGCATAAGCAGATAAATACTGGTTAGCTACCGCACACTGCGCCTTGACAAGGTCAACAAACGCAGCACGAATACTAAACAGGACTTATCTGAAATGATGGAGGGCTACGACAGGTTTTTCTGAAAACCTATTGCGTAATGAACTTGATATCGTTGTAGAATCAAATGAAGTTTCGAAATGGAGTGATTTTGAGGCTTTTCTAGTTTTTGCTAAAGGGGTCACTCCCGGTGAAGGGATCGTCGGCCCTTTCCTCGTCGAATGAGGTGCGGGATATATCATATATCACTGTGCAAAGCAAAAACTATAGAAGCTTTCAAAGGACAAACCGAGTGTGTAGCATCTGCCAGTTATTGCTAAAGGAGTCACTCCCGGTGAAGGGATCTCGGTCCTTTCCTCATCGAATAAGGTGCAGGGTATATCATATATACCACTATGCAAAGCAAGAACTGTAGCTAGCTGTTTTGTTTAAAATTTGATTCTACAACATCTTAGGTTTCTTTTTCTTTCATTAATCACATTAATGAAGTCCCATCATTTAAGTCACGTAAACATCACAGATAAATACGACGTACACTTATGCCATCCGCATTCGCCTGGATGTCCCCTCGTGCACCGTTAGGTTAGGTAACTAACGACAGAGCAGGGCAGGGCTAGTGCGGGTGCAAAACATAAGTAACGTCTATATAATATATCATATATACTATATACTGTATCTATCATAGAACATCACATGATCACATCACAGATATCGCAGCAGAAGAAACATATGGAACATTGGATATACTAGGACGTCCGTGTTTTCAATACGAGCCAGTATAAAACACGGATTCCACAGTCGTGATGAATAGCAAATCCCACACCCCTAGACCCCTATGAGAGCGGCAAGCAACCCTACCAATTCTAGGGTTAGGAGACCCGGACTCGACTCCTCGAGATGGTCTCCCACTGGACCCTCGAACCCGGTTACTTGTGCTCCCCTCCTTGGGTCTATCCTAATGCGGAAAAGTAAATAATATACAAAAGGTGACATCTTCCGCAACCTGGAAGTGCCCCAACAAAAGAATATTACATACAAGTTTTTACATGAATGAAAATGAAAAACACTCATCTCACATAAAACCCCCCGGCTATTCGAACACGACAATCCAATATAATATATCCAGCAACACATAACATCACATGTCATCAACGTAAGTAAATATGCGCATCCCAATTGTCGTTGACATATAGCAACGAAACCGGCGATATCACACATTACACTTACGGTCACAGAAAAGAAAGTGTAAAACTACAACAGTTAGAATCCGCAACCTCTTTAGACATCATATGCCTAATCAAATGAAATACTTAGACATCACATGCCTAACAGTTATAAACCCCGCATTTTAGTCTCATTATCGAAAACTCTTTTCAATATCAAATGAAACTAAACCGCTAGATTTATAACATTCATTCAGTTATCTCATAACTGTTTGTGAATTCCAATTATTGTATCCCATTCCGGATAAATTGAAAATATTAAACTTTCCGATCGAACATTCGAACACCCAAGTTTTCCCGAAACCGTTCAACACATGAAATAGGTTCAAAGACATTCACTTCATGCCTCAGTACCAACGGTCCAGCCGTAGAAGGGTCAAGCCAACGCCTCACATGTGGCACGCCGTACTGCCCCAAACCCGAAGGTTCAAAGGGCAGTTCAAGACGGTCACATAATCGAGTTAAGGTTTGTTGTCTTCTAGAGGGACCATCGCATTACTTGCACTACTTAGAATGTCCTTAAACCACTGAAAAATCCAACACTTGGAAATTTTCCGGCAGGGGAAAAGTTGGGTATTTATATCCGGTCGAACCTTTTAACATATTCTAAAATATCCGGAAAGCCACAAAGACAAGGTTTGATAATCCGATCGAATCGTCGATTCCCAATACAACCCCAGAACACTCAACTCTTAAGTCAAATTAAAAATTCCCAGAAAATTCAGCATAATAAAATAGGAATTACTGTGCAAAAATGGACAGATGATGTCATCAGATGGCCGCGGAACCGCCGCATAAGCCAGGCTTCTGCCGCGGTTCCGCCGTGCCCTTAGCAGATCATGGGATAAATTTTGCATCGTAATTCTTAGAATTCCCTGCTGAATTTTTTAAGTATTTTTAATATGGAAAAATCCCAGATTTTAGAAAAAGTCCAGAGAGCATATCGGGAATTAGGGTTTCGGTTCGATCGGGTTTCAAACGTCGTCTAGACTTCGCCTAAGGCTCTAGCTAGGCTCTGATACCACTGTAGGGTTCCTAGGCACGCTAATGAGGTCTCATAAGGCATCAACCATGCCAATTTCAAATTTTACGGGTGCCGAGAAACCCTAATACGGATCGTTGACTAGAAGTTTAGGCGAAAAACGAAACTAGTTAACAATTTAACTAAAAGAGAGATGCTACAACCTTTGTAGATCCGGTTCTCCACTTCCTTAGCTCCACGTAGGCATCCTCTCACTGTCCATCTCGAATCCCGGACTCAATCGTCGGCTTGATCGGAGAAATGGGCGGGCTAGGTCGTCGGCTTCGTGCCGAAGATGATCTACGTCGAGGCATCACAAGTTCAAGCTCCAACTCCATCAAGTTGTGAAACTTGTGAAGAAAACACCCTATACTACTTGGCAAGAGGTAGAGGGTGAAGAAATAGGAGGTGGGTTCACTTTAGAATTGGATTTCTCACACTTTAGCTCAAGTTGCCATTAATGGACTTAAGCTTTTTCTTTTAAGATGAAGAAGAAGATGAAGCTAGAATATGATAAGTCTTTCTTTTTCTTTTTTTTTAAAATAGAAAAGAAAATAGATACTTATCATATACTAACTATGGTAGAGTGCAGAGAATAGACCATCGTTACTTGGAATGGTTAGGGTGAAGCATGAAGACAAGAATGGTTACAAAGTCAAAGCTTCATGAAGCTTCAACTTGAAACAAAGAAAGCCACCATTCTCATCAAAATCTTTTCCAAATAAATAAATAAACAAATAAATAAATAAATGAATAAGCAAAACCCTAATCATCAACTTAACCATGGTTTAATTCTATACACTTAATCAAATGAGAAAGTATCATCAAACATGAAACAAACATGTGCACAAAAGTATATCATATATACAACTTGCACATCAAGTGAGAAAATCCATTTAAAGTGAACCAATACTAGTTAATGCAAAGTAATATATCAAATATATAATTATACATTAAATCATTAAATCAACACTTGATTTAACGATCCGGTCATATCGCATATAACCGACTAGTATCCTACGTATCGGCTTATCGAATCAATCCTTGATTCGATATCTAGGTTATATCGAATATAACCAATCAATACATTCATCGCGAGAATGGAATACGGTATCACTTACACGCATTATTCTCGGTCCTGCACATATCTCATATGGGCTCCTATTTCGTTTCGCTTGAGCCAGGAAACCTCTGTGTAGGACTCTAAAGACTCGTCAATACGCCGGTAGCAGATGATGATCATATCAAGCACCCACAAGCCGCAAGCGGTCTGCTAAACGTAACGGCCATTCGGGTATTGATCGATCAGAAGATCGACGAGCTAGCCCGCTCACACTCCTGTGAATCCAACCAGTAACACTTACCGTACAGTCCGGTCTGTTCGTCTGATATGTCGCATATCAAGTCTAGGGGTGGTAAACGTCAGACCCCAAAAACCGATAAGTCGTGCCGATGTGAGGCTCATAACGGGTCGAGAAACTACTGGTAACACTTACCAGCAAATATCTGATCAGCTCTGGCTAGGGACTTCCCTGTTACGGCCAATCGAGCACAGCGCAACATCAACCCCCAATACCGGGAGAGACGAAACCCCTCCTATCGCTCATTGCCTCCATGTGACTCGGGACTGTACCCAAAGACCACCGTTTTGCACGCCCTCATGGAGGTGGTAAGGTGGAGATCAAAGCACAGTGGGAATCACACAAGACTCTATGACGATCTCGGGTCTACAGACTAACCTGTACAAGTGTCACATGAGAACTGCCATCTGACGTGAGGTATAATACCATCTGGGAGTTCTCGGCGAGTCCGTCCAGTGTACCCAGTCTCCACTGAGCACCCGTACACCATCTCTGATGTCAAACACGAATGGATATGGGATCATCCATCGCCCATCTCATGGGTCGAGAAGCGTATATGCTAGTCTACACTGGTATATCGATGCCCCGTCTCGATACACCCACGACTAGGGACCTTGAAGGATGTACTTATGGACTACCATGTCCCCACTAGTATGATCTGCATCATAGTCCAGGTAGTCAAGTACACATCCTAAGGGCTTTACCAACATGTAACTATAAGACAGTTTAAAGAGACTAGTGTACATGTAAAGATAAAGAAGAACCAGATAGCATACTATCATATTGAGCAAGAAAGTCATCTCTATATATGTCCAAGCATCCAATATAATATACATCATCTGTACAATACTGGCCTCTAGGGCATACATACAACTAACACTTACTACACTAAGTGCCTAAGCTACATCCGGTCTGGTGAATAACATCGCGTACATGATTGACCCAGCTGTAAAAGCATAGGGTATCCCTTGCATGCGAGCCCTCTCCAAATCAGTCTTGGGCGACATCTCTTTAGAGAGAATGATTCCTGAATAAGTGGGCAAATTACCACGTTTAGAATCTTCCATACAAAACCATTTTAGTATGGTGTCAATGTACCTGGATTGGGACAATCCCAACTTGTAATGTTTTGAAAATCGTTTAGGAGAAATTTCGGATAATAGGTAAAATAACAGGTGTTTTCCGTAAAAACCAAGATATAATTATTTTCCAACATAGAATTAATTATACCTATTCTAGCTAATGCAATTGCTAGTATTTAGTATATAATGGGTCAATTATAAAATTTCCAGTTCACTAAAATATTTTTCCATAATTAATTATTTGAAATATTATTTTAAGCCTTCACCAATACATTTAATTAGTGATAATTACAAATTTGAATGGATTAATACAAGTTTAGTGCACCATGTCAATTAGATAGCTAGTTGTAACACATTATCTTTCTTTTATTTTTGGTTTTCTATGGTTCTAGAATTTTTTTATAAAACAAAATAAATAAAGAAGGAAAAATGAGAAGATAAGGAAGTATGATGCTAGTTTGACTTCGAGGTTTTGGTGTTTATCATTTTTTTCCTCACCCACACACACCCAATTCACCCTCTTCCGGCCGACCCCAGCAAGAACCCCCCCCCCCAAATTTGTTTCAGCACAAGAGAAAAGAATTAAAAAGGAAATGTATAATTAAACAGTATGGTGTTAGGATGAGGTATGGGCTTTGCTTTCTTGACTTGGTTATAATCCACATCTCACTCTCTCTTCCCTTCCATCTCTTGGCCGACCCTCTTCCAGCAGCAGCCCCCCAAAATTTCCACCTCATTTCACCTCCAAAATCCATCAAACTTGCATCAAAAATCCATATAAAATCCAAAAAACTCCAAATCCAAGCTCTACCCATTATTCCTTAGCCTATCTAGTATGGATCTTGGAGAAAAGTTGATGTTTTGGAGGCTAGGTTTTTATGGTTGATCTCTTGATTGTGAGGTATAAATCTTAACGTATGGTTTACTTGTTGAATTATTACTTTAATTTGGCATATTAAGTGTTTAAAGATGGAATTAGTTGCAAGATTTAATATTCAAGAGAAGGGTTAAATTAAGGTTAGGGTTTTCATAATATGTTCATGGTTTAATTGTGTAGTAAATATCTAGTGGGCATGCTAAAACTTAATCTTATTGCTATAATGCTAATTGTAACATTTAAATTGTTCGAATTAAGCTAATTTGCAAACTAGGTTTTTGAATAAATGTAATTTAGCGAGATTTAAAATCTAGTAATTGGTTGTGTGATCTAATTAAGATATTATGTGGAACTTATGGCCACTAAAATTGTTGAAACATTTAGTTTTGTGCTAAAACGGGTAGTTGAGGCTTACTAGATTTTTGGAAATAAATCGATTTGATTTATATCGGGGTTTGATGAGTTACAACTTATTTCATATAATAATTAGTGGGTTATGAACGCGCGATTAGGGCGATTGGGTTTTATGGTTGGGGATTTTCAAGTATGATGACCCTAGTTGTAATTTGTGGCGTTGTCGCGGTGCGTTTCGTGCACCAAGTGTGTGCAAATCGAGTTAATGCGTGTGGTTGACTTGTATTGTTTGTCTCCGCGACTATTTATATTTATTCTCTTGTTTTCCTTGTGTACATTCCTAGGATCGGGTGCAAAGGCGTCGGATGTGGCGCGGAGATGGCGGAGCTGGAATCGGATCAGAGTAGTCGAGGCGTCCAGGTGAGTTGATATATATCTACGGGGGAAGTCGGGTGGATGGCGCATAGCACCCCCGCAGTTTCGTTGTATAGAATGCGAATGCGTTATTATATATACATATATACTTCTATGTTATGAGATGTGTATACTTAGCGAGAAATGCTTTGATGACTTGGGTTAGTGTTAGCGTATTCTTAAAATAGTGATTTAGTTAGTTTGTTAGTCGCGAACCCTAGAGTAGTAAATTGCACACACGCACACATATATGCATACCTTTTATTTTCCTGTGCGTATATGGGGATATGCATATATATACATATAGGTATGAGAGTATGGATATATATATATATATATATATACGTATACATATACAGGGATGATGAGGATAGTATATGATACTTGGAGATGAGTCGATGTGATGGGCAGGATGCCATGAGATCGGTAATGTGATTTGGGTCGTATGATGAGACTCGACAAGATATTATAGCGGGTTCTTTGGTGATGTATTTCACACACATGCATATATATATATATATATATATATATATATATGCTGATTGTATCAGTATGTACTAGACTAAGATCAGTACCCCAGTTCATGATATACGATGATAAGGATACGGGTTGAATAATGAGATAAATGTGATATTGACCCGTACCCTGATTTGGGATGCCGTACGATGGATTTACCATACGAAATATAATTATGATTATAGATCCGCACTCTTGACTCGAGGATGTCATATGATATATATATATATAAATATATATTGTATCGTACGCGATACTATTGAGGCGAGATCACCGACTATTATATATATATAGATCGACTCAGATTTAGGTGGATCTCCTTACCCTTTCGACTAGTCTGTTAGTTTAGTCCTGTAGTTACTTAGTAGATGTTAGACCAAGCACGAGTCATACTTATTTCCAAAATTAACGAATCGTGAGTATTTTACAGATAGGCCAAGGGATACTACGAATATTTCAAAGGAAGTACCTCTTCATAAAAACACCGTAGCCCTATTTTCTAAACACCACGATTCGTGCGATTTCTGATATCAAAAACTGTATGACTTGTATATAGGAATGTTTATTTCTTTATTGCTGCATTTACTATTCATTTCCCATTTATTCTTCTGTTCGCATTGCATTGCATGCTTATATGTATTTTCATTAATAATGATGAAACATGTTGTTAGGACACCAGCACCATTACCGATGATGTGTATGCTCCACGTACACTTGCTTGCCGGCTCACACACATCTTCATCGGTAATTGCTATGTCACGTACACTTTAGAGAATATTATTTCATTAACATAGCTTACTAGCTGATAGTTCCGATATGTTATTGCTTTCATGTGCTAGTTTAGATATTGCATTGTTTATTTAGATACCCATGCATTTTATATTCATTTGTAACGCAATATTATGGGCCAGTCCGGATTGCCGAAGTCTAGTATTCACTGTTATTTACACTAGAGATTGTTATTTCGGATTTCCATGTGATTTCTAGATTTAGAGAAACCACAAGGATTTATAAAACGTATGATCATTTTTAAGATACAAAAGTGCGGTTTTCTCCTGATATGATTTGAGATATGTCCACCATGAGTTTTCTCGGCTCTTGAGCGATATCATACACCCGATTCGAGGAAGAGGAGGAACTGTCTATGGGTGCATGGTGGACCCAGTACGGTACCCAAGGGCGAGAAGATCTCAGATGATGGCGTTGAGCCTGAGACAGGGGAGCATTACTGACCGGTGATTTTATTGTTACGCGCCGGATATCCGGAGGATACCGACGTGGTCTTTTATTTGAGGATTTAGGCCAGTACGGATAGCCGGAGCCCTAGATATTGATATTTGATATAGTCCAGTCCGGATAGCAGAAGCCTGAGGTATCGAGATTTGAGATTTATATTTTGTGTCGATGATTGACACTGATTTTCTGCATGATTTCATTGATGATACTTGATCTTATACAGAATCTCACTGAGATAAGAAAACAGTTTCCACATTTAGATTCATTCTGTTTTCACGCATTCATACATCATATTTATGATATATTGCTACCTGAGGTACTGACACGAGCACATGTGATTGCACTTATGCTTAGATGTTTACCCTTGCCATTATATTATGCTTCAGGCCATATTATTATTTGAGGATATTATGATCGTATGACCTAGGTTTGAGTCAAACATACGATTTCTGCTCGATGATGTTTTCTACTCACGAGTTAGCAACTCACCCCCGTTGTGCCACAGTTTCTTGCAGGTTTTGCCGTACAGGTTTTTCCTTGGCGGATTTGCTGGCACATTACTTGATTCCGGGTGATTGCTTTGGTAGGTGGGTTCACTCGCATCGTGACCACCATTGTACTTTATTATTCTAGTTGTATCTAGTAACTCTATTGTTGGACATAGTGCCCTCAAAGTCAATTATTGGATTGTAGGCACGTGATTGCAATGATTGAGGAGGATCTATACCGGTAGGATAGTCTTACTCGAGATGATAGTATGCTATCTGGTTTGCCTTTATCAGTCGTGTATAGGTTCAGGTGACTGATCACTGTTACACTTTGATAGAGCCCTTAGGATCTTGCTTTACTACCAACAGTATAATGGCGATCATATACGTGAGAGTTGGGTGGTTTATAAGCATATCCTTAATTGTGGTCTCTTGTCGTGGGAGTTTCGAGACAGGGCATCGATACTCCGGAGTAGACTAGTGTATACAGTCGAGACCCCGACGAGGGGCGGTGGCCGGTCTCACAAGCCACTGGTGTCAGTTGGATCACCTAAGATGTATACAGGTGCTTATTGGGTTATGAGTACACCGGACAGGACTCACCGGGAATCTGCTAGTTGGTATTATACCTATCGTCAGATAGCAGTTCCCTGGTGACATATGTACAGGTTAGTTCATCGACCTGAGGTCGCCATTTGTCTCTTGTGAGTTCCCACTGTGCTTTGATTTCTACGCTACCACGGCTCAAAGGAGTCATGCAAACAGGTAGTTTTTGGGTACAGTCCCGAGCCACATGGAGGCAAGAGAGCGGATCGGCAGGGGATTCGTCTCTCCCGGTATTGGGGGCGAGATCGTGCTGTGTCTAGGAGTGGCATTACACATAGCCCTCGGCCGAGGCAGGAGATTTACTGGTAGGTACTCTAGTAGTATCTCAGGGTGTTTTTGGGCTACACTTCAACATGACTTATACCGCTATTGGGGGTCTGACGTTACCAGCCCCCTAGGCCGATATACGATACTCATAGACGAACGGACCGGACTGTATATACATTATCACTGTTAGGCTCAGTAGGGTTTCTGGACGAGTTCGCTCATCAGCCTCCCTTGAGGTCAGTGCATTGGCAGCCGTTACGCACAGCTAGTGCCGCTGACGGCTTGTGGTTAAACTCACTGCCAGAGTACTAACGAGTCATTAGAGCCCCCCACAGACAGTTTCCCTAGTTCGGGCGAAACGTTGTAGAGGCCGTATGGTTTTATGGCAGGGTTCGGAAAATGCACGTGTGTTTACGCACGTGTCATATTTCGGGCAGATAATACTGGTGGGCTTTGGTTTAAGCCGGATCCGAGTATTATACTGTGTAGATATAATATCTTTGTCTCAGTTGCATTTGTATTCGGTCGTAATACAAATGCGGGTATGTTTATACTGTTACGGGGTTATCCTGAAATTCTTTTCGGGATCTCTTTTGGAAGTTGCCAGTTTCCAGTTTCCAGTTTTCAACATTCGGTTAAATACGGATTTATCTTTTCTTGGGCGAGTCATGGTTCTAGATGGTTCTAGAGGATGACAAGGCTTGTGAGTCATTAGTTCATTTATTGTGCATTTAATGATGGATGATGACTTGATTATGATTCATTTTATTCATTGATTATTTGTGCAAGGTGTTATATGACTTACTCTCTTCATTTAATGTTATAGTCACCCTCCTAGCTCCTACACTCACCCTCCACCTCTTGATAAATGGCCGGCCTCCTCATGATAGAATTATGGTTGTTCATTTGCAAAAAGATTAGGGTTTTGGCTTCATGGAAATTTCATATATTAATTTCTCATTTCATTTGAATCCAAAAGGCAACTTCATTAACCGTTCGTCCATGGCTTTGGACGAAACAAGACAATGTGTTCTACTCATTCTCTACATCAATCTTGGTCATCTCTTTTAGCAAACTTGATGACCGAGTTGCCTCGGGTCAGAGGCGGGAGCCCGTTTAAAGATCCGTTGACGTGGTGCCACCTTGACGAGGAGATCGGAGATCGACGAGATCGGAGCAGCCGCAACGGAGCGTGGGATGATGGTTAAAGAACGAAGGACTCGGATCGTTCGGTATAACCTTTCTACCCTCTATGTAGTTTGTTAGTTTAGCAATAATGGCAGATCCAGGTTATAGTATACGGTAGCGCCAGTTAAAAAGTTTTTTGTTCCGCATTTGGCATCTGTTAGATGGTCGGGGCGCTACCATAGACTTACAGTGGTATCAGAGCCTCTCCATTAAGCTTTACTAACTTGTGCTAACGCGTTTAAAATATCGATCGAATGGATTTTCGAAAATCACAATTTTCAGTGTTAAAGATTCTGTCGATTTTAAAAGGGGTCTAAAAATCATTTTGACCATACCAGAAAATCAAGTAGGCTTTTACAAGAATACAGAAGAAAAACGATCAAGTGATTCGACCGTACCGCTGCGGAAATGCGGTCAAAGCCTAGCTTTGACCGCGGAACCGCGGCAGTCTTGGGGACTCACTTGGCCATTTTTCTTCTGGTGTTTCTTTGTTGGAAATTGTGGTTTCTGGTACTGTTCTTTTGGGCCCAGATTTTGTTACTGTACAGCAGATGTACGTGTGGCCCACTTCGGGAAATTTAGTCGATCGAAATTTAAACGTGTTAGTTTACAGTACTTACATTATATCTCCGACCGGGAATGTCATTTGAGCGGTAAATTGTGTCTAATTGCTATAGTCCTTTTAGACGGATTTGCGAATGTGACATTCGCGTTGATATTCTGTGTTGTTCTGTGATGTTGCGGATTTGTCGTGGTGGATAGCAGTGTGCAATGGTAGTACAGTTTGGATTTATTTGTACATTTGATATTGCGGGGAGAGCGTCCAACATATCGACTGCCGTCACTGCCTGTTTGTATGATAATCTTTTGGGGCATGACCGGGCTGAGGTCGATGTACCCGTTGTACATATTTTTATTTCTGTACTAGGTTTTACCCTGCGACGGAGTGCACGGATAGCCGGGTTCTGGAGGGCAATGGGTCCGTATCTCATGGCTTTGAAGGCAAAGGGGCCTCACTCTAGAATTGGCAGACTATTCGCCGAACTCGTAGGGGTACAGGTTGACCCAAGGAGGGGTGCCCAAGTTACCGGATTCCGTGAAGTGCAGGGTGGTCCATTCACTATGCTGTAAGGGGGCTGCCTCGCTTCAGGTTTTGGCCGGTGACTTGCCGCACCCGTAGGGGTCTAGGTTTCATTGCACAGGCTATCCACACGACCAGGGGAACGTCGGATTTCAGTTGCGGCTCTGTGAAACCCCGGGATCCCAGATTATCTGTATTGTTCTGTGATGCTTATTACTTTTCTGTAATGTTGCATATTATCACGCCTGGAGTGATTATTGTATATTAGTATATATACTAGTAGATGTTGTATATGTTTTACACCCACGCTAGTCCAGTTTCCGCTCTGTCGTTAGTTAAGTAACCTAACGGGTGATGACGGGACCCAGTGACGAATGCGGATGGCATATACGTACATTTTATTTTCGTTCTTTTCTGGTGTGATTATTTGATGGGACTGCATTGATTCTGATCAATGCAAAGGAAAACAAACCTATTTGGCAGTTGTTGGAACAGTTTTAAAAAGTGTTATTACAAAGTCGTTTCCTTTTGTTTTGCATAGTGGTATTCGGTTGGAATATCCTGCACCTCATTCGACGAGGCATAGGCCGATATCCCTTCATCGGGAATGACCCTCTGGGCAGAAGTTTGCGTCAGGGTAATAACTTCACTACAGTCGATTACAAGTTGCTTTGCATCGTGGTATTCAGTTGGAATATCCTGCACCTCATTCCACGAGGAAAGAGCCGAGATCCCTTCACCGGGTGTGACCTCTTTAGCAAAGGTTTTCGCCACTATATTTTTATAAAAAGCTATCGGGTTCCTTCAGCGATATCAAGTTCATTACGTTAAAGGTTTTTTGCCAAAAACCAGCCGTAGCTCTCCGTCATTTCTTTTGGGTATTCAGTTGCATTCAAGCTACGTATTTTGACCTAATGCCAAGGAATAGTGTTTGGTAGCTGCTGGGTATTCATTCATTGCATAGATAGATGAGTTGGTTTGGGACAATCATTCTGCCATTTTGACCTAACGCCAAGGGCATGTGCGGGTGCGTTCAAATTGACAAGATATTGACGGGTAGAACTTGGCATGTGACTTATGACATTTTGACCTAACGCCAAGGTCATAAGAGCATGGGGCAAAAATCATATCGGGAGTTTCTAAAGAAACTGAAACTTGCCAAGTATGCGCATACCTTCTGGAGTGTGAGTAACGTGAGTGGATTCCGTCACGTTATCATGCGATGAGAGTTGGATCCCGATTCCCACTGATGAGTTGGTTTACTCTTCCGGTGATCCCGATTGATTCTTATTTCAGGTTTGGAGGAGAATTTGACAGTACAGTGGGAGGTTTCCTGATTAGATAAAGTGATAACCATTATGATCTAGATTAGAGTGCACGCAGAGTGTTTCTTTTCTCTCTCTCTTTTGGCAGCGACCATTGACCGACCCTAGACTATGACTCAGTGACCAAGTTGACCGAACCTTCTTAGAATACTGGCTTTTGAATTGTCCGAGTTGCATAAGTTATTGCCACTCCTTCTTTTACCTTTTGCATTTCTCAGAACTGTTAGTGTATATGCCCTAGGGGCCATTATTGTATCATACTAGTTTGTATATTACTTAATGGAAGCTTGGAATATTCACATGTATATAACAGTCTTGCTAAACATGGTAGTATGCTACTTGGTTTTTCTACCATAATATGTGAGTATACGTATTGATAGAGCTCTTAGGATCTTGCTTGACTACCAGCGTTGTGATGGCAGTCACACTAGTGGGGACTGGGTAGTTTACAAGCACATCCTTATTCTGGTCCGTAGTCGTTGGATTATCGAGACAGGGCATCGATACTCCCGAGTAGACTAGTGTGTACGCTTCTCATCCCAGTTGGGGAGATGGTCTGTCCCACAGCCATCAGTACGTCGTACTGGAGATAGTATGCAGGTGCTCGTTGGGTTACGGGAACACCGGACAGGACTCACAGGGAACTGTTGGTTGGTTTTATACCAGTCGTCAGTTAACAGTTCCCAGGTGACATGAGTACAACATAGTCCGCAGACTTGACACTGCTACTTCGCCTCGAGTGTGTCCCACTGTTCTTAGATGGCTACCCTACCACGGCTCAAAGGAGTCGTGCAAACAGGTAGAAGCTGGGTGCAGTCCCGAGCACTTGGAGGCAGTGGCGGTTAGACAGGATTCGTCTCTCCCGGTATTGGGGGTTGATATCGCGCTGTGTCAGAGAGCCATTAAGCAAAGTCCCTTGCCAGGGAAAGCGAGATTTGCTGGTAGCTTCCAGTAGTTTCTCAGGGTGTAATGGGCTTCGCTCCGACACGACTTATACCGCTATTAGGGGGCTGACGCTTGCCGCCCCCCTAGGCCCGATATGGGATAGTCTTAGACGAACGGACCGGACTGTATGGAGATTGTCACATCAGACTCAGTAGGAGTTCGGATGGGTTTCTTCACCGGCCTTCTTATCGACATCTACCTGGGGACCGTTACGTACAGCTAGTGCCGCTTGCGGTCTGTGGTTAAACCCACTGCCAGTGCAGTATTCGAGTCTCTAGAGTCCCACACAGAGAGTTTCCCTACTCCAGGCGAAACGATATAGAGGTCTTATGGTTTTACGACAAGGGTTCGGACGCATACGTGTGTTTACGCATGTACGACTTTCGGACAGTTTTTACTAGTCGGCTTTGGTTTAAGCCAGTTACTAGTATCCGGTTATTGGATATATACAGTCTAAAGTTTTTCCGTGTTTTCACGGATAGGAGGGGCATTCTCGTAATTGCGCGAGAAGCTTCTAGAAGATGGTGACTAAGGAGGTTTAGGTGGCATATACATTGAATGAGATTAGTGAGTCATATGGATGATTCATCCATGTCATTAATGCATCATAAATGCTTAATGACTCATGGAGATGAATCACCATTAGATATTTATCAAGCATGGTTGTAAATCATTTTATTTTCTTTTCATGTAAAACAATAATGCTTGATATATATTATGATAGCTCATTTTCTCATTTCATTATTATGTTCATCTTCTCTCTCCTCAAGCTCTCTCTCTTCAAACCCTAATCCTCCCTTCTCATGTGTTGAGTACAAGGATTAGTTAGACTAATTAAACCATAACCCTCACTCTATATCACCTAGGTCACTTGGATTAGCACTTCAAGAAACCTAGTTACCTCTAGTTTGAGGTGAAGCTTGTAGTAAAGCTCTCGGGTGGATCTTCTAATACTTAGAGAAGGCCGGAGAGGACGTGGAGAACGACAAGACGAAGGACTCGGTTCTATAGGTTTAATCACTTAACATAGTAGTTAACACTTCTATGGTTTCATGTTAGTTATTGTTTATGCAAAGATTCTCGGCTAGTCGATGTTTACGCCTAAAACAAGATCGTTTTTCATTATTCCACCTCCCCGCAAGTCGTGGGGTGTTGTACATCGACTTACAGTGGTATCAGAGCCTCGCTAAACAATAAATAACTCATTAGAAAAGTCGCAAGAATTTCGAACGCAAAAAGGAATCGGAAACAACGTCGATTATCACACTTGCTGTCGAATTTTAAACTGGCTCTAAAAATTTTTCAGGGTGCTTCAGAATAACAAGCAGGAAAAACTAGGGCTACTGAAGAAATTTGGACTCCTAAGTCGGCCATCTCACAGCGGAACCGCGGTGGATCCATTCGATACGCCGCTGATCCGCGGCCGAGTTGGGGCCGAGTCGGCCCAAATTTATTCAGTAACTCCTAGGTGTTAACAGTGATGTTTCTGGGATGTTTTATTTTCTGCTAAGATCTCAGGTTCACAGAGAAGTTTTTCAGTAGAATCTAAAGTGTTTTGCTCGATCGAAATTTTACGATGTTTGCTAATTTGATTATATCTGTGTTTGTATAATGTGTTCGTAAACCTCCCCAAACTGCTAGTATGTCGGTTGGCAGGGGTTGCACGTTTCTGTAATGGGTTTTATCTGTTTGTGGATGTGAACTGTATTGGACTGTTGTAATGATTAGCCGGGGTTTGTGATGGGTTATTATTTTAATTCATTCAATGTAATTGTAATATGTTGTAATATTATTTTGCGGGGCACATCCAGGTTGCGGTTGTAGCCACCGTTGTATTATTACATTTTACTGTTTTTGCTCCTAGGATAGACCCAAGGTGGGATGCACAAACTACCGGGTACTTTGAAGTGTTTAGTGGCCTACTCACTTTGTTGAGTGAGACCGCTTCACTTCGGGTATTTGGCAGGTAGTTTGTCGTAGCCGTAGGGGTCTAGGGTGGGGTAATGGCTATTCATCACAGCTGTGTAATCCGTCTTTTGTTGCAGGCTCTAAACAAACGCGGATTGCTTGCAAATCCAATAAAGTTCATATGAGATCTGGAATGCCTATTATTAAGTCTGACGAATGTACAATATCTATATATGATAGCTATTTAGACGTCACTTATGTTTTACACTCGTGCTAGCCCAGCCCCCACTCTGTCGTTAGTTAAGTAACCTAACGGGTGATGACGGGACCTAGTGGCGAATGCGGATGGCATAAGAGGACGTTGTATTTTCGTTGTTTTCTGCAATGATAGGTTAAATGATGGGACGCATTGTTTTAATGCAAAGAAAATAAACCAAAAAGTTGAATCATTGGAACAATTTAAAAGAAACCGCTCGGTTATTTTAAAAAAAACAGAAATTTTTAATTGCGGAGCTTTAACCACTCCTTTTAAAAAGCTTTCAGGTTCCTTCGGTTATATCAAGTTCACTATGTTCACGGTTTAGCCAAAACTAGTCGTAGCCCTCCGTCATTTCTTATGGATGGTCAGTAGTATTCAAGCTATGTTTGTTTGGACCTTAGTCAAGACATAGTGTTTGGTAGCTGCTGGGGGATTCATTTGTTGCATAGATAGATGAGTTGATTTGGGACAGTCGTATTACTTTGTTTGGACCTTAGTCAAGAGTATATACGGGTGGGTTCAAATTAACAAGATAATGATGGGTTGAACTTGACATGTGACTTATGATTTGTTGGCCCTTAGTCAAGGTCATAAGAACATGGGGCAAAAATCCACATCGGGAATTTCTAAAGAAACTGAAATTTGCAAAGAGATGCATACCATTTGGAGTTTGTTGAATGTTGGTAGGATTCCTTCAGCATTATCAGACAATGATATTTGGATCCCAATCTTACTGTGAGTATATGCTACTTATCAGGAGATTCATCACTTAACGATCAATGCTATAAACCAAGTAGGTGCCAAGAAATGTGTCAGCGGGGTTACGCCCCCAGAGAAAATAGGTTATTTAATTAAGGAACTTCGCGAAAGCGTTGGAAAACCTCCCTCGAAGTATCGACACTGGCCTGTCCGAACGGTTAAGCAAGTATTGTATGGTGAGAATGGTCCTGGCTAATTCTTCTTTTATGGTTTGGGGAAGGATTCGAGAAACAGTGGGAGCCATCCAGTTTAGATAAATTAAAAACCACTCTAAACATGCAAGAGCATCATGCTAAAGTGTTTTCTTCTCTCTCTCTCTCATTGCAGCGACCTTGTGACCATGACTAGGTTACATCTAGATAACAAGTTGACTGAATCTAACGTTTTTGACTGGCAAAGGACTATCCAGATATCCATTACCTATGACAAGCTGGACCACCATATTACTACTCAAGATCCCGCCGTCCCAGGTCCAGTTTCCACCATCGCGGATAGGGATATCCGTCAGACAAGGGAAAAGGATAAAGCGAAAGCCAAGTGCCTCGTGTTGGCTTCAGATGATGGTGTATACCAGAAGCAGCACGAGAAGATGGACTCAGTTTCCATATTTCTCCGTAACAAAGATTTATATGGAGAGCAATCTCATATCGCAAGATATGAGACCTCGAACGAATTAATTCAAGCGAGTTTGGCTGTCGGGTCATCTGTAGGGGACGACGTCCTTACAATGACTAGCTATATTGATGAGCTCAAGGACCTGGAGACCACGTTGGAAAACAGGTCATACGCTGACTTATTTCCACAATCCCTACCCTCTACTTACACCCTGAAAGAAACCAGGAAGACACAAGCTCTGCTTAATGGGGGACCTTCTTCTTCTACATCCAGGGCGAAAGCAAATGGTGAAAAGAAAAAGACCTCTATAAAGCCGATATACGGTGTCAGTAAAGTAAGAGGAAAGAGAAGAGCAAAAGTTTCGGGACTTGGTAAGGAGGGATATTCCTATTGTTATGGGAACGGGCATTGGCAGAAGGATTGCAGGGCTTTGGAAGCCAGTAGCCAGGATACAAAGCATGTTGTGGCTTCAGCCTCAAGTGTGTTTGTAATTGAGAACTGTTTGTCAATTAACTCTATTTCCTGGGTACTTGATACCGGAGCAGGATCTCATATTTGTAATTCATTACAGGCTTTGATGAGTTGGTTTACTCTTCGGGTGATCCCGATTGATTCTTCTTTCAGGTTTGGAGGAGAATTTGACATTACAGTGGGAGTTTTCCTGATTAGATAAAATGATAACCATTCTGATCTAGGTTAGAGTGCACGCAGAGTGTTTCTTTTCTCTCTCTCTTTTGGCAGCGACCATTGACCGACCCTAGACTATGACTCAGTGACCAAGTTGACCGAACCTTCTTAAAATACTGGCTTTTGGATTGCCCGAGTTGCATAAGTCATTGCCACTCCTTCTTTTACCCTTTGCATTTCTCAGAACTGTTAGTGTATATGCTCTAGGGGCCATTATTGTATCATACTAGTTTGTATATTACTTAATGGAAGCTTGGGATATTCACATGTATATTACAGTCTTACTAAACATGGTAGTATGCTACTTGGTTTTTCTATCTTAATATGTGAGTATACGTATTGATAGAGCTTTTAGGATCTTGCTTGACTACCAGTGTTATGATGGCAGTCACACTAGTGGGGGCTGGGTAGTCTACAAGCACATCCTTATTCTGGTCCCTAGTCATTGGATTATCGAGACAGGGCATCGATACTCCGGAGTAGACTAGTGTGTACGCTTCTCATCCCAGTTGGGGAGATGGTCTGTCCCACAGCCATCAGTACGTCGTACTCGAGATAGTATGCAGGTGCTCGTTGGGTTACGGGTACACCGGACAGGACTCACAGGGAACTGTTGGTTGTTTTATACCAGTCGTCAGTTAACAGTTCCCAGGTGACATGAGTACAGCATAGTCCGCAGACTTGACACTGCTACTTCGCCTCGAGTGTGTCCTACTGTTCTTAGATTGCTACCCTACCACGGCTCAAAAGAGTCGTGCAAACAGGTAGCAGTTGGGTGCAGTCCTGAGCACTTGGAGGCAGTGGCGGTTAGACAGGATTCGTCTCTCCGGGTATTGGGGGTTGATATCGCGCTGTGTCAGAGAGCCATTACGCAGTCCCTGGCCAGGGAAAGCGAGATTTGCTGGTAGGTTCCAGTAGTTTCTCAGGGTGTAACGGGCTTCGCTCCGACACGACTTATACCACTATTAGGGGACTGACGCTTGCCGCCCCCTAGGCCTGATATGCGATAGTCTTAGAAGAACGGACCGGACTGTAAGGAGATTGTCACATCAGACTCAGTAAGAGTTCGGATGGGTTTCCTCATCGGCCTTCTTATCGACATCTACTTGGGGACCGTTACGTACGGCTAGTGCCGCTTGCGGTCTGTGGTTAAACCCACTGCCAGTGCAGTAGTCAAGTCTCTAGAGTCCCACACAGAGAGTTTCCCTACTCCAGGTGAAACGATATAGAGGTCGTATGGTTTTACGACAAGGGTTCGGACGCATACGTGTGTTTACGCACGTACGACTTTCGGACAGTTTTTACTAGTCGGCTTTGGTTTAAACCAGTTACTAGTATCCGGTTATTGGATTTATACAGTCTAAAGTTTTTCCGTGTTTTCACGGATAGGAGGGGCATTCTCGTAATTGCGCGAGAAGCTTCTAGAAGATGGTGACTAAGGAGGTTTAGGTAGCATATACATTGAATGAGATTAGTGAGTCATATGGATGATTCATCCATGTCATTAATGCATCATAAATGCTTAATGACTCATGGAGATGAATCACCATTAGATATTTATCAAGCATGGTTGTAAATCATTTTATTTTCTTTTCTTGAAAAACAATAATGCTTGATATATATTATGATAGCTCATTTTCACATTTCATTATTATGCTCATCTTCTCTCTCCTCAAGCTCTCTCTTTTCAAACCCTAATCCTCCCTTCTCATGTGTTGAGTACAAGGATTAGTTAGACTAATTAAACCATAACCCTCACTCTATATCACCTAGGTCACTTGGATTAGCACTTCAAGAAACCTAGTTACCTCTAGTTTGAGGTGAAGCTTGTAGTAAAGCTCTCGGGTGGATCTTCTACTACTTAGAGAAGGCCGGAGAGGACGTGGAGAACGACAAGACGAAGGACTCGGTTCTATAGGTATAATCACTTAACATAGTAGTTAACACTTCTATGGTTTCATGTTAGTTTTTGTTTATGCAAAGATTCTCGGTTAGTCGATGTTTACGCCTAAAACAAGATCGTTTTTCATTATTCCTCCTACCCGCAAATCGTGGGGTGTTGTACATCGACTTACAAGAACACCCCGTATTACTACGGACATCCACTTCCATTGGATAGATCCATCGTATGGTTATATACGAATTCGAAGGGACTTCTTCGAGGATGGATCCAGGTTCAGGAGAAATAGAATTAGTTTATTCATTTGTCTTTTATTATCACCTTCTCTCAGGTTGCGAGGGCTCCTTAGTTTAGGAGAGTACACCTATTACGCTTATTGGATAGTCTTATTCCAAACCATAGGCAGGTGCCGAAAGGTAGGGAATGAAGAAAACCAATTAGCCTAAGAAGGGTGTACAGAAGGTAATATGTAAAGACAAAATAATGGGATTAGAAAGAGAGAAAAGTAAATTGCGACTGTTATCATTCACGACCAAACCGCGTACTTCATCGCCATTCCTATTTCACCTTTGTTTTTTTCCCCAGTTCGGGAGAAATAGAATAAGGTATTATTCAGTTGTCTTTTATCATCACCTTCTCTCAAGTTGCGAGTACTCCTAGCATTAGGAGAGTACACCTATTATGCTTACTGGATAATCTTCTTCCAAACCATAGGCTGGTGCCGAACGGTAGGGATGGAAGAAAACCATTTAGCCTAAAGGGGTGTACAGAAGGTAATGAATAAAGACAAATAAAGGGATTTGGAGAGATGGCAAAGAAATATACGGTTACAGTCATGAATTGGTTTATGGAAGAGGCATTACTAGGAATACCTGGATAACCCTAGAAAACATTTTCATGTTTCAGTGCATTGTTAAAGGAAAACTGTTTTCCCGATTAGATACTTACTCCAAGGGTATGTATTTACCAGGTTTCATTCTCATATCTGTATGGTTTTACAGATGATGAGTGGGACTAAGTTATTGGGAATTAGGTAATTATCCTCATTATATCGGAATTCATTGTAATTGGTGATATTTGAGGAAATCTCCTGGGTACAGTTTTCAACCTACGACGCACAGGTTTTGAGTTGTTCAACTCAGCGGACTTATACAGAGTATTGTATGTTGTCCAGTGTCCGTCAGGACAAAAGGGGTAGGTCCTCGTACTATGTTCTGTTTACTTATGACTTCTCTAGTTTTTGGACAAGTGTTTCGTAGAAATACAAGGTCTAAGTTTTGAGAAGTTGTGGGTATAAGAATAAAGTAGAGAACCAGATGTCGCAAGTATCGGGATTCTTCAAAGAGATCGAAGGTGTAGATTCTTGTGATTGGTGTTCAGATAATAGTAATGTTTTTGAGATACTTGTTTCTCTTTCAGGTTACTCATAATTGGATGTATTCCTAAGTTGAGTAATACTGATTAGCCTTTTTCCATTAAGATGATATGCACTGGAGACAGCTGCATGATTAGAATCTGGTTCCAATTAAATCAGTGCCAAAGTTTCTATAATGGATATAGAATGGTTCATACCTTAACGATGTTAAGGTACGGGGAGTTGTCCAGCTTATACTTAAAACCAGACTCTGGATAACTCAGGGCACGTTCTGTAATGACAGTTTATGGGTTGACCGTGGTCATGACGAGGGTTGATTTTCTACCATTTGGAAGATCAATAGTGATATTGTTCTTGACTCGCCACAGTTTTAGTAAAATGGACTTTTTTAGAAAACAGTAGTGGGAGTATGGTAGAACTGGAAGTGATTCCAGAGCCGCAAACGATTACGGAAAATTTAATAGGTCCTAAAGATTCAATCAGGTTTGACATTCCATTAGCCACTCCGCAGATATAGTGGGTAACCTCAGACACCAGAGAGGTACTTCGGTAGCCTCAAGGACGGTAACAGGGAGGTTATTGTTTACCCAGACTTGACACCACTGTTGTTCCAGGCTATGAGACCGGGCAGGAGGTTAAGTATAGCGTCGTTCTAAACTAGCTTTAGAAGTGCACGTATATATTATTCTGCCAGAGGGTTGTTGTGGTCAGTGGGAGCAGCGGAAGCATAGTGGACAAGTAGCTTATGTCTATTTATAGACTAGAGCAGATATAGCGAAGATAGATCATCTATTTTTGATATGACAGTCATGGGTTTGACTTCATCAGAATAGGGTATGGATCTGTTAAGAAGGTAGTAGGGTGTGATGTCGTGGTATTTGGATGACATACACAGAGTAGGAAGTAAAATTCCTATACTACGATCGGTTGTACTGTGGTCGTCACACAGTTGTTTCTCCAGACAGGATATGGATATAATATCTGACATTCTGGTTTCTAGATCTATGGTTTTAGATCTAGATTTGGGTAGTTTCCCAATGTGGGTACTTTGACAGTATTCTGATAGTTTTTAGAATAGTTGACTCCTGGCATGGTGGTGTACCTGCAGATGATGGAGTCACCCTCTCTAAAGGTGTCTTACAGACTAAAGGGAAAAGGGACGTGCATGATTGGCAGATCACTTTCTTTGGCAATTGAGTCAATCGTGAGATGTCAAGTACCACACCAGATGTTGTTTTTGCACTACATGCAATAAGTTTGTATTAATCCAATCCTGGATAAACATAAGGAAACAGTTTTAGAACATAAGTGCATGTTCTACGGATTTGATGACGGCAGCCTCCTTCGGGAGACGATTATCATTCCAGGCTTCAAAGGTGACATGGTTGATAGAGTGATTGTCAGAGTTATAGTTTTCCCTCTTATGAGGGACAGTATTATGGACAGGTGGTCCAAGAGGATACTGTGGGAGGCTTGGTGCTGGATACTGATTAGGTTTAGTGATCGATACAGTCTATGAAGTTTGGATTTGGAGTTCATTTATGAAGTAGGTCCCATCAGATATCTAGACATATTCAAAGATAGGTATTACTCAATTCGGTAGATGGCTTTCTCCGCGAAATTGAGATTAAGAGAGACATAGAAAGAATCATCAGGGCGGATCCACTCACTGAGGCTATTTCTCGAACACAATAGTTTTACAAACGAGCTTTGTGAAACTGATTAGTACCGGAGTTGGATGTTCGGTATCACACGGGCTGTGAGTATGTGACATCGTAATAATTAGCCTTAAGTGCAAGTGGGAGATTGTTGGACATAATGCCCTCAAAGTCAATTATTGGATCGCAGGCACGTGATTGAAATGATTGAGGAGGGCCTATACCGGTAGGACAGTCTTACTCGAGATGATAGTATGCTATCTGGTTTGCCTTTATCAGTCGTGTACAGGTTCAGGTGACTGATCATTGTTACACTTTGATGGAGCCCTTAGGTCCTTGCTTTACTACCAACAGTATGATGGCGATGATATACGTGAGAGTTGGGTGGTTTATAAGTATATCCTTAATTGTGGTCCGTACTCGTGGGAGCTTCGAGACAGGGCATCGATACTCCGGAGTAGACTAGAGTATACAGTCGAGACCCCGACGAGGGGCGGTGGCAGGTCTCACAAGCCACTGGTGTTAGTTGGATCACCTAAGATGTATACAGGTGCTCATTGGGTTATGAGTACACCAGACAGGACTCGCCAGGAATCTGCTAGTTGGTATTATATCTATCGTCAGATAGCAGTTCCCTGGTGACATGTGTACAGGTTAGTTCATCGACTGAGGTCGTCATTTGTCTCATGTGATTTCCCACTGTGCTTTGATTTCTACCCTACCACGGCTCAAAGGAGTCGTGCAAACAGGTAGTTTTTGCGTACAGTCCCGAGCCACATCGAGGCAAGTGAGCGGATCGGCAGGGGATTCGTCTCTCCCGGTATTGGGGGTGAGATCGCACTGTGTCTAGGAGAGCTATTACACATAGCCCTCGGCCGAGGCAGGAGATTTACTGGTAGTCTTTCCCCCAATCAGAGCAAAGCTCTGGTTGAATTTCAAAAATTCAAAAATTGAAGCAACGCTTCAAATTACTTGCGCTTCGCACAACGCGCCACGTGTCAAAAACTGATATGTCAGCACAGCGTCCAAGGCAGCGCACCCAATCAGAGCGAGGCTCTATTTAAAAAAAAATTAAAGGAAGCAACGCTTCAGTCGCGCTACGCTCTGCGGTGCGCGACACGTGTCAGCGCAGTTGCGTTGCGCTCTGCGCTGCGCGACACGTGTCAGCACAGGTGCGCCTAGCACACGTGTCAGCGCAGTTGCGCCTAGCACAGTTGCGCTGCGCCTAGCGCTGCGCGACACGTGTTAGCGCAGTTGCACTGCGGCTTATGCTGCGTGACACGTGTTAGCGCAGTTGCGCTGCGGCTCTGCGCTGCGTGACACGTGTCAAGCGCTGGTGTATTTGCGCCAAACAGAATTAAAATTCCAGTAAGATCTTTCTGTTCTTGTTAAAACAAGAAAATTGTCTTTTGTAAAACAGAAGCCCTTGGATCAAAGATCCAACGATGGGAAAAATTCAGCAAATCACTCAGAGAATGATCTCTTTAACAAATTTAACAAATTAATGGGCACTATATAATGGCCCCTAGACCCCAACTCCAAAAACACAACACAGTGAGACAAAAGCACAGAAACAAAGAGAGAACTCTAAAGAATTTTGAGAAGAACTCAAAAGAGGAAAAAAGGTAAACCCTTTGAATAAAAAAAAAGAATTTCTTCTGAAAAGATCACCGATCTAAGAACAAGATCAATGATCTTCAATAAAAAATTATAACAGTTCCTTACACTTTTTTATGAACCATTGGTTCTGGAATCTTAATGATTCTTTTCTTGAATCCAAAATTGGATCAAGTTATTGAAACAGTGCCTTACACTTGCAAAAACTGCACTGTTGCGCTCCTTGGTTGGCGCAAACCACCAGAGAGCGCCACGTGTCAGTACCATAACCACTTGCACTATGCGCTTTTAAAAATAGAGCATTGCTCTTTAAAGTTGGCGCAACTACACCAGAGCGCGCCACGTGTCAGTAGCGCAACAGCACAGCGCACTGCGCTGTTGCGCTTGCGCTCACCCGAGCATGACACGTGTCACCTCCATATGCGCTTGCGCTCCATAATTGGCGCAAAGCGCCTGACAAGCCACATGGCCACTGTCAGTTTGATTAATGCACTGCATTATTTACAGAAGGGCCGAGCCCAATTAGAAAAGGCCTAACAGGCCTAATAAAATGCCATGCATTATTTTAAAAAAAGGGCAGAGCCCAAATAAAAACAGATGCTGTGCATCATTTAAAAAAGACAGAGCCCAAATCAAAAAGGCCCAGCAGGCCAACAGAAAATGCAGTGCATTATCAAACAGGGGCAAAGCCCTAACAGAGGCCTAATGTAAGTGCACGGCGGTGCCGCGGCCGTCAATCCGACGGCCAAATGCGGAAGCGGTGATAAACTTTAATTTTTCTTGAACTGGCAAACCGCCGCGCACTAATACCCGGATCGAACCATTAATTAGTCCTAGCTTACTACAAGAAAGGGAATAGAGATATACCGACGATCCAAGTCCTCCGGTCTTCTCGTCATCGTCCCGATCTCCTGCGGAATGTCCCGTCTCCTCCTCGTCGCCGGAAGTGCACCACATCGCCTACTTCTTTTACGGGCTCCCACCTCAATGCCGAGGCAACTCGGGCACGAAGCCGGCTACTCGACGTGCCCAAGGTTCGCTGTAGAATATGTAGTCCTCAAGTCTCACTTTGGGGTTGTGGAATTGCCATTTGGTGGAGGAATGATACTTGGAGCTTTTGGGATTGATCTTGTGGGATTTTTGCAACATGAAATGAAGCAAAATCCCACACCAAAATGTTTGGACAGCCCCACCAAGAGAGTGGCCGGCCATGGCTTGGTGAGAGGAGAGAATGGAGTGAGTGCTCAAATGAAAGAGGATAGCCACAACCATAATGCAAGGGAGAGAGAGAAAGGTCATGATATCAAGAGATGATTACAAACCCAAACCCACACTCCACCAACAATCATCAACAACCATGATTGTCAACAAAGTCAAGCCATCATGATAAAGCTAGAAGTCAAGGTCAAGGAAAAGCTATCATGATACAACAAAAAGCAAAGACCCCCTCCACAAATGCTTATTTGCAACAATGCAAATAAGCCCTCCTCCACCAAACTTCGGCCAATGAACGATACAAAGGAAATCGGCCGAAACGGAAAGCAAACTGGCAACTCCAGAAAACTGGTCCCGTAATAAATTACAGGAAAACCCCGATACTGTGCATACACACCCGCATTTGTATTTCGACCGAAATACAAATGCAATGAGACAAAATCTACACTGTACTATACTAGGATCCGGCTTAAACCAAAGCCGGCCAGTAATATCCGTTCGATCCTGATCCGTACAATACCGCACGTATCTGATCAAACCCTGCCATATAACCATACGGCCCGTAGTACAAACTGTCCGATCCTGATCCGTGCAATACCGCACGTATCTGATCGGACCCTGCCATATCTCCATACGGCCTCTACAACCTTTCGCCCGAAAGCTGAGTAACTGAATGTGGGGGACTCTAAAGACTCATCAACACCTTGGTTGTGGATTTAACCACTAGCACGTTAGAGGTATAAGCCAACACATAACGGGCTACCAGGTATTGACCAAAAGGGATGTCTGTGAGCGAACTCAGCCTGACAACCCTACTGTGCCTGTCAGTGACAATATCCGTACAGTCCGGTCCGTTCGTCTATGAACATCGCATGGCGGGCCTAGGGGGTTGGTAAAAGTCAGACCCCCAAAAGCGGTACAAGTCGTGTCGGAGTGTAGCCCAGAACACCCTGAGATACTACTGGAATACCTACCAGAAAATCTCCTTGCCTCGGCCGAGGGCTTCGTGTAATGGCTCTCCTAGACACAGCACGACCTCACCTCCAATACCGGGAGAGACGAACCCCTGAAGATGCGCTCACTGCCTCCATGTGGCTCGGGACTGTACCCAACTAAAACCTGTTTGCACGACTCCTTTGAGCCGTGGTAGGGTAGTAATCAAAGTACAGTGGGAACTCACACGAGACAAATGACGATCCCCAGGTCGATGAACTAACCTGTTCACATGTCACCAGGGAACTGCCATCTGACGTCTGGTATATGACCAACTGGCATGTTCCCGGCGAGTCCTGTCCGGTGTACTCATAACCCAATGTGCACCTGTATACATCTTAGGTGATCCAACTGACACCAGTGGCTTGTGAGACCGGCCACCGCCCCTCGTCGGGGTCTCGACTGTATACACTAGTCTACTATGGAGAATCGATGCCCTGTCTCGAAACTCTCACGACTAGGGACCTTTTAAGGATATGCTTATAGACCCCCAGCTCCCACTTATATGATCGCCCTCATACTGCTGGTGGTCAAGCAAGAATCCTAGGGGCTCTATCAACGTGTAATAGCGACGTGTCAGGTCACTTAAAACAGTACACGATGATAAAGGTAAACCAGATAGCATACTATCATCTCGAGTAAGACTGTCCTACCGGGATAGGTCCTCCATCAATCATTACAATCACGTACCTGTGACCTAATAATTGACTCTGAGGGCACTATCTCCAACAATCTCCCACTTGCACTCAAGGCTAATTATTGCGATGTCGCATACTCACAGCCCGTGTAATACCGAACACCCAACTCCTCTACTAGTCAGTCTCACAAAGCTCGTTTGCGAAACTATTGCGTTGGAGGAATAGCCTCAGTGAGTGGATCCGCTTTGTTGTTTCTTTCTATGTCTCTCTAAATCTCATGTTCGCGGAGAAAACCATCTCCCGAAAAGAGTAATACCTGTCTTAGAATGTGTCTGGATGTCTGATGGGACATAGCTCAAAAATGAACTCCAAATCCAAACTTCTTAGACTGTATCGTCAACCGAACTTAATCAGTATCCTGCGCCATGCCACCCTCAGTATTGCCTTGGACCACCTATCCAAAATACTGCCCCTCATCAAAAGGAAAAACTATAACTCTGACAACCTCCTTGTCGTCCATGTCACCTTGGAAGCCTGGAATGATAACTGTCTCCTGAATGAGGCTGTCGTTATCATATCCCTAGAACATCCACTTATGTTCTAAAACTGCTTCCGACTGTTTCTCCAGGATTGGATTAATGTCAACTTATTGCATCTAGTGCAAGAACAACATCTGGTGTGGTACTTGACATCTCATGATTGACTCAATTTCCTAAGCAAGTGATCTGCCAATCATGCACATCCCTCTCCCCTTTAGTCTGTAAGACACCTTTAGAGAGGGTGACTCCATCACCTGCAGGTACACTACCGTGCCAGAAGTCGTCCATTCTAAATACCCTTAGAATGCTATCTAAGTACCCAGATTGGGAGACTACCCAAATCTAGATCTAAAACCATAGATCTAGTAACCAGTATGTCTGATATAATGTCCAAGTCCCATGTGGAGAAAACACTGTGTGACGACCAAAGTATAACCGATCGTAGTATAGGAGTTTCCTTTCCTACTCTGTGTATGTCATCCAAACACCATGACATCACACCCTACTACCTTCTCAACAGATCCATCCCCTATTCTGATGAAGTCAAACCCATGACTGTCACGTCAGAAATAGATGATCTATCTCCGCTACATCTGCTTTAGTCTATAAATAGACATAAGCTACCTGTCCACCAATGCTTCCGCTGCTCCCACTGACTACGACAACCCTCTGGCAGAGTCATATAGACGTACACTTCTAAATCTAGTTTAGAACGACGCTACACTCATCCTCCCACCGGGTCTCGCAGCCTGGAACAACGGCAATGGTAATTGTGGGTAAACAAGAACTTCCCTGTCACCGTCCTTAAGGCTACCGTAGTACCTCTCGGGTGCCTGAAGTTACCCACCGTATCTGCGGAGTGGCCAATGGAATGTCAATCCAGATTGAATCTTTAGGTTCCTGTCAAATCTTCAGTAATCGTTTGTGGTTCTGGAATCACTTCCAGTTCTACCATACTCCCACTACTGTTTTCTGAAAAAATCCATTTTTAATAAAACTGTGGCGAGTCTAGAACAATATTGCTATTGTTCATCCAGATGGTAGAAAGTCAGCCCGCGTCATAGCCTGGGTCAACCCACAAACAGCCATTACAGAAACGTGCCTTGAGTTGTCCAGTGTCTGGTTTTAAGCATAAACCGGACAACTCCCCGTACCTTAACCATCGTTATGATATTAACTGTTCTATATCCAATATAGAACCAGAGGCACTGATTTAATTGAACCAGATTCAAATCATGCAACTGTCTCCAGTGCATGTCAACTAAATGGAAGGAGGCCGATCAGCGTTACTCAACCTAGGAATGCTTCCAATTATGAGTAACCTGAAAGAGAAGCAAGATCTCTTTATCATTACTATCAACTGAATACCATACACAAGTACCTACATCTTCGATCACTTTGAGGAATCCCGATACTTGCTACACCTGGTTCTCTACTCTATTCAAATACCTATAACTTCTCAAAATTCGGACCCTGTGTTTCCACGAAACACCTGTCTAAAAAACTAGAGAAGTCATAAGTAAACCGAATATAGTACGAGGACCTACCCCTCTGTCCTGATGGACCCTGGACAACATACAATACTCTGTATAAGTCCCTTGAGTCTGATAACTCATTCACTGTGTGTCGTAGATTGAAAACTGTACTTATGGTTAAGAAGAATTACACCGCTGTTTAATGCTCCTTACCTAACCATCCACTGATATAGGTAAACGTCGTAGACATAATTTCAGAAAGGTATATCTCACTCTATGAAAATAGACGTACAGATATATCAATTTGAAATTGGTGCATAACAGCGGATATTCAAAACCAAATATTTGCCAACCGGCAAACGGCCCAGGTGATTTCCTCAAATATCACTGATTACAACGAATCCCGATATAATGAGGATAATTACCCAATTCCCAATAACTTACTCCCACTCATCATCTGTAAAACCATACAGATGTGAGAATCGTACCTGGTAAATACATACCCTGGAGTAAGTATCTAATCGGGAAATCAGTTTTCCTTTAACATTACACAGTGAAACTGAAACATTGAAATGTTCCGATGGGGTATTCTGGTATTCCTAGTAATGCCTCTTCCAGATTCACGACTGTAACCGTATAGTTCTTTGCCACCTCTCCAAATCCCTTCATATGTCTTTAGTCTTTACCTTCTGTACACCCCTTTAGGCCAAATGGTTTTCTTCCTTCCCTACCGTTCGGCACCAGCCTATGGTTTGGAAGAAGACTATCCAATAAGCATAATGGGTGTACTGTCCCAATCCTAGGAACACTCGCAATGAGAGAGGGTGAAGATAAAAGAAAACCGAATAAACCTTATTCCTATTTCTCCTGGACCAGAATCCATCCCCGAACTGGAACAAGTTC
Source organism: Agapanthus africanus (assembly GCA_030015575.1). Classification (NCBI taxonomy): domain Eukaryota; kingdom Viridiplantae; phylum Streptophyta; class Magnoliopsida; order Asparagales; family Amaryllidaceae; genus Agapanthus; species Agapanthus africanus. The sequence continues at coordinate 404,461,630 of CM057337.1, read as the reverse complement.
CATTCGAGTTCGTATATAACCATACGATGGAGTATCCAAATAAACTGTGGATCTTCGTAGTGATACGGAGTGTCCTGGAGAAATACAAAGGTGATTTTAGGATTGGCGAAGGAATACTTGGTTTGGTCATGAATATCTGTTGCAATTTACTTTGCCCTCTTACTAATCCCTTGCTTTGTCTGAACTTAATACCTTCTGTACACCATCGTTAGGCTAATTGGTTTTCTTCATTCCCTACCGTTCGGCACCAGCCTAAGGTTTGGAAGAAGACTATCCAATTTGCGTAATAGGTGTACTATCTCCTAAACCAAGGAGTACTCGCTACCTGAGAGAAGGTAAAAGGAAAAGACAACTGAATAGTCCTATCCGTTTCCTCCAGAACCGGAAACCATCCTCGAATTAATTCCTTCGAGTTCGTATCTAACCATACGATGGTTTTGTCCAATGGAAGTGGACGTTCGTAGTAATACGGGGTGTCCTGGAGAAAAGGGTAAAAGTAGGAGTGGCAATGTGGTCTGCAACTCTGACAATCCAAAAGCCAGTGTCAAGAAGGTTCGGTTAATTTGGTCACTGAGTCATAGTCTTAGGGTCGGGTCAATGGTCGCTGCCAAAGAGAGAGAGAAAAGAAACACTCAGCGTGCACTCTAACCTAGATCAGAATGGTTACCAATTTATCTAATCTGGAAACCTCCCACTGTACCTCAAATTCTCCTCCAAACCTGAAAGAAGAATTAGTCAGGGTCACCCGAGGAGTAAACTAACTCATCAGTGGGAATCGGGATCCAACTCTCATCGCATGACAACGTGACGGAATCCGCTCACGGTATCATACTCCAGAAGGTATGCGCATATCTGGCAAGTTTCAGTTCTTTTGAAACTCCCGATGTGGATTTCTGCCCCATGCTCTTATGACCTTGACGAAGGTCAACAAATCATAAGTCACATGTCAAGTTCCACCCGTCATTGTCCAGGTTAATTTGAATCCACCCGTATAAGCCCTTGACGAAGGTCAACAAGGCTATACGACTGTCCCAAACCAACGCATCTATCTATGCAGCAGAAAGGTAACAAGCAGCTACCATACACTATGCCTTGACGAAGGTCAACAAACATAGCATGAATACTACGTGCTACCCTTCTGAAACGACGGAGGGCTACGAATGGTTTCTGGCGAAAACCTTTAACGTAAAGAACTTGATATCGTTGAAGGAACTGATAGCTTTTAAAAATATAGTGACGAAAACCTTTGCTAAAGAGGTCACTCCCGGTGAAGGGATCTCGGCTCTTTCCCCGTAGAATGAGGTGCAGGATATTCCAACTGAATACCACGATGCAAAGCAAAAGTAATCGGCTATAGTGAAGTTATTGCCCTGACGCAAACTTTTTGTCCAAGGGGTCACTCCCGGTGAAAGGATCTCGGCCCTTGCCTCGTCGACTGAGGAGCAGGATATTCTAACTGAATACCACGATGTAAAACAAAAGTGAACGTCCTTGCAATAATAGCTTTTTGAAAAAGTGTTCCAACAACATCAGATTAGGTTTGTTATTAACTTGCATTGATCCGAATCAACGCAGTCCCATCAATTGATCACACTAAAAAGAACGAAAATATACTGATGTACGCATATGCCATCCGCATTCGCCACTGGGTCCCGTCATTACCCGTTAGGTTAGCTAACTAACGACAGAGCGGGGACTGGACTAGCGCGGATGCAAAACATATACAACATCTACTAATATATATACCAATATATTATATTCGCTCAAGGCGTGAATAAAAAATGCAACATCACAGAAATGTACAGCTTCACAGAAAAAATACAGATATCTGGGATCCCCGGGTTTCACAGAGCCGCTGAAACCCGACGTTCCCCTGGTCGTGTGGATAGCCTGTGCAATGAGAACCTAGACCCCTACGGGCGCGGCAAGTCACCCGCCAAAACCTGAAGCAAGGCAGCCCCCTTCAGCGCCGTGAATGGACCACCCAGCACTTCATGGAATCCGGTAACTCGGGCACCCCTCCTGGGTCAACCTGTACCCCCTACGAGTGCGGCGAATAGCCCGCCAATTCTAGAGTGAATCCCCCTCCGTCTCAATGCCATGAGATGCGGGCTTGTTGCCCTCTAGAACCCGGCTATCCGTGCACCCCTCCGTGGGGTAACCCTAGTACAGAAAGTAAAATATACATACAACGGGTACATCGACAGCAACCTGGCCGTGCCCCAAAATAATAATACAAACAGGTAGTGACGGCAGTCCACATGTCGGACGCTCGCCCCGCAATATCAAATGTACATAATACAACAAAAACTGTACTAGCATTGCATCCAGGCTATCCCCCACGACCGATCCGTAACATCACAGCAAAAACAGAACATCAACGTGAAAGTCACGTTCGCAAATCCGTCTAACCGGGCTATAGCAGTTAGACCGGATTTACCGATCGAGTGACATTCACGATCGCAGATATAATGTAAATACTGTGAAAAATGTGTTTAAAATATCCGATCGATCAAATTATAACAAGTGGGCCCCAAGCACTACTGTAGCACATCAAGAAATTCTGGGCCCAAAATTAATATTCCAAAACCCCTAAAAACTCCCCAGAAGCCCACTGTAAAAACCCAACCCACTGATTCCTCCATACTGCGGCGGAACCGCGGCCACAAGTTGGTTTTAGCCGCGGTTCCGCGCTCTGGTTAGAAGATCAGTGCCTCGAATTTGTACAGTAGTCTTACAATTTCTAGTACATCAATATTTTACAACCTGAAAAATTTTTGGGGACTGAAAAAATTCAACAGAAAACTGATGTGAAGCAATACGGGTTTTGGAACATTCGATCGATCGGAACTAAAAAACACATTACACAAAGCTAGACTAAGTTAATGGCGAGGCTCTGATACCACTGTAAGTGCACGGCGGCGCCCCGGCCGTCAATCCGACGGCCAAATGCGGAAGTGGTGATAAACTTTAATTTTTCTTGAACTGGCAAACCGCCGCGCACTAATACCCGGATCGAACCATTAATTAGTCCTAGCTTACTACAAGAAAGGGAATAGAGATATACCGACGATCCAAGTCCTCCGGTCTTCTCGTCATCGTCCCGATCTCCTGCGGAATATCCCGTCTCCTCCTCGTCGCCGGAAGTGCACCACATCGCCTACTTCTTTTACGGGCTCCCACCTCAATGACGAGGCAACTCGGGCACGAAGCCGGCTACTCGACGTGCCCAAGGTTCGCTGTAGAATATGTAGTCCTCAAGTCTCACTTTGGGGTTGTGGAATTGCCATTTGGTGGAGGAATGATACTTGGAGCTTTTGGGATTGATCTTGTAGGATTTTTGCAACATGAAATGAAGCAAAATCCCACACCAAAATGTTTGGACAGCCCCACCAAGAGAGTGGCCGGCCATGGCTTGGTGAGAGGAGAGAATGGAGTGAGTGCTCAAATGAAAGAGGATAGCCACAACCATAATGCAAGGGAGAGAGAGAAAGGTCATGATATCAAGAGATGATTACAAACCCAAACCCACACTCCACCAACAATCATCAACAACCATGATTGTCAACAAAGTCAAGCCATCATGATAAAGCTAGAAGTCAAGGTCAAGGAAAAGCTATCATGATACAAAAGTGGGGATGGCAAGATTCACGCTTTAACAAAAAGCAAAGACCCCCTCCACAAATGCTTATTTGCAACAATGCAAATAAGCCCTCCTCCACCAAACTTCGGCCAATGAACGATACAAAGGAAATCGGCCGAAACGGAAAGCAAACTGGCAACTCCAGAAAACTGGTCCCGTAATAAATTACAGGAAAACCCCGATACTGTGCATACACACCCGCATTTGTATTTCGACCGAAATACAAATGCAATGAGACAAAATCTACACTGTACTATACTAGGATCCGGCTTAAACCAAAGCCGGCCAGTAATATCCGTTCGATCCTGATCCGTGCAATACCGCACGTATCTGATCGAACCCTGCCATATAACCATACGGCCCGTAGTAGAAACTGTCCGATCCTGATCCGTGCAATACCGCACGTATCTGATCGGACCCTGCCATATCTCCATACGGCCTCTACAACCTTTCGCCCGAAAGCTGAGTAACTGCATGTGGGGGACTCTAAAGACTCATCAACACCTTGGTTGTGGATTTAACCACTAGCACGTTAGAGGTATAAGCCAATACATAACGGGCTACCAGGTATTGACCAAAAAGGACGTCTGTGAGCGAACTCAGCCTGACAACCCTACCGAGCCTGTCAGTGACAATATCCGTACAGTCCGGTCCGTTCGTCTATGAGCATCGCATGGCGGGCCTACGGGGTTGGTAAAAGTCAGACCCCCAAAAGCGGTACAAGTCGTGTCGGAGTGTAGCCCAGAACACCCTGAGATACTACTGGAATACCTACCAGAAAATCTCCTTGCCTCGGCCGAGGGCTTCGTGTAATGGCTCTCCTAGACACAGCACGACCTCACCCCCAATACCGGGAGAGACGAACCCCTGAAGATGTGCTCACTGCCTCCATGTGGCTCGGGACTGTACCCAACTAAAACCTGTTTGCACGACTCCTTTGAGCCGTGGTAGGGTAGTAATCAAAGTACAGTGGGAACTCACACGAGACAAATGACGATCCCCAGGTCGATGAACTAACCTGTACACATGTCACCAGGGAACTGCCATCTGACGTCTGGTATATGACCAACTGGCATGTTCCCGACGAGTCCTGTCCGGTGTACTCATAACCCAATGAGCACCTGTATACATCTTAGGTGATCCAACTGACACCAGTGGCTTGTGAGACCGGCCACCGCCCCTCGTCGGGGTCTCGACTGTATACACTAGTCTACTATGGAGAATCGATGCCCTGTCTCGAAACTCTCACGACTAGGGACCTTTTAAGGATATGCTTATAGACCCCCAGCTCCCACTTATATGATCGCCCTCATACTGCTGGTGGTCAAGCAAGAATCCTAGGGGCTCTATCAACGTGTAATAGCGACGTGTCAGGTCACTTAAAACAGTACACGATGATAAAGGTAAACCAGATAGCATACTATCATCTCGAGTAAGACTGTCCTACCGGGATAGGTCCTCCATCAATCATTACAATCACGTACCTGTGACCTAATAATTGACTCTGAGGGCACTATCTCCAACACCTAATAGGCCAAAGATAAAAACGTTGAATATTCTCAACCGGACTTAGCCCAATTCTGGCCGTAAGTCCTCAAATTAAATTGACTGAGCAAGATGGCTCTCTTAAATCAATTTACATCCGGTTCAAGGGTACATCTCCGAACTCCTCTGACACATATCGTTGTAATCCTTCAACGACGTCAGAGAGGTGACGGGTCCCGACAACCACACATCAGTACGGACTGTGGGGTCCTTAAAATCACGGACTAATGCGTCTTTAAACACACCCATACGGACTGTGGGGTCCTTAAACTAACGGACTAATGCGTCCTTAAACTAACGGACTAATGCGTTCTTAAACACACCCATACGGACTGTGGGGTCCTTAAACCCATGGACTTATGCGTCCTTAAACTAATGGACTAATGCGTCCTTAAACACAAGCATACGGACGGTGGGGTCCTTAAACCCATGGACTTATGTGTCCATAAACTAATATCCGTCCCCAAAACGGGAACTATGGACCACTACGTCCCTAAACTGGAACATGGACCGCAATGTCCTTAAACTACTTATGGACCACTATGTCTCTAAACTGGAACAATAGAGCCCTCAAACGCTCTTTTGTCGCATCTAAACGATCCCGTTTAAGTTGATCTTAGCCTCAAACGTGGCTAACGTATCCTTAAACATTCAAATAGACTTTAGTCCCAAATTGGACTATAAGACCCCCAATCAACTTTTGTCCAAGGGTACATCTCTGAACTCCTCTGACACCTGTCGTTGTAATCCTTCAACGTCGTCATAGAGGTGACGGGTCCCGGCGGTCATGTATTAAATGGACCCCCATGTCCCTAAACTGGAACAATAGAGCCTAAATGCTCTTTTGTCGGATCTAAACGATCCAGTTAAGTTGATCTTAGTCTCAAATTGGACTAACGTATCCTTAACAAACGTGTAAGTTGATCATAGCCTCAAATATAGCTAACGTATCCTTAAACCAAAACACAAAAACCCAAATCTACGAAAATACGGATTTAGACTAATCCACGTCCTACGGGCGAGGACATAAATTAGTCTCCGTATACAATCCACGGGAAACCACAAACAAAACAAACACCCGCGACACGAAGTGAAATTCTGGAGAAGGAGAAAATTGTTACCGTGATGCGGTAGCATAATTAACTGCAGGGGCTTGCGCCTGCAGGGAAGAGCGTCCCCACAATCAAAAACCCCTCGAACGAGGGGGAATCTGACGAAGTCTGCTACATCGGCCACATCCGTCTAAACCTTCGATACATGGTGCCATAAATCAACTTGGCATCTTCGGAGAGGTGGACGGATAGCACCAATTAGCATCTGCCCCGAATCTCAGCGCCAGGACTTCGCAGTCTTGTGCGCCGTCTTTCGGAGGGGAACAGATTCTGGCACGCCCGGTGGGACCTTTTCCTCTTTCCACTCCACACTTCGTGTGTCGTGTTCGCGAACGAATCGCGGTTTGTTAGTGGTTGCCTTTGGGTTTCAAGTTACTAAGATTTGGTCTTTTGCCTGGCACAGAAATCAAGCATCAATGGCCTCCAACTGCTCGAGCTGCTCAAAGTGCTGGTGCAACCAACACTCTGCCTCACCTGGAGGTGTAGCCTATGGGCCTCATGTGGCCTCCATCCTTGCTATGCCGGTGGGCCAAATGACCCAGCCCACCACCGGTCTGTTTTTCAGGACCATGCTCCCGCCTGGAAGCTTCACCATGCCAGTGCCCGCACCAGAAGAGAACAAGAAGTCAGTTTTCGATCGGCTCAATGCTACAACGGCCCCTTTCAACGGGTCGTCCAATATCAAGACGACAGCCTCTGTCTTTGCCAGGCTGAGCCAGAACCCTGATGGGCCCGCCAAGAAGCCCATGAACCCTGAAGTAGCCGTCCCGAGGAAGATAGCCACGTCTGCTCCTGAAGTTGTCAAGGCGGCTTCTCCTGTTAAAGAGTCGGTCTTTTCAAGGCTGACTATTCCGGCTCCTGCTCCTACTCGAGGGTCTATCTTTGATAGACTGAACATCGCCACCCAAAAGACAACATCAGTCTTTAAGAGGCTGGCACCAAAAGTGCCTCATTCGGACAGGGGGCAAGACGAAGCTGTCCCTATCGCCGAGCCAGTCACAACGGCTCGTCACGCTCGACGTCGCCACTGGCGCCGAGTAGGGAAGGCCGGGGGCAACTCCCCCTCAGGACTAACTCCACCCGCTGCAATGGTGGAAGTTAATGCTGCTGTTCCAACTGGGAACAGCTTTGAACCGCTAAGGAGGGTACACAAGAATTCTCCGACTGCCACGCTAAAATGATCTCCTCCACCTGCGGAGAGGGTTAAAGAAACTAAGCTGGAGCAGCACCCTCAACGACTATCCTCCAAGATTTATAAAGTCTGGCGGAGAGTTCAAGACTCGGTAATCGACCAAGATCACTCTCGCCAACAGAAAAGGGCAAAAATGCAAGAAGAAAAGAACCGTCCAGAAAAACAGCAAAGGACGACCACCACCAGGGTGCCCGCAGCAACGGCCCCCTCAACTTCAACGGCCCACAAAAGAAGGAGGACGGAGAAAATTCCTATGCCCGCGGCAAATGTCAAAGGCGGCGAGCCCAAATGCCCTAAGTCTGGGGGCATTGTAGTCCATACTGTATACATGGCGTCGGGGATGGAGGACATCCGCGCATCTACAAGTCATAGACCGCTTACACGGTCAGTGACCAAAGCTCAGGATCAACAGCAGAAGCTCCAGGAAATGATGAACGCGATGGCCGCACTCTCTGGGCCAAAAGAAAGCCCCGAAGCGTTCTCGGATCAACGCCAAGACCAAGAAACTGACGTTGAATTCCTTCGTAGGATATTGGAGAAGAAGGACAAAGAGGCTGCAGAACAAGCTGCCAACAAAAAGCGAATGGCCCTCCTGTTCCAGGACATGGTGGGTATGATGATCCAATAAAATCCTCCTGCTGAAGATCCTCCGATCGTCCTTGAAGACGACAGGGGAGAAACGTCAAATCCTCCACCGGCTCTGTCAACAGCCAAAGAAGATTCAATCTCCAAAGCTGACTTGGACGAATATATAGCTCAACAGATACGGGTTCATCAGGCGACTGCGGCAGCCGTTCAGGTCGTAAAAACGGGACGACCATATCCGAGCTGGTACGACCAAATAAGTTACCCGCCAGGCTATACGATCCCGAAATTCCATGTCTACAAAGGGACAGGCAATCCCCATCAACATGTTGCCCAGTTCAGGGCTCTTTGTGGCAACACCGGCGGTGATGATAGGCTCTTACTCCGCCAATTTGTCAGCAGTTTATCGGAGACGGCATTTGAGTGGTACTCCAAACATCAAAATGACCCCGTCAAAACTTTCGCAGAAATGGAGTTGTTGTTCACCCAGCGATTTGCATGTGCTAGCGAACGCACCCCAATAACGGCATTGATTAATGAAAGAGTGAAGCCGGACGAAATTTGGGTTCAATATTCAATCCGATAGCGGAACTTGTGGTCGAAGTGCGAACGGCGCATTGAGGAAGCGCCAGCAGTGGGTATGTTTGTGGGAACCCTCGATCCGCAGGCGACCATATCCCAATTTATGATGTTCTTCAAGCCGACTACCTTCTAGGCCCTGATCGACAAGCTAGCTCAAATGGACCAGATGGGCCATAGACCGCCCCGTCCAAAGCCGGACTCTCGAAAAGAGAAGGGGAAGGGAAAAGCGATCGTTGTCGCTAATGCTCAACAACAGCCGAGCAACTTGAAACCGGCTGTCCATTAAAATAATATGCGTCCGCGCGTACTTCTTGAGGAGAGGTTAGGACGTCCTTACTCATTTCCCCGAGATAAAACGAGAAGACTGTTCGAGCTGGCAGTGCGCAACGGACTCATCAATCTGCTGAGTCCAAAACGTCTGTCGCAGCCAGGCGATCTCAATAATCCCAATTATTGCCCTTACCACCAAACGGTAAGTCACCCAATCGAGGACTGTTTCTTCTTTAAGGGATGGATCGAGGATCAGTACCTACAAGGCAAGTTCGCGCTGTCTGAAAACTGGAACGTAAACCCACCACAGCCGCACACTCCAAAGAAGACGGACACGATGAGGGCAGCTTGTTCTTTTGTCGAGGACGAAAACGATGGAGAAGACTCATCAGATGAATCTGAAGACTACGTAGCGACTTGTCATGTGATCTCTCACTCATTGGCAGATGATGAAGAGGCTCCTTGCGTCGAGAAACTGAGGGTGAACCCTGAACAAGAAATTCTGCGGCTGTCAGACGAGTTGATCGATGTCTTCCTGAATGAGATTCGTCTGAAAGTCAAAGCCAATCAAGAGCGTGAGATGGCCATACTGGAAGGAGCCAAACACCGACTACTAGACCAAAGAGTTGAGGCACTTCCGTTAAATCAAAATTCATTCGCTGCGGATAAAAACAAATTCAAGACGAGTAAAAGGTTCGCCAAAGCCTTGTCAGTGGGAATGAAGCTACCGCCCTCTGAAGAAAATACTCTCAGTGGAGTAGAGATGCATCTTAACTTCTGCTTATATCATCAGAAGATCATACATCCTACCGAAGACTGCGACTCCTTTAAGTGTTGGTGGCAAGGGTATGTCGCTCAAAAGCAACACTTCAATAGGACAAAGCATGAAGCTCGTAGACGTCAGAAAAATGCGATAAGTGAGCGCAAAAGAGCCGCCGACGACTGTCACATAGCCGACTCCAAGGGATCGTAAATTATCACCTTTGGAAGCGACTCTGACGAAGAAGCTATCCTCAACCCTCTCCTCAAGGAATCCATTTCAAAAATGAAAGAATTGTGGAATTGCGAGAACATTCAGCCGTGCAACTGCACGCTTCTCGGAAAAAATATCGGCCCCATAAATAAGGGATCGAGCAAAAAGGATAAAGGGAAGGGAAAAACAGCCCTCGTAGCCAATTCTTAACAGCAATCGAGTGGCCCAAGACCAGTTGTTTGCCGAAACAACAAGCGGCAACCCCTCCAGGAAAAGTTGAAACGTCCTTACTCGTTTCCGCAAAATAAAACAAGGGGACTGTTCGAGCTGGCAGTGCGTGACAGACTCATCAATCTGCCGAGTCAAAAACGTCCGTTGCAGCCAGGCGATGCTAACGATCTCAATTATTGCCCTTACCACCAAATGGTAAGCCACCTGATTAAGGATTGTTAAGTCTTTAAAAACTGGGTTGAAGACCAATACCAACAGGGCAAGTTTGTCATCTCCGAAAACTGGAAGGTGAGCCCGCCACAACCACATGCTCCGAGAAAGATGGACACGCCGGGGGCATCATGCTCAGTCATAGAGAAAGCCCCATAGACCGAAAATTCAGTAAACTAGAGATTCGCCTCAAATACGGCGACGAAGGACCGAAACGTCCTTAAACTAATGACGGACCGAAACGTCCTTAAACTAATGACGGACCACTACGTCCTAAAACTAGCTGATGACCGAAACGTCTTTAAACTACTACCGCAGCATCCTCAGGCTGACGAGATAAATAAAAAAAAGAATTAAAAAAATAAAGAAAGAAACGATTTGTCCATAAGCGAAATGGGCACGGATGAAAACCCGAAAGGGCTCCAGGAGTAAAAACAGCAGGGCTACGGATAAGTGTTCGTGAAAACCCGAAAGGGCGCGACCTCATTAGAAAAAAAAGAATAAAAAGAATAAAAATAAAGAGACGGTATGTCCATAAGCGAAATGGGCACGGATGAAAACCCGAAAGGGCTCCGTGAGTAAAAACAGCAGGGCTACTGGCGAGTGTTTGTGAAAACCCGAAAAGGCGCAATCTCGTTAAAAGACACTTACAAAGTCCTCTCGACCTTGTGAGGAGAAACCACCCGCGTGAGATCCTTACGACTCACAGGGAAGCAACACACTTAGGGATCCTCACGATTCTTAAGCAGAAATTACACTTGCGAAATCCTCACGACTCGTAAGGAGAACTCTCTTTTGGGACCCTCACGGCTCATAAGATTTGAAAGTCTTAAGTTATAGAGACCTAAAGCTGTGCTTAAGCAACCCCCACAACCTTCGATATTGCCGTACAAGTGGCTTAATACTGACCCTTGTATACAATCCACGGGCGCGAATAAACATTTCCCTAACCAAGTCCCACCCGTGACTGGGGATATGTCCATACGGTGAACAACCCTTGTAAGTCCTCTCGACTTATAAGGAGAAAACCCTTTTGTAAGATCCTTACGACTTACAGGGGAACATACACTTAGGTATCCTCACGATCCCTAAGGAGAAAACACACCTACGAGATCCTCACGACTTGTAGGGTGAAATACCTTTGTGAGACACTTACGTCTCATGAAGTTAAAAGCCATAGTCGACGGGATCCTAACCCTGTTCTCTAAGCCACCGTTGTTTAACATCAACAGAGGAAAATGATGATTCGCTCCTGGTAATGTCCTAGTTGTAGCAATACTGATGCCTAAACAGGTATCAAATTCCAAGCCCTTTCATGGCAAATGATGATTCGCTCCTGGCAATATTCTAGTTGTAGCGATGCTGATGCTGAGATTAGCGTCAGATTCCAAATTCCACACTCGTGATAAAAAAAATCGACGAGCCATACATGCATACAGAATAGCCGAAATGATGGGGCAACTTGTAATAAAAATCAGCAAGTAAAAATGTATGCATGCAAAATAGCCGAAATGATTAGGCAACTCGCAATAAAAAGTAGCGAGTAAATATAAAATAAACAGCCAAAATGATTGGGCACCGCGAAAAATAGCCGAAATGATTGGGCAATCGCGACTTTCGCGATATAAAAGCTGAAATGATAGAGCATCGCGGAAATAAAACAATAAAAAAAATATGATGAAACTTTTGCCCTACAGGTGAGATCACGTCGATCCCTGTATACAATCCAAGGGCACAAACAAAGAGGGAACCATACCTTCCCGACAGGCTCCGCCAGAAAGCGAAGCCAAATCTCGACGGTTCAACAACAACCTAGAGACAACCATGACATTCGTCTCGATACAGCAGACACAATGTCAACAATAACGTCCTTCCTCCAACAGGATTTGGACATGACAAGGCAAACGAAGCGAAGGCCAAATTCCTAGCTTCGAGGTCTTAACGGCGAGTCATGTAAAGCCTGAAAGACAACCGGAGATCGTCTCACATCAGTGCGGAATGGTCACCACCTCGACGTTCGTCTCGACACAGCAGACACAACGACAATCAAACAAATGAAGCCACGGTAAAATCCCTAGTTCCAAACCTTGACGGTTCACCAGCAACCTAGAGACAACCGCAACGTTCGTCTCGATACAGCAGACGGGATGTCACCCCAGCGTTCTTCCTCCAGTAGGGATCAGACACGACAATCAAACAAATGGAACCACGGCAAAATCCCTAGTTCCAAACCTCGACGGTTCACCGGCAACCTAGAGACAACCGCGACGTTCGTCTCGATACAGCAGACGGGATGTCACCCCAGCGTTCTTCCTCCAGCAGGGTTCAGACGCGACAATCAAACAAATGGAGCCACGGCAAAATCCCTAGCTCCAAACCTTGACGGTTCACCAGCAACCTAAAGATAACCGCGACATTCGTCTTGATAGAGCAGACGCGATTCCAGCATACGAAGCAAAGGCCAAATTCCTAGCTTCAGGTTCTTGACGGCAACTCATATAAAACGTGAATGACTATCGGAGATCATCCCACACCAGCGTGGAGTGGTTATGACTCATCGGGGCTCTCCAAAATGAGCCTAACCTCAAGTAAAAAGCGGCATGGCAATATTCCTAACGCTTGCTCTTTCGACGGTCAAACTGCCAAGGAGGATTGCTTGAAGACGTCTTGTCCAGCTCCCGAAGGGATCAGAGACACGGTAGTCGCAGGGCTACTCGAGCAGCACGATTTCCTATCGAGGAATATATCAGCTGATGCGGCGGTACGACGGCCCAAACCCTAAGTACCACAGACCTTAACGGACTTCTGTCGTAAAGAGCAGAGGTTAACTGTGACGTTAGGATATTCTTGCGAGAAATTCTCGATTCGTCTCGACTTGTGAAGAAATTGATGTCTTTGCGAGAACTTCTCGATGCTGCTCGACTCGTAAGATAAAGCCTTAGGCAGTAAGGATTAAAAAACTTATTCCCTAAGCACTGGGACCCTGCAAGTTGGCCCAAAACGGTCTCTTGCATACTATCCACGGGTTTCACTCTCCAAACTCGAATCTCGACAAGGAGGGAAACAACCACTTACGGGTCCTCTTGACTCGTAAGAGGGAAAATTCTCTTATAGGATCCTTACGACTTATAAGAGAAAATGCACTTAGGAATCTTCACGATTCCTAAGGAGAAAATCCACCTACGAGATCCTCTCGATCCGTAGGGAGAAAAGTCTCTATGAGACCCTCACGGCTCATAGAGTTGAAAAGTCTTAGGCAGCAGATCTGAACCTGCGGCCTAAGCCATCGCTATCCCTTGAAGAAACCAAGATGCTTACTCTATTATCTGTCAACCATGTTTATCAAGACAGCATGCTGATAATAAGAGAAGGGAGATAGCAAAGAAATAGTACAAGACATTGCCAAAAAAAATGTGTATCTTTATTAATTCAATCAAGTACAAGGTGAATCGTACAAAACAATAATGAATGGATACATCTTATTCGAAAAAGAATTTCTTTTTACAATTATATTGATACAAGGGCAGCTACTGCGAAGGAAGCGTCTTAAATAGCCCTATCAGTTGTTCGCGCACTTCCTTCCATGCCTTTTCCTGATCGGCCACCACCGCCAGTTCCCCTCCACTTGAGCCCGCTGCTGCAAGAAGTATTCAAGCTGCTCCCCGACGGCCTGCTGAGCTGCTTCGCGACCTTGGTCATCACGCTAGGTGGCATCGAGCTTCCGCTTCAGGTTTAGCCTATTAGAGATACGCTCAAGAAGGCCCTCGAAGATATCCTTCACCTGGGCAGCGTTTGCCTCAACCTCAGCACGCAGACGAGCCGTTTCGCTTGAGGTCCCTTGGCATTCCCTCAGCCATAAAGCCGGTTCTTGTTCCAAGTGACGGAAGTAAGAAGCGCTTTGCTCAATCCATGCTGCTTTTTGATTCCTTGCGGCTACGGTCTCGGGAGCAGGGCGCATAAATTCCGATTGATGCAGGCGGACCTCGATTTCCCTGCAGTGATTAACCCAAAGCTCGACGATGCCTCCATCATGAAAATTCACAAGCGCCGCCAACATCGGGTTAACCTCCGCAGTGAAATCCGTAGCAGATGGGAGAGCTTCTGCGTCAAGCTCCTCGACGTATCCGCTCAGCATGCCCAAGCTCATTACGGCACCCTTTGAAGACGGACGTCTCAGGAAGGGGCCTGCTGGCATTATAACGCGAGACTCAAAGGCCGCCGGAATCGGAACAACAGCTGAAAAGATAAAATACGATTTGATGACGGTTCAAGAAATATGAAAAGTCATCAATGGGATAGTTTACTATACCAGCTGCGGCAAGCGGCAAGGCCGGGAGGGCCGGTGGCGCGACCGATCTTTCATCCCCTCTTTCGATTTGTAACACTGCAATCAGGACAAGGAAGAGTCAGAAATAATTCCATTATTGAAAAAAGAAAGACATCAATTGGAAACTATACTCACCAACGCCACCGGAGGAGGAAGCGAGTTCAGATAGGAAAGAGAAGTGCGGGTGCAACACCTGATAGAGATGATCAAAAAGCACTCAAGAAAAGATGCAATAGTACGACATTAGTACATAAATTATGCGACTGAAAGATAAAACTAATGGGTTGCAAATCCATACCTCCCAACTTCTGCGATGGTACAAGGGAAGGCTGGAGGTGACCACCGCCAAGGCAGTAGTTGACGGCGCTCCCTCGAGCAATGGAGCATCGGCACTGGCCGCACCTGCGTTAAAAACAAGGATAAACTTGCCAGAAAGGATTGCAAGATAAAAAAGGGACAGTAACTCGAAATTTACCTGATGAGCCGCCAGCCGAAATGGAGGCGTCTCCCTCCTCCATCGATGCGAGTCCACCTCCTGTGGCCTCATCACCGGACTCGACAGGGTCTCTCGTCGTGCTCGCACGACCAGGAGATGGCGGAGGACAGTAGACGGGGAGAGTAATGATTAGAGCATTGCCAGACTCATGAGAAAGAGCGGCAGGCTCGTCCCCGGGAATCAAGCCCATCTCACCCACTACTCCTTCAGGCTCGGCGGTTGCTGCTGTCTCATCCTCCGTCGCCATGGGGTCGCCGATCTCAAGAGCTCCGCCCGCTACTGCCCCAGGCTCAGTTATAATAGTCGTCTCATTTTCCGCTACCTCAGGCTCGGCATCAACGACCTTCTCTGGCGCAGCTTCTCCGGCGCCTAGCTCAAGTCTAGCAACCCCGGCGACGTCGCCCACCATCAGCTCGGGTTCGGCCGGTGCCTCTTCCTCTGTCCCCTTAGGTTCGACGGTGTCCGCCTCCCCTTCGGTTGGACGTGGACCTGCAGGATAGGATATGCAAGAACCGATAGGTTAATAATTCTTATACCAAAATCTTGAAACACGCGTTACCTGAGGTAGACCAATCGTTGGCTTCCCGAACCGCACGCGCAGCCTGTCTATGAGCGGTAGACAGGCCGACCGGGGGCTCTTCTGAAGGAAAAGCAGCGGGAATAATGGTGCTTGGGCCCTCTCCCACGGCCAACGCAACCCTGCGTGCCTTCACTTCGCGCCTTAACCGCTTTCTCTCCTCCTGAGCCGTCAAGATGGAGCTCTTCAAATCTTCCTTCATTGAGGCGTCATCGTCCGTGAACAGAGATGCCTCCAGAGCCTTCAAGGCATCCCTCATCGGCTTTTCGAGTGGAGACTCTTCCAGCAACCCCAAAGAGGTCGGGACTTCAGTAGTTGGTCAGGGAATAGTCTCTGCATCACATTGCGGGACCGGCATTGTGGTTCCTGAGATGAGAAAAAGAAAGGGTTAGATCGACCATAACAAAAGGAGAATAAAGACTTAATGAATCGAAATTTACCGAGGCCTAGGGATGCTCTGAGTCGTTCTTCCTCTTGAAAAGTTTTGAGGGAAGCAGCGATGACTTCTTCAGTGGTGATGCCTGTTTGAAGAAAAGAAAAGAAAAGCATTAGTCAAAAACAATACTAAAAGTACGATGCAATAAAAAAAATGCGACTAGTAATTACCCGATTGTGCAAGCTTAGCTAGCTTTGCGTCGCGCCTCGCCAATCGCTCTGAAGCTACGATGGCGGCTGCCAGATCAGTGTCATCTGGCGGCATAACCAATCCTTTATTGGTCCCGTACTCGCCCAAGCCCTCGTAATAGGGAGCATGAGGTTCCTGACCGAATACAACATCAGCTGAGAAGAGCGACTTCTTCTTCCTCTTCTTCCCGCCAGCCTTGGGTGCACCCAAGATCAACTTGCGCTTTGCAGGAACCTTAGGGCGGCGGGTCCCGGTATCCGCACCCACGCCGGACTCCGGCGATACCATGTTTTCCGTCTCCACTGGAGCACGGGGCGCTGGTGGCGCATCCACAGTATCAGGAGGCGGCAATCCGCGCGGAGGGCTCAACACAGGCGATGCCCAACTCCGGCATCTTTTAGCGGAAGAATGACCGGGGTCCTTGGCTTCAAGGGAGCCTTGCGATCGCCGCCAGGAGGCGCACCCTTACGGTCAACCAGCATGCGCTTCTCCATATGGATAACTGGGCCCATTGCATGTGCGTACCAAGCCACGTACGCGTTGAGAATATTGGGAACGCAGCTTGGCTCGCTGATGAAGAAATAGGAGCCCGTGTTAAGCCGCATGAAATGGTGCATCGCACTCCTTATCCCCTTTCGGCTGGCCGTGGGCTCTTCCAAGAACGCTTCCATCGGGATCCCATGGTGATAACTCGATTGCTGAGCGAACCGGTGAGAGTTATACCTCATGAAGAGCACCGTCTCATTCTGCCTAAACACTAGGTAGCCCGGCCGAATGGAATAGAGGTGGAGGATCTCCTGAGCTTTCAATATGGAGGCCCCGTCCTTAAAATCATCGCGCAGCGGCACTACCGACTTGGTGGTCTCTGAGCCTATGATTATGACTTTATCCAAAAAAGAAACCTTCGCTCCGACCAGGTGTGGACGAAGGAGTAGCACCCTAGCCTCCCGCGGAGACGCAACCACGATCGAAGTGCCGACCAACCGCATGACTCTTGGGAGTCTGCACTTTTCAAAAAATGGAGGGATCATATGGGCGCCGAACACCCCGTGCACATGCATTTCCATCCAAGAGGTGAAGTAGTGCATCGGGAAGTTTGCAGGCTGCACCCCAGGCTCATTAGCGTCCGCCGGTACGCTAAGTCCATTATAGAGGTGAGCCAGCCCAGCGATTCCTACGGTTAACAGTAGGCCAGCCATCATCCGATGCGCTGGGTAGAAAACAGATGGCCGCATGTGGCACGGGGCATGGGGAGCGCAAAGCTGCACAGCCACAATCCCAGGAACCCTACAAAAAAGGTTTCCTCATCCATGCCCGAGATGACGATTTCTGACAAGGGCATGACGGCGGCACCGGGGAGATAAAAGTCCTTTTGATCATCCTCCGTTGTGGGTCGACGGTCCAAGCCGAACCCAAAAGGGTCATCAAGCTGGGCGAACTTCTCGCTCCGCTCCGATAGATACTCCAGTCGAATGAAGCGGGTGACAAAATCTGCAAAACTGACTCCCCGGACGCCTGAATCCAGATAGAGCCCTTCATATATATCCAGCACCTTCACCAAGACCGGAAACTGGTGCTGAATAGCGTTTTCCGGCGTCAGATCAAACACCAGCGGCTTTGTAGCAAAGACGTATTCGTCAGGAGGAAGCAGCTACTCGTAATGCTCCCCCCTCATCGGCAGACCCGAGATTTCAGCAAACTCCTCAAAGGAGATAGATAATTCCCTGTCCGTCATCAGGAAGGTGTGGGTGGGGATATTCCATTGTTCGATAAAAGCCTTAACCCACCACGTTGGAGGAGAGGGATACTCAAAGAGCGAGACGTAGATGGCCGAATACAAACCAATCTTCATCAGATGAGTCCTCTTCGCTGGTAAGATGTACCGGGCCCACTGCAAATATCCGGCGGGCGGTCGCGGGATCAATCCAATGTTATAGGCCTGTCCCCAAGGGCGTGCTTCACCCTGACAGATTCGCCTCCACAAAATGTCTATTGCCGGTGGGGGCTGCACGGGAATAGCCCCAATTGCAGGCTGGAGGAGGTCATCCGAATTCCAATATTTGACCTCCATGGCATACTTCACCGGGGGTTCATCCGCATAGGGGATCAAAAATATTGGCGCGGACGGCATAGCAAAACCGAAGCTTCGGCGACCCTGGATGATATCGTTATACCACCTACCGCACAAGTGAAGGTTCTTGTGCTCGGGGTCATGATCCTTAATGAGAGTGAGCACCTCTCGGTCCACTGGTGCCTGGGAAAATCCTCCCTCCGAGCGAACAAACGGGAATGATAGGTCAGCAGGCATGTTTCCTGTGGAGGGACAAAAATTAGCCGTCAGTGTTGTAATTCCATCGCTTGGCATTTTAAAAATTTTCACCACACTGCAATGCAGTGGGTAGGGGACAAAATGGGGACCCACAAAATCTGGATGACGGTGCATCAGTTAATAGGACAGCCCCATCATTGGATGAGACTATCAATTAATCCCCAAGAGAATATTCTAATTAATGGGAAATCCCTAGAGATAAGGAGAAAATCTCCTCTTTCAGAGCAAAGTTCTGTTACAGAGTGACATTTGTCAAACTCTGGTCTCAAGGGAATAAAATTTCCTAAAAAGAGCCTAGCTCTGTAATAATGATGCAAAGATCCATCAAAAGAAAAATTTAAATCTTGAAAGAATTAAAAATTTTGGGATCTTAAAGATCCATGAAAACTCTTAGGAGCTCTTCATTTTCAGATAAAAAAGATCTACATTTGATCCATGAGCAAAGCTCTGTTCATGGGTTAAAACCCATGAAACAAGATCTCTGTAGATCTATGCACTCTTGAGAGCAAGGCCCTATTGGTGAATCCCCAAAGGGGTTTTCTTTAGATCAAAGATCTATGAGAGCAAGGCTCTGTTGGTTAAGATTGATTTAAATTAATTTAAATTAATTTTACCTAAAGTTTTTCTAAAAAAGTTCAGACTTTGGAAATGAGAGCAAGGCTCTGAAGTTCTTGAAAACAAGAGCAAGGCTCTGAAAACTCAAATTCTTGAAGATGGTAATTATTTACTGAGGATCAAGGGTCCTATTTATAGGCGCTTGCGCCCCTTTAACTCACCAGTTGATCCAATGGCTAGCATTTTGCCACCGCTGCACTCACGTGTGCACCACATGAGCGCAACGGTGGGGAGGCAATTGTTTCCCCCAATCAGAGCAAAGCTCTGTTTGAATTTCAAAAATTCAAAAATTGAAGCAACGCTTCAAATTACTTACGCTGCGCGCAACGCGCCACGTGTCAAAAACTGATACGTCAGCACAGCGCCCAAGTCAGCGCACCCAATCAGAGCAAGGCTCTATTTAAAACAAAATTAAAAGAAGTAACGCTTCAGTCGCGCTGCGCTCTGCGCTGCGCGACACATGTCGGCGCAGTTGCGCCGCGCTGCGCGACACATGTCGGCGCAGCTGCGCTAGCGCAGCTGCGCTGCGCTCTGTGTTGCGCCGTGCGCTGCGCGACACGTGTCAGCGCCGTTGCGCTAGCGCAGTCGCGCTAGCGCTGTCGCGCTAGCGCAGTCGCTGCGCGACACGTGGCAGCGCAGTTGCGCTACCGCAGTCGCGCGCGCGACACGGGCAGCGCTCTGCGCTGCGTGACACGTGTCAGGCGCTGGTGCATTTGCGCCAAACAGAATTAAAATTCCAGTAAAATCTTTCTGTTCTTGTTAAAACAAGAAAATTGTCTTCTGTAAAACAGAAGCACTTGGATCAAAGATCCAACGGTAGGGAAAATTCCCCAAATCACTCAGAGAATGATCTCTTTAACAAATTTAAAAAATTAGTGGGCACTATATAAAGGCCCCTAGACCCCAACTCCAAAAACACAACACAGAGAGACAAAAACACAGAAACAAAGAGAGAACTCTAAAGAATTTTGAGAAGAACTCAAAAGAGGAAAAAAAGTAAACCCTTTGAATAAAAAAGAAGAATTTCTTCTGAAAAGATCATTGATCTAAGAACAAGATCAATGATCTTCAATAAAAAATAATAAGAGTGCCTTGCACTTTTTTATGAACCATTGGTTCTGGAAGCTTAAAGATTCTTTTCTCGAATCCAAAATTGGATCAAGTTATTGGAACAGTGCCTTACACTTGCAAAAACTGCACTGTTGCGCTCCTGGGTTGGCGCAAGCCACCAGAGAGCGCCATGTGTCAGCACCATAACCACTTGCGCTATGCGCTTTTAAAAATAGAGCATTGCTCTTTAAAGTTGGCGCAACTCCACCAGAGCGCGCCACGTGTCAGCAGCGCAACAGCGCAGCGCCCTGGCGCAGCACACTGCGCTGTTGCGCTTGCGCTCACCCGAGTATGACACGTGTCACCTCCATATGCGCTTGCGCTCCATAATTGGCGCAAAGCGCCTGACAGGACACATAGCCACTGTCAGTTTGATTAATGGACTGCATTATTTACAGAAGGGCCGAGCTCAATTAAAAAAGGCCTAACAGGCCTAATAAAATGCCATGCATTATTTTAAAAAAAGGGCAGAGCCCAAACAAAAACAGATGCCGTGCATCATTTAAAAGGGACAGAGCCCAAATCAAAAAGGCCCAGCAGGCCAACATAAAATGCAGCGCATTATCAAACAGGGGCAAAGCCCTAGCACGGGCCTAATAGGCCAAAGATAAAAACGTTGAATATTCTCAACTGGACTTAGCCCAATTCTGGCCGTAATTCCACAAATTAAATTGACTGAGCAAGATTGCTCTCTTAAATCAATTTACATCCGGTTCAAGGGTACATCTCAGAACTCCTCTGACACCTATCGTTGTAATCCTTCAATGACGTCAGAGAGGTGACGGGTCCCGACAACCACACATCAGTACGGACTGTGGGGTCCTTAAACTTACGGACTAATGCGTCTTTAAACACACCCATACGGACTGTGGGGTCCTTATACCCATGGACTTATGCATTCTTAAACTAACGGACTAATGCGTCCTTAAACACACCCATACGGACTGTAGGGTCCTTAAACCCATGGACTTATGCGTCCTTAAACTAATGGACTAATGCATCCTTAAACACAACCATACAGACGGTGGGGTCCTTAAACCCATGGACTTATGTGTCCATAAACTAATATCCAGCCCCAAAACGAGAACTATGGATCACTACGTCCCTAAACTGAAACATAGACCGCAATGTCCTTAAACTACTTATGGATCACTATGTCCCTAAACTGGAACAATAGAGCCCTCAAACGCTCTTTTGTCGGATCTAAACAATCCCGTTTAAGTTGATCTTAGCCTCAAACGTGGCAAACGTATCCTTAAACATTCAAACATACTTTAGTCCCAAATTGGACTATAAGACCCCCAATCAACTTTGGTCCAAGGGTACATCTCTGAACTCCTTTGACACCTGTCGTTGTAATCCTTCAACATCGTCAGAGAGGTGACGGGTCCCGACGGTCATGTATCAAATGGACCCCCATGTCCCTAAACTGGAACAATAGAGCCCAAATGCTCTTTTGTCGGATCTAAACGATCCAGTTAAGTTGATCTTAGTCTCAAATTGGACTAACGTATCCTTAACAAACGTTCAAGTTGATCTTAGCCTCAAATATGGCTAACGTATCCTTAAACCAAAACACAAAAACCCAAATCTAAGAAAATACAGATTTGGACTAATCCACGTCCTATGGGCGACGATATAAATTAGTCTCCGTATACAATCCATGGGCAACCACTAATAAAACAAACACCCACGACACGAAATGAAATTCTGGAGAAGGAGAAAGTTGTTACCGCGATGCGGTAGCATAATTAACTGCAGGGGCATGCGCCTGCATGGAAGAGCGTCCCAACAATCAAAAACCCCTCGAACGAGGGGGAATCTGACGAAGTCTGCTAAATCGGCCGCATCCGTTTAAACCTTCGATACATGGTACCATAAATCAACTTGGCATCTTCGGAGAGATGGACAGATAGCACCAATTAGCATCTGCCCTGAATCTCAGCGCCAGGACTTCGCAGTCTTGTGCGCTGTCTTTCGGAGGGGAACGGGTAGGTACTCCAGTAGTATCTCAGGGTGTTTTTAGGCTACATTCCGACACGACTTATACCACTATTGGGGGTCTGACATTACCAGCCCCCTAGGCCGATATGTGATACTCATAGATGAACGGACCGGACTGTATATACATTATCACTGTTAGGCTCAGTAGGGTTTCTGGATGAGTTCGCTCATCAGCCTCCCTTGAGGTCAGTGCATGGGCAGCCGTTACGCACAGCTAGTGCCGCTGACGGCTTGTGGTTAAACCCACTGCCAGAGTACCGACGAGTCATTAGAGTCCCCCACAGACAATTTCCCAAGTTCGGGCGAAACGTTGTAGAGGCCGTATGGTTTTATGGCAGGGTTCGGAAATTGCACGTGCGTTTACGCACGTGTCATATTACGGGCAGATAATACTGGTGGGTTTTGGTTTAAGCCGGATCCGAGTATTATACTGTCTAGATATAATATCTTTGTCTCAGTTGCATTTGTATTTGGTCTTAATACAAATGCGGGTATGTTTATACTGTTATGGGGTTATCCTGAAATTCGTTTCGGGATCGCTTTTGGAAGTTGCCAGTTTCCAGTTTCCAGTTTTCTATCACCCGTATTTAACATTCGGTTAAATACGGATTTATCTTTTCTTGGGTGAGTCATGGTTCTAGTTGGTTCTAGATGATGACAAGGCTTGTGAGTCATTAGTTCATTTATTGTGCATTTAATGATGGATGATGACTTGATTATGATTCATTGTATGCATTGATTATTTGTGCAAGGTGTTATATGACTCACTCTCTTCATTTAATGTTATGGTCACCCTCCTAGCTCCTACACTCACCCTCCTCCTCTTGATAAATGGCCGAGCCCCTCATGATAGAATTATGGTTGTTCATTTGCAAAAAGATTAGGGTTTTGGCTTCATGGAAATTTCATATATTAATTTCTCATTTCATTTGAATCCAAAAGGCAACTTCATTAACCGTTCGTCCATGGTTTTGGACGAAGAGAGACAAAGTGTTCTACTCATTCTCTACATCAATCTTGGTCATCTCTTTTAGCAAACTTGATGACCGAGTTGCCTCGGGTCGGAGGCGGGAGCCCGTTTAAAGATCCGTTGACGTGGTGCCACCTGGACGAGGAGATCGGAGATCGACGAGATCGGAGCAGCCGCAACGGAGCGTGGGATGATGGTTAAAGAACGAAGGACTCGGATCGTTCGGTATAACCTTTCTACCCTCTTTGTAGTTTGTTAGTTTAGCAATAATGGCAGATCTGGGTTATAGTATACGATAGCGCCAGTTAAAAAGTTTTTTGTTCCGCATTTGGCGTCTGTTAGATGGTCGGGGAGCTACCGTATACTTACATCCATCAACCAGACTTGTATATTTATTAGACCTAGAAGACCAGTTGTATATTCTTTCGACCTTAGAGTTGTGCACTGTATTATTATGGTATTCTTGATGATATTTGTTTCATTTTGAGTTATGATCCTCGCCCTTCGGCGTTGTATACTATATTGCTTGCGTGGTTGTGACCGCCATTTGGCGAAGAGCTAGCTCCCGCTTGGAGATACTTTAATGTATATTATTCATGTTTGTACCCGTTTGGGGCCAGTATTTACAAAGGAGACTCTGGCGAAATTTTCGGGAAAATATGATGTTGCTTTTAAATGTTTTATGCCACTTATCTTATTAAAACCACTTGCTTTAAAACAAGTTTTCTTTTACTTCTCTTTAAAATGGTTTAGATTTCTGGGCTGTTGGCTTACTTGAATTAAATGGGGTCCTATAGACATCATATGATTCAAGTGCCAGTAACGTGCAAATTTTCGGTCATGACAAAGTTGGTATCGGAGCGCTGGGTTAACCTTGGTTCGAGTCTTTGTTTGACTATGCGGTGTCTAGGGCGTATATTTATATTCGGAACCTAAGCTTGACCTTACGGAACTTAGACTTGGTCAAGGGGGTATTAGACCTGAACTTTCGTCGCGTAGGTTGACCTTGGTTGATGGAGTAGGTTACTTAAGGAGAGTGATGTACCGTGTGTATGTTCCACAGCATACTTACGATACGCTACTCCACTTAAGAATCCTTAGGATGTACATTTCCTTGCACAGCATTATTCATTCATATGATCTATTGTAACACTTTAGAATGTGTTTTGTAGCTAATTATATTTTAATGTATGGTTTTTAATAAAAAGGTTTACCAATTTGGTTTTTAATTATTTTATCCTATTTAATGAGTATTTTGTTAGAATTTTCCTAGGCGCACACACACATGTGCATGTTAACTAGGGTGCTAATTGGGAGGTTAATCATGATTAGCAATCATGGTTAGCTAACCATTTTCCTTTGAGCTTGTTTTAAATATTGTTTAGGTGCTTTTGGGTTTAATAATGTGTATGGTTGTTTTTAAGTAAAGTGAATTTAAAAAGGATTTTAAATTGGTTTGAATGGTTGACCTTGTGGGAGAGAGAGAGAGAGATGGGCATGGGAGCATGGTGTGAACCATGCCCATTTAATGAAGAGAGAGAGTGAGAATGGGAGGGGTCTTTGATTATTCTCTCATTTCTCCCTTTGTTCTCTCATTCTCTCACTCTCTCTTACACACACACACACACACTCACCTGAGAGAAGACCAGCAGTAGCAGCAACAGCATTGACAACAACAGAAACAGCAGCATCTGGCAGCATCAGCTCCAGCAACAAGAAGAAGATGAAGTAGCGGCAACAGAGGTAGCAGCAGCAGGTGCTTCACCAGCTGAAGCAAGCAGCAGCACCCTCAGCATCAGCAGCAAGCAGCTCCAGCATCACCATCATCAGCAACAACATCATCATCATCATTAGCAGCAGCAGTAGTAGCAGGAGCTCCAGCAACCTACAGCAGCTCTTCTCCACTTCTTCACCTGCTCTCTAGGGTTCATTAGGGTATATTTCTGAACCCTTTCCCTAGTTTGCTTAGCTTGTGTGTTAATTAGCTTCGATTAGTGTTAAATTAGCCAGTTTAGAGCTAATTATGGTGTTTTGCGTGGACTTTTGAATAAGTGGTGATTGTGTTAGTTAACCCTACTTATTTAAGTGTTGTTAGGGTCACTTTAACTGAGTTTAACCCTAGATTACACTAAAATACCATAGGGTTTCCATTTAGTGCAAATTGGTGATTTTAAAGCGATATATTGGCTATCTGTGATCTTCTTTTGGCCCGGACCTTTCTGGACGAAATTGAGGAAACTGGAACATGCTACCTAGGTCTAGACACCTTGACCAGAACACGAGCCCCTCTCCCCCAATCATGGCCGCAGATTTAATCCTATTGGCTGCAATTTGCGGCCAACTAGGAGGCTGAGGTGTTCGGTTTTTGTGTGGGGTAGTCTGCTGTGTTCTATAGTGTTTTGGTATTTCTAGTTTTGTAAGATTTGACCTGTAGGAAAATCTGGGACTATATATCGTATTTGGTGTTCGTTGTGTTTGCGCGATAAGCGCGATACGTGAAAGGGTTCTGTGATCCAGCGTATCGCGGCGTGTCGCGATGGTTTTAGACGCATATACACATATTCAGCGTATCATGCACACACGCGTTTAGTTCACGACGCGAGTTTCTCGTTTGGGTTCGGTATCGCGTTTTGCGGAATATTTGGCTTATATATGATTTCCATGTCTTATTTGCAGGTTTGCAGGCAGGGACTACGGACACTGCTACAGGGGGGAGCAGATGGTAGGATTCACCTAGCGTGGAGCGTAGGTGAGTAGATTTAACATCTACAGGGGAATCGCCCGCATGGCGTTATGCGTCTGGGCTAGGATTCTAATAATTGTCGAATATTCTACGTCATTGTTAGAATTGCGCCTTTACTTTATTTTCTTGATATAGTTATACTGTGACTAGCAGCCGTAGGACACTGCACATATTATTGACGGTTCATGTTGCACGACCACGGATTGTATGCTACACACACACCGTCAATAATTGCCATGTCACACACAAACCATTATAGATATTATATTGCTTGGTTAGGGACCTTGTGACATTGATTCATATTGCTTATCACATATGACATTACCATACCTATATACCTATAGAGTATCGTACCATTAGTGATAGGTAAACATACCCTTTACGATACATCTACAGGTATACCTTACTCATATTTTCTTATACCCAGGGGGGTATACGGCATCAGTTTTTATGGGTAGACCCCTATACATTGCTACACCTGTATGTTACACACATATTCAGTTGCAGTTACATATTTATCTTCACTGATGTTACTTAGTTGTACCTTATTGGTTTCGCATACATCTGGTTTCAGCTACATATTCTCATTTATATGCTCGCATTTCAGATATATCACATATATTTATTCCTGGATTTGCGCATTGTTATTTGGATTTCACATGATGATTTCTGGATTTGGGAACCGCGGGAGTTCATGAAATTATGCATACATTGAAAAACCCGGTTTCCTTGATTTGATATTTGCGCAGCCACCATGAGATTTATCGGTTCTTATTATATACTCCATACGAGGTGTGGTTGCCATATGAGGGTACATGGTGGGGCCCGGTATGGTTCCCCTCGGCAAGAAGATCGATGGATGTTGCCGATTGAGCCTGGAGGCGGGCTAGTACCTACCGGTGACAGTACTAATGACTCGGCGGGGGTCATGGAGACACCGTTGGGAGTCAAGCACGTATGCATACGTCGAAAGGCGAGGGTCAGAGCTAGGCACTCGTGCTATCGGGACAGCGTATGATACGTACCTATCAGGATTTCTGTGTCGATGCTTGGCACATTATTTTCATGATATTTCTTTTAAACACCTTTGTATATATAACAGGGGATTAGCCGTTGTTATATATACCCTTACACCAATATTAGTGGAATGGGACGCTAATATATGTGTATTGCCGCCATCATATTTATTTCTGCAAATATATATATATACCTTTAGGATGTTAGAAACTTACTTGAGATTCGACTTGGGATATAGCTGATTCATTGAGATTGGATATTGGATATGGAAGAGATTGTTGATTTGTACATTCGAGATATAGGAGAGCTTCGATATTCTACATTGAGGTGATGTGAGACCTATGTGATGTGAGAGCCCAGTTTGGGGGCTGATTTGAGGAATTGTGGATTTGAGTGTCTTGATGGATTGTGATCCTGCCACGATATCAGGTTTCCGTGGAAATGACATATTCCACCCCATACCTCACACTTATCTATTCTATGCACAGATTCATATATTGGTAGTACCTGTTAGTGTACCCTTATGATAGTTGCATATTTACATTCTCATATCCCTATTGCATGGTTATTGCATATTATTGTCATGTTACTATTGCTTCACATATTGATTGTACCTGCTAGTGTACTTTTCTTTATTCAGCATTTGCATGACTTGTTATTACTGTAATCGCATATCTTAGATTCATGCTGTACGTGCATTCTTGCGATTACCTGCATATGTTACCTACTATTCACGAGTTGGTGACTCACCCCCGTTGTGCCACAGGTGTTTCAGGTTGTTTCCCAGAGTAGTCGAGGCAGGCTATTCAGCTTTTCAGCTATCATCTTTTGCTACAGATACCGCGTCAGCTCACAGTTCTGTTTTGCTTAGGTGGGTTTTGGTGGTTATCGGTATTTTGTATTGTGCATTCGTTGTATCTTGTACTCTCCATCTACTATTATGTTGTTAACTTAGAGACTTGGTGAGGACGTTACTGTATATTATTTATGGATTTCTTGTCTTTTATATACAGCTTTCTCTCTATTGTCTTTATTCCTTCGCTACGGCGTCGTATATTTGTATTGTATTCATCTTGGCTAGTTTTTTTTTACAAAAGGGGGTGTTGCCAAAATTTTAAAGAAAGAAAGTACACCTTTTAAAGAATTTGGGTTGCGATTTCAAATGTTTCAAAAACTTATATTATCTTTTCCGTATTTTCTTGGTTTAGATTTCTGGGTTTTGGCTTTCTTTTACTGCGTTACGTCTTTTGGCGTTGCGTAGTATTAGGGCCGTCACGGGCCAATTTTGGGTTGTGATAAAGTTGGTATCAGAGCGCTAGGTTTTACCTTTTGGAGTGTAGGATGACCTTAGTATGATGGAGTAGGTAGCTTAAGCAGAGTAACGTAGTGTGTGTATGTCTGCAGCATACCTATGATGCGGTACCGTGCATTAAGTAACCTAAGTACAATTTGCTTGAAATTCCTTCTTTGATGATTCATATCCTTAATATTCGATTCCTTATTCTCATCGAATCTTATATCAATTTATAGCCTTGTCGCCGATAACTATGGGGACTCAGAGTGATGCAGCGAGGGCCGAGGTCAGAGTTGGCTCGGGTGAGACGAGTACTGACCAGGATGGCACTCTAGTTGCACAGGTGCAGACGGATCAGCCTACGACATATCCTATTGATAGACTTTTGGCAGAGATGCAGGACTTCCGCCAGACGATGAGTTCATTGGTTGAGGTCGTTCGGGAGCTACGACAGGAGGTTGTCACCCCTGTTACTCAGTTGTCACTTGCGATCGGCATGCAGCAGTCCGTCACCTACATAGCACCAGTGGTTGCAGTTCCAGTTGATGAGGCGCATATTCCAGAGGCTCAGAGAGTTCCAGGACAGTGGAGGACTCGTACCAGTGTACCAGCCCAGAGGCAGAGGTTTGGTCATCGAGACAGATTTGGTGGCCGTCGCGGGAGTAGCAGAGGCTTAGGAAGGGGACAGTCGTTCAGCTCTCATCTACAGGATGGTCAGCAGTCAGAGCGTAGATGTTTTCGATGCGGAAGCCTTCAGCACTTCGTCAGGGATTGTTCCTTAGCACCTCGTCATGATCGTCACCAGAGAGGCCGTGGACGCGGAAGAATTGCTCAGAGGGCTCAGTCTACCAGAGGAGTTCATCCAGCTGCGAGTAGAGGGCAGACACAGGAGTTTGCTTCTACTCATCGGGACATGCAGACGTCCAATGTGGAGTTTTCAGGTACCCTTAATTTATATGTTCTTTGATGTATTCGCTTGTTTTTCATGCTTGTACCGTGGTTGGATAGATTAGTCGTAGTTGTGTTAACTTCTGTCAGCGATTCTTTTGTTGCGCGACACGTATTTCAGTTGTGTGCCAATCGGATAGGAGATAGAGATTCGTCCGTCGTTTTGATCCTTCTAGAGATGTTGGATTTGACGTTCTCCTGGGCACGGACTGGTTAACTACGTGCTAGGCGTCTGTGGACTACCGTGAGGAAACCGTCAGGTTTGTTTTCCCCGGCAAGTCAGTTCTTGTTGTGTAGGTGGATAGTTGTGCCGCCTCTCACAGCTTGAATTCAGCCTTTTTCGCTAGTCGGCTACTGAGGGGATGTCGTGGGTTCCTGACGTTCATTCGAGATACCGTAGCCACAGAGGGTTTGTTGGACCGGTGTTCCTTTCGTGCGAGAGTTTTTCCGACGTTGTTCCGGATGAGCCGGCGAAGCTTGGGAGCTAAAGGATCAGCTGCAGAGTTATGGTTTGGGGAGTTTTGTGCGTATGAGTGTTTCGCTTTTGGAAGCTCCTATTTCTTTTCGTCAAGGAAAAAGACGGCAGTTTAGGATTGCGTATCGACGGATCGTTAATTGAACCGGCTTACAGTGCGGATATGTATCCTTCACCTCGCCGTGACGATTTCTTCGATCAGCTCCAGATTGCGAGACATTTTCTAAGTTTGTTTGGGATCAGGTCATCATTATTGTGGATTCGGTGTGATAGCATTCCGAAGACTGCCTAATGCGTGCGATGGGCTTTGTGTGTTTTTATGAGTCGTTGGATTCCCTGATGCCCTAACAGCATTCGTAGATATGATGAACCAGATTTCTGCAGGCCGTTCCTCGACCAGTTATTGTTGTGTTATTTATGACATTCTGGTCTATCTAATGTGTCTTGAGAAACAGGAGTAGCACTTGAGAATTTGTTATGCAGATACTGGGAGAGCACCAGCAGTTTGCTAGATTCTCGGAGTGTTTCTTCAGGCTTGTTTTGTGTTGATTCCTAGGTCTTGTGGTCACGGGAGACGGTTTCGTATGGTTCCGAGGGAGATCGTGACCATACAACCTAGGCCCAGACTTTTGTGCAGGACGGGGATCCGCAGATTGTTGGGCTTAGCAGGGTTTTACCGCCGTTTCATGTAGGATTGCTAGAGTAGTGTTGCACCGTCGACTGAATGGACCGAAAGGGAGGTTTCTTTTCTGTGAACTGAGGCATGTGTGCGGAGTTTTCAGCAGTTGAAGATTCGGTTAACAACTGCATCAGTTCTTTCTTTGCTTTTGGTTCGGGCGACTTTGTTGTTTAACTGTAATGTTTCTTGAGTGGGCTCGAGTGTGTACTGAGGTGACACTATAGAGTTATCGCTTTTGCTTCCCTATATTTGGAGGAAGTACGAGAAGGATATTCCACTCATGATCTGGAGATGGCCGCGGTGGTTAGGCGTTGGAGATTTGGGGACACTACTTGTTTGAGAGTCGTGTCAGATTTTCCACGGACCACTAGAGCTTATTGAACATCTTCCTGCAGCGGATTTTGATTGTTGTGATAGACTTCTGCAGATTTACAGTTCTTGTGTGATCATTGAGTACAGCTTAAGTTCGTCTCTACGGAGGGGACAGCTTGCTCATGTCCGCGCCCGACCACTTTCCTTAAATCGTTTTCGCGAGACACTGTCCGCCGATGCTCGTTCGTCAGAGATACTTGAGCATACTCGGCTGGGTAATGATTCGGAGACCTTGATTTGTGACAATGGTGTGCTAAGTTAGGGACGCGTTTGTGTACCTGGTATCATCGGGTAGAGACGTGTAATCCTAGAACAGGCACATCAGTCAACTCTCTGTTTTCATTCAAGTTCCACCAACAGTGACGTAACTTGTGAGATAGTTACGGGTGGACAGGGATGTAAAGAGAAGTTTCAGGTTTCGTTTGAAGGTGTCTGTCTTGTTGTGTG
This sequence comes from Agapanthus africanus, assembly GCA_030015575.1. Taxonomy (NCBI): domain Eukaryota; kingdom Viridiplantae; phylum Streptophyta; class Magnoliopsida; order Asparagales; family Amaryllidaceae; genus Agapanthus; species Agapanthus africanus. Next base: position 404,430,259 of record CM057337.1, on the reverse strand, counting down.
TTTGTTTTGATTTTTTTCACCAGTTTGGGATCGTCACTCGCCATCGTTAGGGTTCTCCTTCGATAGCTTTTATCAGGAGACACTCCAATTGGCCACCTTTAGTTTTAGGGGTTAGGTCGTGTCGATCACCAGTCTGTTGTTTTTCTGACTCTGCGTAAGTAGGACCTTGGACCCCAGCTAGTCTAGAGACTTCGGAGATGGTCCAGTTGTGTTAGGTCGGGATGGGAATTGTCCATTGCGAACTGAGGTCTTATGCCGACTGTGTTGGTCATAGACTCGAGTTCGCAGGGACAGATCATGTATTCCTACGGACTTTTCCGATGAATGACGTGTTGGATTGTAGGGAGCTTGTCCCAGGATTTAGGTCCTTCTGAGATCCTATAAGCGAGTTAGTTTCGTTGCCTTTAATTTGGCACTTCCGCCCAGATTATTAAATTTCACCCCGTATTCCTTATGATGATACTCTACAATTACCTTCTTGACCTTTCTCACATGATTTAGCACCAGACCATTTAGCTTATACGCGATTTTTCGTTCACCAGCAGCCAATTGTGTTAATGGCTCAGCAGGTGGAGGAACATCGGTCAAGGGTCTTGCTATCTGTGGAAGGTTTCCTTGGACGTAGCCATATAGTGAGATAGTCACTTGGGAAGCTGCGAGCGAGATTTGAGGATTTTAATCTTCTCTTTGAAGGTACGCGTATCGGTATATTTTTAAATTCGGGGACGAATTTCTTTTAAGGGGGGGGGGAGATTGTAACACCTTAGAATGTGTTTTATAGCTAATTATATTTTAATGTATAGTTTTTAATAAAAAGGTTTACCAATTTGGTTTTTAATTATTTTATCCTATTTAATGAGTATTTTGTTAGAATTTTCCTAGGCGCGCACACACCTGTGCATGTTAACTAGGGTGCTAATTGGGAGGTTAATCATGATTAGCAATCATGGTTAGCTAACCATTTTCCTTTGAGCTTGTTTTAAATATTGCTTAGGTGCTTTTGGGTTTAATAATGTGTATGGTTGTTTTTAAATAAAATGAATTTAAAAAGGATTTTAAATTGGTTTGAATGGTTGACCTTGTGGGAGAGAGAGAGAGAGATGGGCATGGGAGCATGGTGTGAACCATGCCTATTTAATGAAGAGAGAGGGTGAGAATGGGAGGGGTCTTTGATTATTCTCTCATTTCTCCCTTTGTTCTCTCATTCTCTCACTCACACACACACACACACACACACTCACCTGAGAGAAGACCAGCAGCAACAGCAACAGCAGTGACAACAGCAGCAGCAGCATCTGGCAGCATCAGCTCTAGCAACAAGAAGAGGATGAAGTAGCAACAACAGAGGTAGCAGCAGCAGGAGCTTCAGCAGCTGAAGCAAGCAGCAGCACCTTCAGCATCAGCAGCAAGCAGCTCCAGCATCACCATCATCAGCAACAGCATCATCATCATCATTAGCAGCAGCAGTAGTAGCAGGAGCTCCAGCAGCCTACAGCAGCTCTTCTCCACTTCTTCACCTGCTCTCTAGGGTTCATTAGGGTATAGTTCTGAACCCTTTCCCTAGTTTGCTTAGCTTGTGTGTTAATTAGCTTCGATTAGTGTTAAATTAGTTAGTTTAGAGCTAATTATGTTGTTTTGCGTGGACTTTTGGATAAGTGGTGATTGTGTTAGTTAACTCTACTTATTTAAGTGTTGTTAGGGTCACTTTAACTGAGTTTAACCCTAGATTACAATAAAATACCATAGGGTTTCCTTTTAGTGCAAATTGGTGATTTTAAAGCGATATATTGGCTATCTGTGATCTGCTTTTGGCCCGGACCTTTCAGGACAAAATTGAGGAAACTGGAACATGCTACCTAGGTCTAGATTCCTCGACCAGAACACGAGCCCCTCTCCCCCAATCATGGCCGCAGATTTAATCCTATTGGCCGCAATTTGCGGCCAAGTAGGGGGCTGAGGTGTTGGATTTTTGTGTGGGGTAGTCTGCTGTGTTCTATAGTGTTTTGGTATTTCTAGTTTTGTAAGATTTGACCTGTAGGAAAATCTGGGACTATATATCATATTTGGTGTTCGTTGTGTTTGCACGATACGCGCGATACGCGAAAGGGTTCTGTGATCCAGCGTATCGCGGCGTGTCGCGATGGTTTTAGACGCGTATACACATGATTCAGTGTATCGTGCACACACGCGTTTAGTTCGCGACGCGAGTTTCTCGTTTGGGTTCGATATCGCGTTTTGCGGAATATTTGGCTTATATATGATTTCCATGTCTTATTTGCAGGTTTGAAGGCAGGGACTACGGACACTGCTCCAGGGGGGAGCAGATGGTAGGATTCACCTAGCGTGGAGCGTAGGTGAGTAGATTTAACATCTACAGGGGAATCGCCCGCATGGCGTTATGCGTCTGGGCTAGGATTCTAATACTTGTCGCATATTCTACGTCATTGTTAGAATTGCGTCTTTACTTTATTTCCTTGATATAGTTATACTGTGACTAGCAGCCGTAGGACACTGCACATATTATTGACGGTTCATGTTGCACGACCACGGATTGTATGCTACACACACACCGTCAATAATTGCCATGTCACACACAAACCATTATAGACATTATATTGCTTGGTTGGGGACCTTGTGACATTGATTCGTATTGCTTATCACATATGACATTACCATACCTATATACCTATAGAGTATCGTACCATTAGTGATAGGTATACATACCCTTTACGATATATCTACAGGTATACCTTACTCATATTTTCTTATACCCAGGGGGGTATACGGCATCAGTTTTTATGGGTAAACACCTATACATTGCTACACCTGTATGTTACACACATATTCAGTTGTAGTTACATATTTATCTTCACTGATGTTACTTAGTTGTACCTTATTGGTTTCGCATACATTTGGTTTCAGCTACATATTCTCATTTATATGCTCGCATTTCAGATATATCGCATATATTTATTCCTGGATTTGCGCATTGTTATTTGGATTTCACATGATAATTTCTGGATTTGGGTATCGCGGGAGTTCATGAAATTATGCATACATTGAAAAACCCGGTTTCCTTAATATGATATTTGCGCAGCCACCATGAGATTTATCGGTTCTGATTATATACTATATACGAGGTGTGGTTGCCGTATGAGGGTACATGGTGGGGCCCGGTATGGTTCCCCTCGGCAAGAAGATCGATGGTTGTTGCCGATTGAGCCTGGAGGCGGGCTAGTACCTACCGGTGACAGTGCTAATGACTCGGCGGGGGTCATGGAGACACCGTTGGGAGTCATGCACGTATGCATACGTCGAAAGGCAAGGGTCAGAGCTAGGCACTCGTGCTTTCGGGACAGCGTATGATACGTACCTATCAGGATTTCTATGTCGATGCTTGGCACATTGTTTTCATGATATTTCTTTTAAACACCTTTGTATATATAACAGGAGATTAGCCGTTGTTATATATACCCTTACACCAATATTAGTGGAATGGGACGCTAATATATGTGTATTGCCCCCATCATATTTATTTCTGCAAATATATATATATATATATATATATATATATATATACATATATACCTTTAGGATGTTAGAAACTTACTTGAGATTCGACTTGGGATATAGGTGATTCATTGAGATTGGATATTGGATATGAAAGAGATTGTTGATTTGTACATTCGAGATATAGGAGAGCTTCGATATTGTATATTGAGGTGATGTGAGACCTATGTGATGTGAGAGCCCAGTTTGGGGGCTGATTTGAGGAATTGTGGATTTGAGTGTCTTGATGGATTGTGATCCTGCCACGATGTCAGGTTTCCATGGAAATGACATATTCCACCCCATACCTCACACTTATCTATTCTATGCACAGATTCATATATTGGTAGTACCTGTTAGTGTACCCTTATGATAGTTGCATATTTAAATTCTCATATCCCTATTGCATGGTTATTGCATATTATTGTCATGTTACTATTGCTTCACATATTGATTGTACCTGCTAGTGTACTTTCCTTTATTCAGCATTTGCATGACATGTTATTACTGTAATCGCATATCTTAGATTCATGCTGTACGTGCATTCCTGCGATTACCTGCATATGTTATCTACTATTCACGAGTTGGCAACTCACCCCCGTTGTGCCACAAGTGTTTCAGGTTGTTCCCCAGAGTAGTCGAGGCAGGCTATTCAGCTTTTCAGCTATCATCTTTTGCTACAGATACCGCGTCAGCTCACAGTACTGTTTTGCTTAGGTGGGTTTTGGTGGTTATCGATATTTTGTATTGTGCATTCGTTGTATCTTGTACTCTCCATCTACTATTATGTTGTTGACTTAGAGACTTGGTGAGGACGTTACTGTATATTATTTATGGTTTTGTTGTTTTTTATATATAGCTTTCTCTCTATTGTCTTTATTCCTTCGCTACGGCGTCGTATATTTATATTGTATTCATCTTGGCTAGTTTTTTTTTACAAAAGGGGGTGTTGCCAAAATTTTAAAGAAAGAAAGTAGACCTTTTAAAGAATTTGGGTTGCGATTTCAAATGTTTCAAAAACTTATATTATCTTTTCCGTATTTTCGTGGTTTAGATTTCTGGGTTTTGGCTTTCTTTTACTGCGTTACGTCTTTTTGCGTTGCGTAGTATTAGGGCCGTCACGGGCCAATTTTGGGTAGTGACATCTATCCTCATCGATAACGGTTTATGGTTTTTCTTCCCCGATTACACGGGCAGAGAGAGCTACGGCTAGAGTTGCGTCAGCACGAGCTCGTCATAGACAAGGACTAACCAGGACATGATTCCAGGGATACACGATTGCATAGATATATTGTCCTATTGTGTTGTCGCGTGTTCATAACAGAATACTGCATTTTATACCGCCCATTCATACGCTCGTGTGTTTATAGGTAGGTGCTTTTAATCCGTGTTTGTTACATATTTGCAGGATACAGGTTCTCGGTTCTAAAACGGTGAAATTCATGGAAAACACGACAAAATCCGGGTTCCTGCCAACCACTGAGAAAACACGGTCTCCGCTCGTCATCCGTATGTTGCCAGATACTAGTTTAGGAAGATAAAATGTCAAATCAATATCACCTTCATGCGCAAGGCTCAATGGCAACAACAAGTTCCAAGAAATCTACGCGGAGCTCGAGGCAATCATGACAAAAGCACCCACAAAAGTCAACCTTTCCTCAACAGAAATTCTGGAAGAAATGTGAAAGTATTTTCAGAAAATATATGTACCAGACAACAGGGGACAAGAAACCAGGGAAGCACCAAAAATACGACGACCCAACTCATCAAGACGGCCGCGGATCCGCGGCCAAAGAGGGGTATTGGCCGCGGATCCGCGGCCATATGGTGGCGGCAGACAGAAAGTTTTTGGGGGTATTTTTGGTACTTTACATGTGCTCTGGTGGTTGTCCTAGATTTTCATTTCCCTGCCTATAAATACAGCAGAACTTGCCAAAGCCAAGGGTCATTCTTTTGTTCCTCTTTTTGTTAGGATTTAGTCTTTTTCTTCTTCTTCTTCATCTTGTCTCCATGAAAATTGTAGTGAGAGCTTTTTGAGTGGAAGATCAATGAAGATGACGGCTTTTGTATCATTCTCTTTTGTTTAATTTTCCCTTGAGATTCTTGCTTTCTCTTGATCATTCAACCTCTTCATTGAGCTTGAATGGTTAAGGGTTAGTTATTGATCTCAAAGGTCGTATTTTCTTATGGAACAAGCGCTTCATTTCACATGCGTTCTCTACCCTTCTCTTGATCTTGCAACCTCTTAATTGAGCTTGCAAGTTTAAGGGTTGGCTATTGATCCCATACTTGTCTTGAGTTCTATGTTCTTGTAATTTCTTTCTTGCTTATTTATTACTTGCTTTTTATTCTTTCTTGCTTTTTTCATTCTTGTCTTTTATTACTTGCAAATTTATTCATGCACTTAATTACTTGTAATCTTCTCTTTTCTTTGTTCTTTTCTTTTGCTCTTTTTTTTGGTTCTTTTTGTGAATGGTTGTAATTATTATTGTTAAGATGAAATACGGTATTGTAAGTTAATATCTTCTTTCTCATTTCCTTTTCCCGTTATTTTCCATTGAACTCCGCCCAAACCATACGCAAGCGCTCCGTTAGGCACCCTACCCTAACAAGGTAACGGTGATTCCTAACCGCGACCGGTTGCGTTCGGTTTGGCCGGAGGCGAAAGCAAGAGACAAGAACGGAAGGACAAGGGTAAATAAGCCGTATTCCACGAATACTGCGCTTAAATCCCCTAATCCACGTTGTTGCCGATTGCTTAGCTTCAATTGGTCAAGACTCGGCTCAAAGGTTTTGAGTACGGATTTCTTTAGCTTATAATTTCGTATCTTTTTCTTAACAACTTTATACTTGCAAATAATACACATAGGATAGTCTCGAACAAACAAACACAAATTCTTTATTGACTCGTCTAAGACAAGAAAGGACATACAACCATCTCCCTGTGGATCGACCCGTGCTCAACCGGCTAGCTGCATAGCGACACCGTCTTGATTGCGGTTAACTTTAATTCTTCCAATCAAATGGCGCCGTTGCCGGGGAGACAGTAGCGTATTTTCTTTCTTGTTATTCGGGTTAATATTCTTTTTGTATATATTTATAAATATTAAAATAAAAAAAATAAAAAAATCTTTTTGTTATTTTTGCTCATTTTTGTGGGCAAGTGTGCAGATTTTTGCAGATTTGCAAACTGCGATTGTGGGGAGCAAAGTGTACATTCAAAGCTAAGGTGATTGCAAAGTACAGTGCCAAAGATCCGGGTAGTTTGACCCGCGCAAGCGAACTTTTCAAGCTTACCGGATTTGATTCAACGGGGGTTTCCTAACCCAAAACTTAACGGTACGTACTTTACTAACACCTTCTTCTCAAATCCGACGCTTCCAATATAATATTCTTTGCAGGATTCTTTGCAAGTTCGCTAGCAAACGCTAAAAATTGACTAACCCGTATTTTTTGCAGTGCCGCGCTTAAACTAAAAAACGATTGTTTGATTCTTTATAGAATTTTTATTGAATTGCGCATTGCATACATTAATACGGACTTAAGGGCAAGCGAACCCCACAACATACGGTAAAGGATTTCATCACCTTTTCCGTGGCCCACAAATCACGAACTTGAGCATAACGTTTACCCGCACAAAATTTAAAAGAAACTAGACTTTAAGCCTTAAGGACTTCGCGCTCACTAGGAGAAGTTAACTGTATTTAGAATCTTGCTTAACGGTATATTGTTTACGGGGTGTCTAGGAAAGTGTTAACGGCGAAACCGCCAAACGAGAAAAGGTTATTTAATTAAGGAACTTCGCGAAAGCGTTGGAAAACCTCCCCTTATCTCTGCACTTACCTGGCCTCGTGATCAGTGTATCTTGAGCCTGTTTCTCGACACAGTTTTACTTCGACAATCAAGTTCTGGAGCTGGTCTAGTTGACCTAGGTGAACCCTAGAACGATTAGGTGTGTGGTATTTTTGTGTCGTGATTGTTTTTGTCAATATTCTTTTTTGTGTATATTTCATTCTTTTGTTAATATTCAAAAAAAAATCACTTTCTTTTTCCCCTCCTTTTCTCTACCTTTCTTTCTCTCTCTTCATATCATGGGTACCCCACCTCGAAAAACTCTTGCCGAACTTTGGTACCCATAACCAGACATTACTTCCTACGGTTCTTGTTTTGGTCGAACTTCGAACGATCCATCCATGCCAAAAATTTCTTTGAAAGATCGGATAGACGCGTCTAGGACGAACAACTGGACCCCGCAATCCACTTCGTATCAACCGTTTCAAACATTCACACCTTCTTGCGTTGATACCCCTTTTGAAAATCCAGTTGTAACCCCGAGACCTATGTCTATTGCTGAACGTATTGAACAATCTCGTAGCCGATCTTTCACTCCTTTCACCACTACAAATTCTTGGGATCAACAATTCCATTCACCTTCTTATTCCAATGTTGATCCCACTCCTGTCCAGCCATTCAATTCCTACCAGTCCTACCCAACTTTTACACCTTCCCTAGACATTGTATCAGAAGCGCCATTTGGGAGTTTTCAGTATCCAAACAATTTTGAATCTTTTACTGAAACCCCTTCACAACCAATGTCTAGTCTGGAACAGTCCTTGGAAGACTTTAGGGTAGCGTCAAGCCAACAGATGATGGATTTGAATGCGTCCATGGCCGCCCTCATGCAACCTAGTGACCCGGTAGCTAGTTTTCAACTAGCTCCAACTTTTTCAATGTATGATGAGGCGGCAGGACAGGCTGTGAATTTGAGTGGAGAGAGTGAGATGTACCCCCTTCCAAATCAAACCTACCCGTCCCAAATTGAATCCCACAACTCCTGTTTTGAAAATCTATCGAGTATCCCACATGATTTATCAATTGAAGATAGAATGATGAATGAGTTGTGCGACTTCGTAGTGTTTGATTTGCCCGATTGTGAAGGGTCCCTTCCAAGTGAAACCATACCGAATCCTTTTGACCTCTACACCTATATCTTAGAACTAGAATCGATTAATATCCATGCTTTTGATGAGGTGTCAGAGAATCTTGATTTTCACTTGATTGAGGATATTGACGCTGGGGATATTTTGGATGATGAACCCGTAGATTTCGCTGAGTTTGTCTCTTCAAAACATCATCCCGAGTCATTAAATGTTTTTCCCGAACCCCATATGCGTCTTGATTTTGTTGAAAATTGCATGGATGAGATAAATTTTGAGGAGAATATTGAGGATAGTACTGAGGATGAAACAGTTTCAATTGATGAGTCGGATTTTCCAATTCTTCCTATCCCTCCCACTGACTGTGTACACCCTCCTGAACCTTTAACCGATAACCTTCCTCACTCACTTCCCCCCACCCTTTCCATCGTTCCGACCTTGCAAGAACCCATCTCACTTTCATTTCGTATGTCTGGTCTACCAAGTTCGGCGTACCCATGGTTTCTTACGAATCTTGAGGGATTCGACCCAATTTCTCGACGAGTAAATATATTACCTCAATCACTTTTCACACATCGGTCATCACAAATTGTGCTAATCTATTTACTCCATTTGCACCCTCAAGTTCGTATTCCACTTCTTTTTCCCTTCCGCCATTCTTCTTCCTCTCATATACCGAGACCGTATACCACTTCTATCTCCATACGGTCTCGCGTATTCTCCATCTCTTTTCTCTACGCCTTCTTTCACCAGCCACTGCTTTATCGAGATAAAATCTTTGAATGGTTGGTACTAACTTTTGGCCTGTATAAGGCCTTGTATAGCTTGATACTGTTCTTTCCCCCCCAAATCCTGAATTTCAACGCTTAACAGTGGAAACACTGTTTTACTTAAGTTTGGGGGGGACACTTTTTTGTATATATTTTTGTTTTCCTTTTTGTTTTGTATATAATTTGTTTCTAGGAAGCGCCGGCAATTTTAACCCTCTTGGTATAGCCTGACAGTGAGGGCACTGTCAAGTTTAAGTTTGGGGGTGTGCTCGGTAAGCTTTCTTCCTTCGCATTCATATGTATATTTTGCATCTGCATATTAAATCCATAAAAATCTGAAAATTTTCTAAAAATATAAAAACTTTTTTGTCAAGTTAGATTGTGGAAGAACTCTGATTAAACATTCGACGGTTTTTGTTTGAAAAAATAGGAATAACTAAATCTTATGTTTAGATTTTAAAAACCTGAAAGATAACTCTCCTTTGAAGTTAACTATAGCTGATACACGTCTTTACATCACACTACACGTGTCGTGAATTTTGGGAATTAGATGACAAGTCTTTCATGTTTAAACTTTTAAACAGATAAATGATTTTCTGAGGATCAAATAGGTTTGTTCGGAAATAAGTAATGTCAAGAATAGTTTATGAAGTAAAGCGAATATGAAGGAATGTTATTGATGCCGTAATTGGAGCTAAGTCTGAAAAATAACTCATCGGAAACTTGATTGGAATGATTACACACCAAACCCACTAAACACGTCTTTTATCCAAAAAAAAATAATTGAACTGCCGGTTATATCTCCGTTCGTATTAAATCATCTGATTTTCACGTCAAACTGTCTTTTGTTTTTGGACCTAGGTAACTTGAGTAATTAAGTCCGCTGGGGTGTTTCTACACCTAATGCCCTAAAACCAACTGGTTTGGGTGCATTGGCCCAAAGCTCGCTAAGAAGCCTAGAAAGTCCAGTTTTAAAACAAAGTCAAGCAAGTGTTCTCTCCGAGTTAAAATTCCTAACGGTTCTTTGTGTGAGAATAATCTTGATAAAAGACAGACTTTTATAAAAAAAATTTAGCGGAGATATGAAGGTTTTATTCTATGATAAAGACTATTGCACGTTCACAGAGGTGTGTATGAAATGAAAACAAGAAAAAGGTGGAGTGAAAAATACGACTTAATTTCCTGTTATGGAAGATAGAAATTCTGAAGTTGAAACCTTACTGGAAAACGAAACTTGAAAAATGCTTAACTCTTTATAAAACTTATGTGATCCTTTTAAAATTGTTATCTGGGCTATATTGTTACACATGATGACTTTAATCGATCCTTCTGGAACTTAACGACACTAATTGCACTGCACGTAAAGACATATAAAATCTGTAGTTAAATAAGAAGCGAGGTGTGAAAAATAAAGGTTCGATAGTCTAGACTTAGGATTATAGAATTGTTATTTTCTAAAACAAAAACTTTAGGGTTTGAATCTTAGTTATTGTACAAAACCAACTTGACCGGATTTTATGGGTAGTATCCGCTGAAAACCCTCAGGAGACAACACTCCTCCTACTAGGGACACCTAGAGGTTTAACGGCTTGTTGCACATGCTCAGTGCAATCGCGTTCCCTGCGAAAGTGCGGTTAGGATTTTATTTTTGTGAATAATTGGTTTTGCTCGGGACGAGCAAAAGTTAAATTTGGGGGTATTTGTTCATAACAGAATACTGCATTTTATACCGCCCATTCTTACGCTCGTGTGTTTATAGGTAGATGCTTTTAATCCGTGTTTGTTACATATTTGCAAGATACAGGTTCTCGGTTCTAAAACGGTGAAATTCATGGAAAACACGACAAAATCCGGGTTCCTGCCAACCACTGAGAAAACACGGTCTCCGCTCGTCATCCGTATGTTGCCAGATACCAGTTTAGGAAGACAAAATGTCAAATCAATGTCACCTTCATGCACAAGGCTCAATGGCAACAAGTTCCAAGAAATCTACGCGGAGCTCGAGGCAATCATGACAAAAGCACCCACAAAAGTCCACCTTTCCTCAACAGAAATTCTGGAAGAAATGTGAAAGTATTTTCAGAAAATATATGTACCAGACAACAGGGGACAAGAAACCAGGGAAGCACCAAAAATACGACGACCCAACTCATCAAGACGGCCGCGGATCCACGGCCAAAGAGGGGTATTGGCCGCGGATCCGCGGCCATATGGTGGCGGCAGACAGAATGTTTTTGGGGGTATTTTTGGTACTTTACATGTGCTCTAGTGGTTGCCCTAGATTTTCATTTCCCTGCCTATAAATACAGGAGAACTTGCCAAAGCCAAGGGTCATTCTTTTGTTCCTCTTTTTGTTAGGATTTAGTCTTTTTCTTCTTCTTCTTCATCTTGTCTCCATGAAAATTGTAGTGAGTGCTTTTTGAGTGGAAGATCAATGAAGATGACGGCTTTTGTATCATTCTCTTTTGTTTAATTTTCCCTTGAGATTCTTGCTTTCTCTTGATCATTCAACCTCTTCATTGAGCTTGAATGGTTAAGGGTTAGTTATTGATCTCAAAGGTCGTATTTTCTTATGGAACAAGCGCTTTATTTCACATGCGTTCTCTACCCTTCTCTTGATCTTGCAACCTCTTAATTGAGCTTGCAAGTTTAAGGGTTGGCTATTGATCCCATGCTTGTCTTGAGTTCTATGTTCTTGTAATTTCTTTCTTGCTTATTTATTACTTGCTTTTTATTCTTTCTTGCTTTTTTCATTCTTGTCTTTTATTACTTGCAATTTTATTCATGCACTTAATTACTTGTAATCTTCTCTTTTCTTTGTTCTTTTCTTTTGTTCTTTTTTTTGGTTATTTTTTTGAATGGTTGTAATTATTATTGTTAAGATGAAATACGGTATTGTAAGTTAATATCTTCTTTCTCATTTCCTTTTCCCGTTATTTTCCATTGAACTCCGCCCAAACCATACGCAAGCGCTCCGTTAGGCACCCTACCCTAACAAGGTAATGGTGATTCCTAACCGCGACCGGTTGCGTTCGGTTTGGTCGGAGGCGAAAGCAAGAGACAAGAACGGAAGGAAAAGGGTAAATAAGCCGTATTCCACGAATACCGCACTTAAATCCCCTAATCCACGTTGTTGCCGATTGCTTAGCTTCAATTGGTCAAGACTCGGCTCAAAGGTTTTGAGTACGGATTTCTTTAGATTATAATTTCGTATCTTTTTCTTAACAACTTTATACTTGCAAATAATACATATAGGATAGTCTCGAACAAACATACACAAATTCTTTATTGACTCGTCTAAGACAAGAAAGGACATACAACCATCTCCCTGTGGGTCGACCCGTGCTCAACCGGCTAGCTGCATAGCGACACCGTCTTGATTGCGGTTAACTTTAATTCTTCCAATCATCGCGCCATGTGCGTTTGATGGATCGCTTTTACAAGAATTCTCGGACGTGCAGATCAGCATGAGAGGATTGGACCACTGCTAGAGGCCAGTCAGAATGTGATGACCGTCAAGGCACCGATTATTTGATGATTGAGGCACTGTTTAGCGTGTGGATGAATGGGCCAATTGTTGCTGCGAATGACGAGATATCACCCCAGATGCTTGGAGCTATTGCAGCACGAGTTGCACTTAGAGATGTGATAGAAGATCGCTGGTCACCCATGGAGGAATGACTAGGACATGTGATTTGTTGCATATCCCGATGCGAGGTCATCAGATTGATGGATTCCAGCTAGAGAAGACTTCACGCAGATACGTTGATGAGTCGAAAGAAAACGATCGAATGTCAGAAACCCATTTTCCAAGTTTAAATTATTCGGAAAAACATGCAAGTAATTCTGTGGACCTTCTAGAAGAATGAAACCCTAACTCGACATAATTGTTGTAGATTGTGCCCTTAGAGTCAATTATTGGATCACAGGTACGTGATTGCAATGATTGAGGGAGGACCTATACCGGTAGGACAGTATTACTCAAGATGATAGGATGCTATCTGGTTTATCCTTATCATCGTGTACTGCTTTAGGTGACCTTACAGGTCACTATTGCGCGTTGATAGAGCCCTTAGGATTCTTTCTTGACTACCAGAAGTATGATGGCGATCATATACGTGGGAGCTGGGGTCTATAAGCACATCCTTAAAAGGTCCCTAGTCGTGGGAGTTTTCGAGACAGGGCATCGATACTCCAGAGTAGACTAGTGTATACAGTCTGTAAGTGCACGGCGGCGGCCCGGCCGTCAATCCGACGGCCAAATGCGGAAGCGGTGATAAACTTAAATTTTACTTGAACTGGCAAACCGCCGCGCACTAATACCCGGATCGAACCATTAATTAGTCCTAGCTAACTACAAGAAACGGAATAGAGATATACCGACGATCCAAATCCTCCGGTCTTCTCGTCATCGTCCCGATCTCCTGCGGAAGCTCCGGTCTCCACCTCGTCGCCGGAAGTGCACCACATCGCCTACTTCTTTTACGGGCTCCCACCTCAATGCCGAGGCAACTCGGGCACGAAGCTGGCTAGTCGACGTGCCCAAGATTTGCTGTAGAATATAGTAGAACTAGTGTCTCATTTGGGGTTTATGGAGGTGCCATTTTGGTGGAGGAAATGAGGTATGAACTTTTGTGGAGGAACTTGGGGATTTTTCTAGCATCAAGAGAGCAAAAATCCCCACTACAAAAATGGGCAACCCACCCTCATGGTGGCCAGCCATCACTAGAGGAGAAGGAGAGTGAGAATGAGGGAGGGTCTCAAAATAATGGGAGCCATTCTCATCTCATGCAAGAGAGAGAGAGAGGAATGGTTATCATATGGAAAAATGATCACAAAGAAAACCCAACACTCAACCACCAAATCATGCAAAGAAATGATCACCAAAAGAGAACCTCACTCCACCACAACCATCATGAAAACCATGTCATATGAAAGTCAAGCCATGATGGAGAAGTCAAGAAGTCAAGGTCGAGGAATGGAGCAACCATCATGAAACCATCATGATACAACAATAAGCAAAGACCCCCTCCACAAATGCTTATTTGCAACAATGCAAATAAGCCCTCCTCCACCAAACTTCGGCCAATGAACGATACAAATGAAATCGGCCGAAACGGAAAGCAAACTGGCAACTCCAGAAAACTGGTCCCGTAATAAATTACAGGAAAACCCCGATACTGTGCATACACACCCGCATTTGTATTCCGACCGAAATACAAATGCAATGAGACAAAATCTACACTGTACTATACTAGGATCCGGCTTATACCAAAACCGGCTAGTAATATCCGTTCGATCCTGATCCGTGCAATACCGCACGTATCTGATCGAACCCTGCCATATATCCATACGGCCTATAGTACAAACTGTCCGATCCTGATCCGTGCAATACCGCACGTATCTGATCGGACCTTGCCATATCTCCGTACGGCCTCTACAACCTTTCGCCCGAAAGCTGAGTAACTGAATGTGGGGGACTCTAAAGACTCGTCAACACCTTGGTTGTGGATTTAACCACTAGCACGTCAGAGGTATAAGCCAATACGTAACGGGCTACCAGGTATTGACTAAAAGGGACGTCTGTGAGCGAACTCAGCCTGACAACCCTACAGAGCCTGACAGTGACAATATCCGTACAGTCCGGTCCGTTCGTCTATGAGCATCGCATGGCGGGCCTAGGGGGTTGGTAAAAGTCAGACCCCCAAAAGCGGTACAAGTCGTGTCGGAGTGTAGCCCAGAACACCCTAAGATACTACTGGAATACCTACCAGTAAATCTCCTTGCCTTGGCCGAGGGCTTCATGTAATGGCTCTCCTAGACACAGCACGACCTCACCCCCAATACCGGGAGAGACGAACCCCTGAAGATACGCGCGCTGCCTCCATGTGGCTCGGGACTGTACCCAACTAAAACCTGTTTGCACGACTCCTTTGAGCCGTGGTAGGGTAGTAATCAAAGTACAGTGGGAACTCACACGAGACAAATGACGATCCCCAGGTCGATGAACTAACCTGTACATATGTCACCAGGGAACTGCCATCTGACGTCTGGTATATGACCAACTAGCATGTTCCCGGCGAGTCCTGTCCGGTGTACTCATAACCCAATGAGCACCTGTATACATCTTAGCTGATCCAACTGACACCAGTGGCTTGTGAGACCGGCCACCGCCCCTCGTCGGGGTCTCGACTGTATACACTAGTCTACTCTGGAGTATCGATGCCCTGTCTCGAAACTCACACGACTAGGGACCATTTAAGGATATGCTTATAGACCCCAGCTCCCACTTATATGATCGCCCTCATACTGCTGGTGGTCAAGCAAGAATCCTAGGGGCTCTATCAACGTGTAATAGCGACTTGTCAGGTCACTTAAAGCAGTACACGATGATAAAGGTAAACCAGATAGCATACTATCATCTCGAGTAAGACTGTCCTACCGGGATAGGTCCTCCCTCAATCATTGCAATCACGTACCTGTGACCTAATAATTGACTCTGAGGGCACTATCTCCAACAATCTCCCACTTGCACTCATGGCTAATTATTGCGATGTCGCATACTCACAGCCCGTGTGATACCGAAGACCCAACTCCTCTACTAGTCAGTCTCACAAAGCTCGTTTGCGAAACTATTGCGTTCGAGGAATAGCCTTAGTGAGTGGATCCGCTTTGATGTTTCTTTCTATGTCTCTCTATATCTCAAGTTCACGGAGAAAACCCATCTCCCGAAATGAGCAATACCTGTCTTAGAAAGTGTCTGGATGTCTGATGGGACATAGCTCATAAATGAACTCCAAATCCAAACTTCTTAGACTGTATCATCAACTGAACTTAATCAGTACCCTGCGCCATGCCTCCCTCAGTATTGCCTTGGATCACCTGTCCAAAATACTGCCCCTCATCAGAAGGAAAACTATAACTCTGACAACCTCCTTGTCGTCCATGTCACCTTGGAAGCCTGGAATGATAACTGTTTCCTGAATGAGGCTGTCGTTATCATATCCCTAGAACATCCACTTATGTTCTAAAACTGCTTCCGACTGGTTCTCCAGGATTAGATCAATATCAACTTATTGCATCTAGTGCAAGAACAACATCGGGTGTGGTACTTGACATATCACGATTGACTCAATTGCCTGAGCAAGTGATCTGCCAATCATGCACATCCCTCTCCAATTTAGTCTGTAAGACCCCTTTAGAGAGGGTGACTCCATTACCTGCAGGTACACTACCGTGCCAGGAGTCGTCCATCCTAAATGCTCTTAGAATGCTGTCAAGTACCCCGATTGGGAAACCACCCAAATCTAGATCTAAAACCATAGATCTAGTAACCAGTATGTCTGATATAAAATCCATTTCCTTTGTGGAGAAACCACTGTGTGACGACCAAAGTATAACCGACTGTAGTATAGGAGTTTCCTTTCCTACTCTGTGTATGTCATCCAAATACCAGGATATCACACCCTACTACCTTCTCAACAGATCCATCCCCTATTCTGATGAACTCAAACCTATGACTGTCACGTCAGAAATAGATGATCTATCTCCGTTACATCTGCTTTAGTCTATAAATAGACATAAGCTACCTGTCCACCAATGCTTCCGTTGCTCCCACTGACTATGAAAACCCTCTGGCAGAGTCATATAGACGTACACTTCTAAAACTAATTTAGAACGACGCTATACTCATCCTCCCGCCGGGTCTCGCAACCTGGAACAACAGCAATGGTAATTGTGGGTAAACAAGAACTTCCCTGTCACCGTCCTTGGGGCTATCGTAGTACCTCTCGGGTGCCTGAAGTTACCCACCATATCTGCGGAGTGGCCAATGGAATGTCAAACCAGATTGAATCTTTAGGTTCCTTATCAAATCTTCAGTAATCGTTTGTGGTTCTGGAATCACTTCCAGTTCTACCATACTCCCACTACTGTTTTTCTGAAAAAATCCATTTTTAATAAAACTGTGGCGAGTCTAGAACAATATTGCTATTGTTCATCCAGATGGTAGAAAGTCAATCCTCGTCATAGCCTGGGTCAACCCACAAACAGCCATTACAGAAACGTGCCTTGAGTTGTCCAGTGTCTGGTTTTAATCATAAACCGGACAAATCCCCGTACCTTAACAACGTTAAGATATGAACTGTTCTATATCAATATAGAACCAGAGGCACTGATTTAATTGAACCAGATTCAAATCATGCAGCTATATCTAGTGCATGTCAACTAAAAGGAAGGAGGCCGATCAGCGTTACTCAACTTAGGAATGCTTCCAATTATGAATAACCTGAAAGAGAAGCAAAATCTCTTAATCATTACTGTCAACTGAATACCATACACAAGTACCTACATCTTCGATCACTTTGAAGAATCCCGATACTTGCTACACCTGGTTCTCTACTCTATTCAAATACCTATAACTTCTCAAAATTCGGACCCTGTGTTTCCTACGAAACACCTGTCTAAAAACTAGAGAAGTCATAAGTAAACCGAATATAGTACGAGGACCAACCCCTCTGTCCTGATGGACCCTGGACAACATACAATACTCTGTATAAGTCCCTTGAGTCTGATAACTCATTCACTGTGTGTCGTAGGTTGAAAACTGTACTTATGGTTTAAGAAGAATTACACCGCTGTTCAATGCTCCTTACCTAACCATCCACTGATATAGGTAAATGTCGTAGACATAATTTCAAAAAGGTATATCTCACTCTATGAAAATAGACGTACAGATATATCAATTTTAAATTGGTGTATAACAGAGGATATTCAAAACCAAATGTTTGCCGTCCGGCAAACAACCCAGGTGACTTCCTCAAATATCACCGATTACAACGAATCCCGATATAATGAGGATGATCACCCAATTCCCAATAACTTACCCCCACTCATCATCTGTAAAACCATACGGATGTGAGAATCGTACCTGGTAAATACATACCCTGGAGTAAGGACTAATTGGGAAATCAGTTTTCCTTTAACAGTACACAGTGAGACTGAAACATTGAAATGTTTTGATGGGGTATCCCGGTATTCCTAGTAATGCCTCTTCCAGATTCACGACTGTAACCGTATAATTCTTTGCCACCTCATCAAATCCCTTCATTTGTCTTTAGTCTTTACCTTCTGCACACCCCTTTAGGCCAAATGGTTTTCTTCCTTCCCTACCATTTGGCACCAGCCTATGGTTTGGAAGAAGACTATCCAATAAGCATAATGGGTGTACTGTCCCAATCCTAGGAACACTCGCAATGCGAGAGAAGGTGAAGATAAAAGACACCTGAATAAATCTTATTCCTATTTCTCCTGAACCAGAATCCATCCCCGAACTGGAACAAGTTCCTTTCGAGTTCGTATATAACCATACGATGGAGTATCCAATAAACTGTGGATCTTCGTAGTGATACGGAGTGTCCTGGAGAAATACAAAGGTGATTTAGGATTGGCGAAGGAATACTTGGTTTGGTCGTGAATAGCTGTTGCAATTTACTTTGTCCTCTTACTAATCCCTTGTTTTGTCTTAACTTAATACCTTCTGCACACCATCGTTATGCTAATTGGTTTTCTTCATTCCCTACCGGTCGGCACCAGCCTAAAGTTTGGAAGAAGACAATCCAATTTGCGTAATAGGTGTACTACCCCTAAACCAAGGAGTACTCGTAACCTGAGAGAGGGTAAAAGGAAAAGACAACTGGATAATCCTATCCGTTTTCTCCAGAACCTGAAACCATCCTCGAATAAATTCTTTCGAGTTCGTATCTAACCATACGATGGTTTTGTCCAATGGAAGTGGACGTTCGTAGCAACACGGGGTGTCCTGGAGAAAAGGGTAAAAGTAGGAGTGGCAATGAGGTTTGCAACTCTGACAATCCAAAAGCCAGTGTTTAAGAAGGTTCGGTCAACTTGGTCACTGAGTCATAGTCTTAGGGTCGGGTCAATGGTCGCTGCCAAAGAGAGAGAGAAAAGAAACACTCAGCGTGCACTCTAACCTAGATCAGAATGGTTACCAATTTATCTAATCTGGAAACCTCCCACTGTACCTCAAATTCTCCTCCAAACCTGAAAGAAGAATTAGTCGGGATCAGCCGAGGAGTATACCAACTCATCAGTGGGAATCGGGATCCAACTATCATCGCATGACAACGTGACGGAATCCTCTCACGTCATCACACTCCAGAAGGTATGCGCATATCTGGCAAGTTTCAGTTCTTTTGAAACTCCCGATGTGATTTTTACCCCATGCTCTTATGACCTTGACTTTGGCCAACAACTCATAAGTCACATGTCAAGTTCTACCCGTCATTCTCCAGGTTGATTCGAATCCACCTGCACAAGCCCTTGACTTTGGCCAATAAGGCTATACGACTGTTCCAAACCAACGCATCTATCTATGCTGCATATGAATAACCAACAGCTACCAAACACTGTGCCTTGACTTTGGCCAACAAACACAGCTTGAATAGTATTGACTACCCATATGAAACGACGGAGGGCTACGAATGGTTTCTGGCGAAAACTTTTAACGTAATGAACTTGATATCGTTGAAGGAACGGATAGCTTTTAAAAATATAGTGACGAAAACCTTCGCTAAAGAGGTCACTCCCGGTGAAGGGATCTCGGCTCTTTCCCCGTAGAATGGGGTGCAGGATATTCCAACTGAATACCACGATGCAAAGCAAAAGTAATCGGCTATAGTGAAGTTAATGCCCTGACGCAAACTTATTGTCCAAGGGGTCACTCCCGGTGAAGGGATCTCGGCCCTTGCCTCGTCGACTGAGGAGCAGGATATTCCAACTGAATATCACGATGCAAAACAAAAGTGAACGTCCTTGCAATAACAGCTTTTTGAAAAGTGTTCCAACAACATCAGATTAGGTTTGTTTTTTTTTTTTTTTTTTAAACTTGCATTGATCCGAATCAACGCAGTCCCATCAATTGATCACACCAAAAAGAACGAAAATATACTGATGTACGTATATGCCATCCGCATTCGCCACTGGGTCCCGTCATTACCCGTTAGGTTAGCTAACTAACGACAGAGCGGGGACTGGACTAGCGCGGATGCAAAACATATACAACATCTACTAATATATATACCAATATATTATATTTCGCTCAAGGCGTGAATAAAATGCAACATCACAGAAATGTACAGCATCATAGAAACAATACAGATATCTGGGATCCCCGGGTTTCACAGAGCCGCTGAAACCCGACGTTCCCCTGGTCGTGTGGATAGCCTGTGCAATGAAATCCTAGACCCCTACGGGCGCGGCAAGTTACCCGCCAAAACCTGAAGCGAGGCAGCCCCCTTCAGCGCCGTGAATGGACCACCCAGCACTTCACGGAATCCGGTAACTTGGGCACCCCTCCTGGGTCAACCTGTACCCCCTACGAGTGCGGCGAATAGCCCGCCAATTCTAGAGCGAAGCCCCCTACGTCCCAATGCCATGAGATGCGGGCTTGTTGCCCTCCAGAACCCGGCTATCCGTGCACCCCACCGCGGGGCAACCCTAGTACAGAAAGTAAAATATACATACAACGGGTACATCGACCGCAACCTGGCCGTGCCCCAAAATAATAATACAAACAGGCAGTGACGGCAGTCCACATGTAGGACGCTCGCCCCGCAATATCAAATGTACATAATACAACCACAACTGTACTAGCATTGCATCCAGGCTATCCCCCACGACCGATCCGCAACATCACAGCAAAAACAGAACATCAACGTGAAAGTCACGTTCGCAAATCCGTCTAACCGGGCTATAGCAGTTAGACCGGATTTACCGATCAAGTGACATTCACGGTCGCAGATATAATGTAAATACTGTGAAATAATGTGTTTAAAATATCCGATCGATCAAACTTTAACAAGTGGGCCCCCAAGTACTACTGTAGCACATCAAGAAATTCTGGGCCCAAAATTAATATTCCAAAACCCATATTTTAAGCCCACAAAGACACTGTAGAAATTTGGTGCAGGGATCTCCACAGTGCGCGGCGGAACAGCGGCCCAAAGGGGATTTTGGCCGCGGTTCCGCGCCTCCACTGTCGATTTACCCTGTCGAATTTCTACAGTAGCCTAGTGGTCTCCAGTACATCAATTTTATACAACCTGAAAAATTTTTGGAGACCAAAATATTTCAACAGAAAACTGTCGATTGGAAAAACACGGTTTTGGAACTTTTTGATCGATCGGAAATGCAAACACATTACACAAAGCTAGACTAAGTTAATGGCGAGGCTCTGATACCACTGTAAGTGCACGGCGGCGCCCCGGCCGTCAATCCGACGGCCAAATGCGGAAGCGGTGATAAACTTAAATTTTACTTGAACAGGCAAACCGCCGCGCACTAATACCCGGATCGAACCATTAATTAGTCCTAGCTAACTACAAGAAAGGGAATAGAGATATACCGACGATCCAAGTCCTCCGGTCTACTCGTCATCGTCCCGATCTCCTGCGGAAGCTCCGGTCTCCACCTCGTCGCCGGAAGTGCACCACATCGCCTACTTCTTTTACGGGCTCCCACCTCAATACCGAGGCAACTCGGGCACGAAGCTGGCTAGTCGACGTGCCCAAGATTTACTGTAGAATATAGTAGAACTAGTGTCTCATTTGGGGTTTATGGAGGTGCCATTTTGGTGGTGGAAATGAGGTATGAACTTTTGTGGAGGAACTTGGGGATTTTTCTAGCATCAAGAGAGCAAAAATCCCCACTACAAAAATGGGCAACCCACCCTCATGGTGGCCGGCCATCACTAGAGGAGAAGGAGAGTGAGAATGAGGGAGGGTCTCAAAATAATGGGAGCCATTCTCATCTCATGCAAGAGAGAGAGAGAGAGAGGAATGGTTATCATATGGAAAAATGATCACAAAGAAAACCCAACACTCAACCACCAAATTATGCAATGAAATGATCACCAAAAGAGAACCTCACTCTACCACAACCATCATGAAAACCATGTCATATGAAAGTCAAGCCATGATGGAGAAGTCAAGAAGTCAAGGTCAAGGAATGGAGCAACCATCATGAAACCATCATGATACAACAATAAGCAAAGACCCCCTCCACAAATGCTTATTTGCAACAATGCAAATAAGCCCTCCTCCACCAAACTTCGGCCAATGAACGATACAAAGGAAATCGGCCGAAACGGAAAGCAAACTGGCAACTCCAGAAAACTGGTCCCGTAATAAATTACAGGAAAACCCCGATACTGTGCATACACACCCGCATTTGTATTCCGACCGAAATAAAAATGCAATGAGACAAAATCTACACTGTACTATACTAGGATCCGTCTTATACCAAAACCGGCTAGTAATATCCGTTCGATCCTGATCCGTGCAATACCGCACGTATCTGATCGAACCCTGCCATATATCCATACGGCCTATAGTACAAACTGTCCGATCCTGATCCGTGCAATACCACACGTATCTGATCGGACCTTGCCATATCTCTATACGGCCTCTACAACCTTTCGCCCGAAAGCTGAGTAACTGAATGTGGGGGACTCTAAAGACTCGTCAACACCTTGGTTGTGGATTTAACCACTAGCACGTCAGAGGTATAAGCCAATACGTAACGGGCTACCAGGTATTGACTAAAAGGGACGTCTGTGAGCGAACTCAGCCTGAAAACCCTACAGAGCCTGACAGTGACAATATCCGTACAGTCCGGTCCGTTCGTCTATGAGCATCGCATGGCGGGCCTAGGGGGTTGGTAAAAGTCAGACCCCCAAAAGCGGTACAAGTCGTGTCGGAGTGTAGCCCAGAACACCCTGAGATACTACTGGAATACCTACCAGTAAATCTCCTTGCCTCGGCCGAGGGCTTCGTGTAATGGCTCTCCTAGACACAGCACGACCTCACCCCCAATACCGGGAGAGACGAACCCCTGAAGATACGCTCACTGCCTCCATGTGGCTCGGGACTGTACCCAACTAAAACCTGTTTGCACGACTCCTTTGAGCCGTGGTAGGGTAGTAATCAAAGTACAGTGGGAACTCACACGAGACAAATGACGATCCCCAGGTCGATGAACTAACCTGTACATATGTCACCAAGGAACTGCCATCTGACGTCTGGTATATGACCAACTAGCATGTTCCCGGCGAGTCCTGTCCGGTGTACTCATAACCCAATGAGCACCTGTATACATCTTAGGTGATCCAACTGACACCAGTGTCTTGTGAGACCGGCCACCGCCCCTCGTCGGGGTCTCGACTGTATACACTAGTCTACTCTGGAGTATCGATGTCCTGTCTCGAAACTCACACGACTTGGGACCATTTAAGGATATGCTTATAGACCCCAGCTCCCACTTATATGATCGCCCTCATACTGCTGGTGGTCAAGCAAGAATCCTAGGGGCTCTATCAACGTGTAATAGCGACTTGTCAGGTCACTTAAACAGTACACGATGATAAAGGTAAACCAGATAGCATACTATCATCTCGAGTAAGACTGTCCTACCGGGATAGGTCCTCCCTCAATCATTGCAATCATGTACCTGTGACCTAATAATTGACTCTGAGGGCACTATCTCCAACACAGTCGAGACCCCGACGAGGGGCGGTGGCCGGTCTCACAAGCCACTGGTGTAAGTTGGTTCACCTAAGATGTATACAGGTGCTCATTGGGTTATGAGTACACTGCACAGGACTCGCCGGGAACATGCTAGTTGGTCTTATACTTGACGTCAGATAGCAGTTCCCTGGTGAAATGTGTACAGGTTAGTTCATCGACCTGAGATCGTCATTTGTCTCGTGTGAGTTCCCACTGTACTTTGATTACTACCTACCACGCTCAAAGGTGTCGTGAAAACAGGTTTTAGTTGGGTACAGTCCCGAGCCACATGGAGGCAGTGGGCAGATCTTCAGGGGTTCGTCTCTCCTTGTATTGGGGGTGAGGTCGCGCTTTGTCTAGGAGAGCCATTACACGAAGTCCTTGGCCAAGGAAGGAGATTTACTGGTAGGTAATCCAGTAATATCTCAGTGTGTTATGGGCTACACTCTGACACGACTTGTACCGCTTTTGGGGGTCTGACTTTTACCACCTCCCTAGGCCCGCCAAGCGATGCTCATAGACTAATGGATCGGACTGTACGGATATTGTCACTGACAGGCTCAGTAGGGTGTCAGGATGAGTTCGCTCATCGACGTACCTTTTGGTCAATACCTGTTAGCCCGTCACGTATGGCTAATACCTCTGACGTGCTAGTGGTTAAATCCACAGCCAAAGTATTGACGAGTCTTTAGAGTCCCCCACAGACCAGTTTCTCAAGTTTCGGGCGAAACGCTGTAGAGGCCGTATGGAGATATGGCAGGGTTCGATCATATACGTGCAGTATTGCACGGATCATAATCGGACGGATATTATGAGCGGGCTTTGGTTTAAGCTGGATCCTAGTATTGTACAGTGTAGATTTTGTCTCTTTGCATTTGTATTCGGTCGAAATACAAATGCGGGTATGTATATACAGTCGCGGGGTTTTCCTGTAATTTATTACTGGATCAGTTTTCTAAAGTTGCCAGTTTGCATTCCGTTTCGGCCAGTTTTTCTTTGTTCCTTCACGGCCGGACTTTTGTGATGGGAGGGGCTAATTTGCATATTTGTAAATTAGCATTGTGGTGGGGGTTTCTTGTAAATGGGTGATTATGATAGATATAGCATCTTTGCTTTTTCTTTCATCATGGTTTGCATTTTTTGTGATGGGCTTTATAAAAGGATGGGATTTGAAATTGATGTGATATTTTTCTTTGATATCACTCTCATTTCTCTCCTGGATTATCATTCTTTTTTTCCCCTCCACCAAGAGAGAGGCCGGCCACATTTTTGGAGGGAGAGGGAGAGGGTTCAATTTGGTGGAGGGAAATTATACATTATTCATCTCATTTTCTTGCCACCAAAATTCCATTGCACATTTCCTTAGTTGATTTCTCCACCTCCACATCAATGGCAACATCATACCCCATTGAGACAATGGATTCTACACTTAGCCTAGAGTATTCTTGGGAACGTCGGCTCGCCAACTTCGTGCCCGAGTTGCCTCGGTCCAGAGGTGGGAGCCCCTAAAAGAACCCGGCGATGTGGTGCCCGTTCCGACGAGGAGCTGAAGACCGGAGATTCCGCGAGGAGATCGGAGTCGAGGCCGAAGACCGAAGGACACGGATCGCTCGGTATAGCTTCCTTCCCATTCTCTAGTTAGCTAGGAGTAGGTTAATGGCCTGATCCGGGTTTTATAATGCGCGGTAGTGCCGGTTTACAAGTTTTGTAAAAGTTTCGTTTCCGTATTTTGGCCTCGGATTGACGGCCGGGGCGCTACCGTGCACTTACACTGGTATCAGAGCCACGCCATTAACCTAGTCTAGCTTACTCTAACGTGTTTACAAGTTCGATCGATCGGACTTTCCAAAAACCGTATTTTCAAGCACAGTTTCTGTCGAATTTTTCCCGTGCTCTAAAAATTATTTGGTATATTGGAAAAATACGTGCAGGGTTTTTTGTGAACAGTGTAGAAAAATGGTCACGTGATGCCACTGTAGCGCCGCGGAACCGCGACCTTAACCCCCTTTTTGTCGCGTTTCCGCCGCGGAACTGTGTCATCAATGCACCAGATTTCTGCAGTGGTTCTCTGACTTGAAAATGGGGTTTCTGGAATATTCTTTTTAGGCCTAGATTTTCTTTGAGTGCTACAGTAGTGATTGGGGCCCACTTCGGTAAATTTGATCGATCGAAAATTTTAAACATGTTAGTTCACAGTATTTACATTATATCTGTGACCGTGAATGTCAATTGATTGGTAAATCCTGTCTAACTGCTATAGCCCTTTTAGACGGATTTGCGAACGTGACATTCACGTTGATGTTATGTGTTGTGCTGTGATATTGCGGATTGTCGTGGTGGATAGCCTAGATGCAATGTTAGTACAGTTTGGTTATTATGTACAATTGATATTGCGGGGCAAGCGTCCGACATGTGGACTGTCGTTACTGCCTGTTTGTATATTATTCTTTTGGGGCACGACCGGGCTGAGGTCGATGTACCCGTTGTATGTATATTTTACTTTCTGTACTAGGATTACCCCGCGGTGGGGTGCACGGATAGCCGGATTCTAGAAGGCAACGGGCCCGCATCTCATGGCGTTGAGACGGAGGGGGCTTCACTCTAGAATTGGCGGGCTATTCGCCGCACTCGTAGGGTGTATAGGTTGGCCCAAAGAGGGGTGCCCAAGTTACCGTACTCCGTGAGTTGCTGGGTGGTCCATTCACGTCGTTGAAGGGGCTGCCTCGCTTCAGGTTTTGGCGGGTAACTTGCCGCGCCCGTAGGGGTCTAGGATTTCATTGCACAGGCTATCTGTTAGTTATATGTATGCCCTAGAGGCCATTACTATACATAGGATGTATATTGTAGTGGATACTTGGACATATATAGGGAGGACTTTCTTTCTCGACATGATAGTATGCTATCTGGTTGATCTTTACCTTAACGTATACACTGATAGTCTCTCTGTTACATATTGGTAAAGCCCTTAGGATGAGTACTTGACTACCTGGACTATGATGCGGATCATACTAGTGGGGACATGGTAGTGTTAGTGTATATGCCGTAGAGGCCATTACTGTATCATACCGGTTTGTATATTACTTAATGGATGCTTGGGATATTCACCTTGTATATACAATCTTGCTCAAAATAGTAGTATGCTACTTGGTTTGTTTCTACTTCAATGTGTACATGTGTTTATTTTTGTATATCGCCTATACACATTAGTAGAGCCCTTAGGATCTTTGCTTGATTACCAGCGATGTGATGGCCGTCACACTAGTGGGGCTGGGTAATCTATAAGCACATCCTTATGCAGGTCCCTAGTCGCAGGACTATCGAGACAGGGCATCGATACTCCGGAGTAGACCAGCGCATGCGCTTCTCATCCCAGTGTGGGAGACGGTCTGTCCCACAGCCGTCAGTACGTCGTACTTGAGATAGTATGGGGGTGCTCGTTAGGTTACGGGTACACTGGACAGGACTCGTCGGGAACTGACTAGTTGGTATTATACCTATCGTCAGTTATCAGTTCCCAGGTGACATGAGTACAGCTTAGTCTGCTGACTTGACACTGTCACTCCGCCTCGATTGTGTTCCCACTGTACTTTGATCACTACCCTACCATGGCTCAAAGGAGTCGTGCAAACAGGTAGTGGTTGGGTGCAGTCCCGAAGCGCTTGGAGGCAGTGACGGTTAGAAAGGATTCGTCTCTCCCGGTATTGGGGGTTGACATCGCGCTGTGTCTAGGAGAGCCATTACACGAGTAGTCCCTGGCCAGGGCAATCGAGATATACTGGTAGGTTTCCAGTGTTATCTCAGGGTGTTTTGGGCTTCGCTTCGGCACGACTTGTACCGCTATTGGGGGACTGACGTTTACCGCCCCCTAGGCCCGCCATGCGATGTATCAGACGAACAGACCGGACTGTACGGAGAATGTCACACTCAGGCTCAGTAGGAGTTCAGATGGGTTTCGCCTCGTCGGTCTTCTTGTCGGCACTACCTGGGGACCGTTACGCACAGCTAGTGCCGCTTGCGGTCTGTGGTTAAACCCACTGCCAGCGTAGTGTCGAGTCTTTAGAGTCCCACACAGAAAGCTTTTCGCCTTTAGGCAAAAGAGTAGAGGTCGTATGGTATTGCGACAGGTCGCATGGTTTTGCGACAGGGTTCGGTCACATCCGTGCACTTGTGCGCGTACAGTGTCCGGACAGTTTACACTAGCGGGCTTTGGTTTAAGCCAGATCCTAGTGTACCTTTTGGGATTGGATTTATCCAGTTTGCATTCGTGTTCCTCGGAACGCGGATGCGGGTGTGTATGCACAGTTGACAGGGAGACAGAGGCAGTGGATTCTCATTAGGGTTGTTGACAGTTGACCGTTGACTATTTGACTTTTTGCTTAACCCTAATGAGAATATGATATGTGATTAACTATTATATTAATTAAGTATTATGGTGATATGGTTGTTGACTTTGTTGACTTGTTGACTTTTGTTGACTTGTTGACTTTGTTGACTTGTTGACTTTTGTTGACTTGTTGACCGGTTGACTAGGCTTGACTAGTTGACCATCATGATAACCATAGCCATCATTTCATGGCAAAGACTTTTGTTTGCTTGCTCATTTGTGCAAAATGAGTGCATGAAATGATATGGTTATGGTTGCTTCAACCATCACATAAGACTTTTGTTAGTATGATGAGTTATCATGACTTTGGATTATGAGAGGGTGAAAGACAAAAGAGAGCCTCATTTTTTCTTGCTCATTCTCTTTCTTGTTCTTGAGCTCTCCTTTTGCTCTCACCCTTTTGCTCTTGCTCCCTCTCTTTAATCTATCGTTCTCTTGTCTCATGAGTTGAGAATCAAGAACCATAGATAAAATCCCACACAAAGTATTCTCTACTCATTCTAGTTCACTAGGTTTAGCAAACCAAGTGAACTAGTTTCTTCAAAGAACGAAGAAGGAGCTAAAGGTTGGAGCTTTCAGGTGGATCTATCTTCGGCGTACGGAGACAACGAGAAGAAGCCAATCGGACCACCATCGGAGCTTGAAGACGAAGGAGTTCAAGACAAGCAAGGTATAACCCCCTAACCGAGTAGCTAGAAACTCATAGTTAGGTTGTTAGATAGATGTTTAACCAAGATCCGGGTTATAGGTCCATGTTACCACCTCCGTAAAAATTGTTTTTTACCAAATTCCGCATTCCCGAAAGTACCGGGAGAGGTAGCATGGACTTACAATGGTATCAGAGCCTAGTTAAACTCTATCTAACTTGTTAGCAAGTAACTAGAAGATCGATCAAAGAAAAAGTCCCGAAAACGAACCCCGAAAATTTGCAGTTTCTGTCGATTTTTTTACTGTTCAAAAATTGATTATTTTAACACCTAAAATCGGCTCAGGCTTTTCTGTGAATAACCACCAAAGATGGACCCACGATCGAGTCAAAGCGCCGCGGAAGCGCGGCGGGAGCACGCTCCCGCCGCGGATCCGCGGCCGAGTTGACTCGGCCGAGGTCAATCTTTGGTGCAGTGTTATTCTAGGGGTATTTTGGGATTTTTAGTATATATATTTTCAACCCAGATTTTCCAGAACGAAAATTTTATTTTGGGGTCCCGAAAATCCGTAATTTTGATCGAACTTCTAAAAGACTTTAGCTAACGGGTTTTTCTGTTATGTGATATTTGTATTGAACGTCTACTAATCGCTATATGTCGATTAGTGGGGGTTATACAAATCTGTGATCTGTAATGTTGCTGGAATGTGGATATGAATATGTTGGATTGTCGTGGGTGAATAGCCGGGGGTTGTGAGACGAGAGTTTTCTTTTTCTTTCAATTCATGTAAATTTATAAATTGATGTAATAATTATTTGTATGGCCGCACAACCGGGTCGGGGTTGTAGCCGTCATTGTATAATTTCTTTTTACTGTTTTTGCTCCTAGGATAGACCCATGGAGGGGGTGCACAAACTACCGGGTATGCCGAAGTGTCGAGTGGCCTACTCATGGAGATGAGGGAGGTTGCTACGCTTCGGGTACTTGGCGGGTACTTTGCCGCACCCGTAGGTGTCTTGGGTGGGGTTTTGGCTATTCACCGCGACCGTGTAATTTGTCTTTCGTTACAGGCTCGTACGAATTACAGATTCCTAGTATATCCAATGTATTCATCTGTGATCTGAAATGTTTATCATTGCAGTATATCTATATATGATATTATTTAGGCGTTACTTATGTTTTACAGACGCGCTAGCCCAGCCCCCGCTCTGTCGTTAGTTAAGTAACCTAACGGGTAATGACGGGGCCCCGTGGCGAATGCGAATGGCATAAGAGTACGTCATATTTTGGTTGTTTTCTGCAATGGTAGGATTAAATGATGGGACGCATTAAAAGAACTAATGCAAGAATATCACGCATTAAAAGAACTAATGCAAGATAATAAACCAAGTTAAAGTCGTTGGAACACTTTCGAAAAACCACTCGGTTCTTTTCAAAAACAACTTTTAAATACGGAGCTTGAGCCACTCCTTTTAAAAGCTATCTTGTTCCATCGACTATATCAAGTTCACTACGTTCACGGTTTTGCCAAAACCATCCGTAGCCCTCCGTCGTTTCACATGAATAGTCAATAGTATTCAAGCTGTGTATGTTGGCCAAAGTCAAGGCACAGTGATTGGTAGCTATTGGGTGTTCATGTGTAGCATAGATAAATGCGTTGGTTTGGGACAGTCGTACTGCCATTTTGGCCAAAGTCAAGGGTAGGTACGGATGGATCCAAATTAACCTGGATAATGATGGGTAGAACTTGACATGTGACTTATGATATTTTGGCCAAAGTCAAGGTCATAAGAGCATGGGGAAAAAATCCACATCGGGAGTTTCATAAGTACTGAAACTTGCTAGATTTGCATACCATTTGGAGTGTGATGATTCTGGTAGGATTCCTTCAGTTTCGTCACGCAATGATATTTGGATCCCGATCCTACTGTAAGTATATGCTACTCCTCGGGAAATTTCTCACTTAACGATCAATGCTATAAACCTAGTAGGTGCCTAGAAAGGTGTTAGCGGGGCTACGCCCCCAGGGAAAAGAGGTTCTCTAATTAAGGAACTTCGCGAAAGCGTTGGAAAACCTCCCTCGAAGTACCGACACCGGCCTGGCTGAACGGTTAAGCAAGTATTGTACGGTGGGATTGATCCTGACTAATTCTTCCTTTATGGTTTGAGGAGGGATTCGAGAAACAGTGGGAGCC
Organism: Agapanthus africanus; assembly: GCA_030015575.1. Taxonomy (NCBI): domain Eukaryota; kingdom Viridiplantae; phylum Streptophyta; class Magnoliopsida; order Asparagales; family Amaryllidaceae; genus Agapanthus; species Agapanthus africanus. Next base: position 404,399,195 of record CM057337.1, on the reverse strand, counting down.
ATCCTGTTTAGACAAACTAAAAACCACTCTAAACTTGCAAGGGCATCATGCTGAGTGTTTCTTCTTCTCTCTCCTAATTGCAGCGACCAATCAACATGACTGGACTTAAGTTACTCCTAGATAAAAACAAACTGACAGGGCCAAACTACAAAGATTGGCTCAGGAATGTCAAGATAGCAATCACTTACGACAAGCTGGGGTATCTTCTTACCACCAAAGCTCCCCCTGTCCCTGGTCCAACTTCCAGCGTCGCGGATAAGGAAATCCGCAAGACTTGGGAGATTGATAGCGCGAAGGCCAAATGCCTCCTGCTTGCCTCAATGGACAACGAACATCAGAGGAGGCACGAGAATATGGACATGGAATCCATATTGCTTCATACAAAAGAACTGTATGGAGAGCAATCTCGTATCGCTAGATACGAAGCGTCGAAAAAGTTATTTTCGACAAGAATGGCCGTCGGATCATCAGTAGCCGAGCACGCGCTAAAGATGATCGGCTACATTGAGGAGCTCGCGGACCTAGGGATTACATTGGAGAGTGAGCTATATACGGATATAGTTCTCCAGTCCCTTCCTTCTACTTACGCCCAGTTTATACTGAACTTCAACTTACAAGAAAAAGAGGTTGAACTTTCAGAGCTCCTCAACATGCTGAGGAGCGCAGAGGGCACCCTACAGAAAGGTAGGGATACATCCACTTTGTTTGTAGGAGGATCATCTTCTTCTAGGTCCAAGGCGAAAGCCAAGGGAAAGAAGAAGAAGGCCCCCGCCAAACCAAGGGGCGGTGTTAGTAAAGTGGATACGAAGGGAAAAGCAAAAGCAACAAAGTTAGCGGGGAAGCTTGTGGATAAGGAAGAATGCTTCTATTGTCATAAGAAAGGACACTGGAAGAATGATTGCAGGGCCTGGAAGGCCAGAACACAGGAATTGAAGCAGGTTGCAGCTTCAGCTTCAAGTGTGTATGTTATTGAAAACTGTCTTTCAATAAACTCTACTTCCTGGGTATTGGATACCGGATCAGGATCTCATATCTGTAATTCTTTGCAGGCGTTGAGAAACCGTAGGGTTTTGAAGGCAGGTGACATGACCCTCAGAGTTGCGAACGGAGCTAGCATGGATGCTAAAGCCGTGGGGGACTATCACCTGGGAATGTCAGATGGACATGTTTTGGTTTTGCGTAATTGCTTTTTTGTACCCAACGCAACTTGTAATATCATTTCTGTATCTTTAGTTTCTAAAGAAGGTTATGAATTTGCGTTTGTAAGTAATGTTGTAAACATTCACCTTAATCAAGTTTTGATTGGGTCAGGTACATTGAGTAATGGTATATACGTGTTAAACCAACCACAGATTTTTAATGTCCAGAATACACACAAAAGAAAGTCTCCAGAAATAAATCAGACTTTCTTATGGCATTGTAGATTGGGTCACATCAATGAGAGAAGGTTGACGAAGTTACATACAGAAGGGTATTTGAATGCGTTCGAATATCAGTCGTATGCCACTTGTCAATCCTGTCTCAAAGGAAAGATGACAAAGACTCCGTTTACTGGACATGGAGTAAGAGCGAGCGAGCTCTTGGGACTCGTACACAGTGACGTGTGCGGTCCAATGTCTACATATGCCCGAAGCGGACATTCTTACTTCATTACTTTTACGGATGACTTCTCAAGGTACGGTTATGTCTTCTTGATGAAACATAAGTCTGAGGCCTTTGGAAAATTCCAGGAGTATAAGAATGAAGTAGAGAAACAGACCGGCAAAAGTATTAAGATTCTAAGATCGGATCGAGGTGGAGAATACTTAAGTGCCGAGTTCCTGGACTATTTAAAAGGGAACGGAATTCTCTCTCAGCTTACTCCTCCATACACCCCGCAACATAACGGTGTATCGGAGAGACGGAACCGCACCCTATTGGATATGGTACGGTCCATGATGAGTAACGCTGAGTTGCCGCGATCATTCTGGGGATATGCGCTAGAATCAGCCGCATACCTTTTGAACCGAGTTCCCACTAAGACTGTGCCTACTACGCCATTTGAGATGTGGTGTGGGAAGAGACCCCATCTTAATCACATTAAGACATGGGGAAGTCCAGCTTTTGTCAAAAAGCAGCATGCGGACAAGCTCGAGGCACGCTCAGTACTGTGCAAGTTTGTGGGATATCCAAAGAATTCCAAGGGATATTTCTTCTACTGTGAAGAGGAACAAAAAGTTCTTGTTTCTCGTCATGCCCACTTTCTAGAACACCAGTTCATAGAAAAGGAAATAAGTGGGAGCGCAGTAGAACTTGAAGAAATTCCAGAACCACGGACTATTACTGAAAGTTTAGTGGAACCAGAGGGTTCGGAAGAACAGGACATTCCTACGCCGCTCCGCAGGAGTAGTAGGCAGTCTCATCCGCCCGAGAGATACTGCGGTTTTCTCATAGACGGGGATAGAGAGGATTGCATCATAGATTATGATGAGCCTACTAGCTTCCAGCAGGCCGTTCAGAGCGTTGACTCAGTGAAATGGCTGGATGCAATGCGGACCGAAATGGAGTCCATGTACACCAACAAGGTATGGACGTTGGACATTGCTCCAGACGGGGTAAAACCCGTAGGATGCAAGTGGATCTTCAAAAGGAAGATTGGTGTAGATGGACAGGATGAGACCTATAAAGCTAGGCTGGTAGCAAAGGGTTTTCGTCAAAGACCTGGCTTGGACTATGACGAAACCTTTTCTCCAGTAGCCATGCTGAAATCCATTCGGATCCTTCTTGCCATTGCTACCTTCCACGATTATGAGATCTGGCAAATGGACGTAAAGACAGCTTTTCTAAATGGAAATTTAGAGGAGTGTGTCTATATGGACCAGCCGGAGGGTTTCATTCAGAGTGGGAGCAGCGGAAAGGTGTGCAAGTTGCTTAAGTCCATCTATGGACTAAAGCAGGCGTCGCGGAGTTGGAACATCTGCTTTGATGAGACGGTCAAAGAATTTGGCTTTATCAAAAATCCAGATGAACCATGCATCTATAGTAAATTTGTAGCGAGAACTGTAGTATTCCTCGTTTTATACGTGGATGACATTCTCTTAATAGGAAATGACATTCCTATGCTACAATCTGTCAAGGGGTTCTTGTCACACAGGTTCTCCATGAAAGACCTGGGTGATGCCTCATACATTCTGGGTATCCGGATCTACCGTGACAGATCCAAGAGGATATTAGGACTTTCTCAGTCCAGGTACATCGACACCGTGCTGAAAAGATTCAGTATGGAAGATTCCAAGCGCGGTAACCTGCCGGCTTGTCACGGGATCACCCTCTCTAAAGAGATGTCTCCCAAGACTGATTTGGAGAGGGATCGTATGTCTATTATACCCTACGCTTCTGCGGTAGGCTCTATAATGTATGCGATGTTGTGTACCAGACCGGATGTAGCTTATGCACTGAGTGTGGTAAGCCGGTATCAGTCAAACCCTGGGGAGAAACACTAGATAGCGGTAAAGAACATTCTCAAGTACCTGAGAAGGACTAAGGAGATGTTCTTGGTGTATGGCGGAAAAGACCTCCAGATCGAGGCCTTTGCTGACTCCAGCTTCCAGAGTGACAAGGATGATTCCAAGTCCATGTCGGGTTTTGTCTTTACCCTCAATGGAGGGGCGGTGTGTTGGAAGAGCTCCAAACAGGAAACCGTTGCAGACTTGACGATGGAAGCGGAATACATCGCTGCATCTGATGCCGCAAAAGAAGCTGTCTGGATGAGGAAGTTCTTGAAAGAACTTCAGGTGGTTCCGTCCATTGTTGATCCAATACCTCTGTATTGCGACAACAACGGGGCTATAGCTTTAGCGAAGGAACCCAGGTCCCATCAGAGATCCAGGCACATCTTGAGGCGGTATCACCTGATCAGGGAGATCGTGGATCGCCAGGAGATCGAGGTTCGGAGAGTCGCTTCAGAAGATAACACTGCAGATCCATTCACCAAGGCCCTGCCCCAGACTCAGTTCGAGCGGCTGATCGAGATGATAGGACTTCGATACGCCAGTACATGGCCTTAGTGCAAGTGGGAGATTGTTAGTGTATATGTCCTAGAGGCCATTACTGTATCATACTGGTTTGTATATTACTTAATGGATGCTTGGGATATTCACCTTGTATATACAATCTTGCTCAAAATAGTAGTATGCTACTTGGTTTTTTTCTACTTCAATGTGTACATGTGTTTATTTTTGTATATCGCCTATACACATTAATAGAGCCCTTAGGATCTTTGCTTGATTACCAGCGATGTGATGGCCGTCACACTAGTGGGGCTGGGTAATCTATAAGCACATCCTTATGCAGGTCCCTGGTCGCAGGACTATCGAGACAGGGCATCGATACTCCGGAGTAGACCAGCGCATGCGCTTCTCATCCCAGTGTGGGAGACGGTCTGTCCCACAGCCGTCAGTACATCGTACTTGAGATAGTATGCGGGTGCTCGTTAGGTTACGGGTACACTGGACAGGACTCGTCGGGAACTGACTAGTTGGTATTATACCTATCGTCGGTTATCAGTTCCCAGGTGACATGAGTACAGCTTAGTCTGCTGACTTGACACTGTCACTCCGCCTCGAGTGTGTTCCCACTGTACTTTGATCACTACCCTACCACGGCTCAAAGGAGTCGTGCAAACAAGTAGTGGTTGGGTGCAGTCCCGAAGCGCTTGGAGGCAGTGACGGTTAGACAGGATCCGTCTCTCCCGGTATTGGGGGTTGACATCGCGCTGTGTCTAGGAGAGCCATTACACGAGTAGTCCCTGGCCAGGGCAATCGAGATATACTGGTAGGTTTCCAGTGTTATCTCAGGGTGTTTTGGGCTTCGCTCCGGCACGACTTGTACCGCTATTGGGGGACTGACGTTTACCGCCGCCTAGGCCCGCCATGCGATGTATCAGACGAACAGACCGGACTGTACGGAGAATGTCACACTCAGGCTCAGTAGGAGTTCAGATGGGTTTCGCCTCGTCGGTCTTCTTGTCGGCACTACCTGGGGACCGTTACGCAAAGCTAGTGCCGCTTGCGGTCTGTGGTTAAACCCACTGCCAGCGCAGTGTCGAGTCTTTAGAGTCCCACACAGAAAGCTTTTCGCCTTTAGGCAAAAGAGTAGAGGTCGCATGGTATTGCGACAGGTCGCATGGTTTTGCGACAGGGTTCGGTCACATCCGTGCACTTGTGCGCGTACAGTGTCCGGACAGTTTACACTAGCGGGCTTTGGTTTAAGCCAGATCCTAGTGTACCTTATGGGATTGGATTTATCCAGTTTGCATTCGTGTTCCTCGGAACGCGGATGCGGGTGTGTATGCACAGTTGACAGGGAGACAGAGGCAGTGGATTCTCATTAGGGTTGTTGACAGTTGACAGATGACTATTTGACTTTTTGCTCAACCCTAATGAGAATATGATATGTGATTAACTATTATATTAATTAAGTATTATGGTGATATGGTTGTTGACTTTGTTGACTTGTTGACTTTTGTTGACTTGTTGACTTTTGTTGACTTGTTGACCGGTTGACTAGGCTTGACTAGTTGACCATCATGATAACCATAGCCATCATTTCATGGCAAAAACTTTTGTTTGCTTGCTCATTTGTGCAAAATGAGTGCATGAAATGATATGGTTATGGTTGCTTCAACCATCACATAAGACTTTTGTTAGTATGATGAGTTATCATGACTTTGGATTATGAGAGGGTGAAAGACAAAAGAGAGCCTCATTCTTTCTTGCTCATTCTCTCTCTTGTTCTTGAGCTCTCCTTTTGCTCTCACCCTTTTGCTCTTGCTCCCTCTCTTTAATCTATGGTTCTCTTGTCTCATGAGTTGATAATCAAGAACCATAGATAAAATCCCACACAAAGTATTCTCTACTCATTCTAGTTCACTAGGTTTAGCAAACCAAGTGAACTAGTTTCTTCAAAGAACGAAGAAGGAGCTAAAGGTTGGAGCTTTCAGGTGGATCTATCTTCGGCGTACGGAGACGACGAGAAGAAGCCAATCGGACCACCATCGGAGCTTGAAGACGAAGGAGTTCAAGACAAGCAAGGTATAACCCCCTAACCGAGTAGCTAGAAACTCATAGTTAGGTTGTTAGATAGATGTTTAACCAAGATCCGGGTTATAGGTCCATGTTACCACCTCCGTAAAAATTATTTTTTACCAAATTCCGCATTCCCGAAAGTACCGGGAGAGGTAGCATGGACTTACAGGTAGTCCATAAGTACATCCTTCAAAGTCCTTAGTCGTGGGTATATCGAGACGGGGCATCGATATACCAGAGTAGACTAGCGTATATCTTCTCGACCCATACAGATGGGCGATGGATGATCCCATATCCATTGGTGTTTGACATCAGAGATGATATACAGGTGCTCAGTGGAGACTGGGTACACTGGACGGACTCGCCGAGAACTCCCAGATGGTATTATACCTTACGTCAGATGGCAGTTCTCGGGTGACACTGGTACAGAGTAGTCTATTGACCCGAGATCGTCATAGAGTCTTGTGTGGTTCCCACTGTGCTTTGATTTCCATCTTACCACGTCCAAGAGGGCGTGCAAAACGGTGGTTTTTGGGTACAGTCCCGAATCACATGGAGGCAATGAGCGATAGGAGGGGATTCGTCTCTCCCGGTATAGGGAGTTGATGTTGCGCTGTGTTCGATTGGCTATAACCGGAAATCCCTGGCCAGGGTTGCCGAGATTTACTTGTAAGTGTTACCAGTAGTTTCTCGAACTGTTATAGGCCTCATATCGACACGACTTATCAAGCTCTTGGGGTCTGACGTTTACCACCCCTAGGCGAGATATGCGACATATCAGACGATCAGACCGGACTGTACGGTAAGTGTTACTGGTTGGATTCACAGGAGTATGAGCGGGCTTTCTCGTCGATCTTCTGATCGCTCAATACCCGGGTGGCCGTTACGTTTAGCAGACCTCTTGCGGCTTGTGGGTGTTTGATATGATCATCACCTGCTGCCGGCGTATTGACGAGTCTTTAGAGTCCTACACAGAGGTTTCCTTGCTCAAGCGAAACGAAATAGGAGCGCATATGAGATATGTGCGGGACCGAGAATAATGCGTGTATGTGATACCGTATTCCATTCTCGCGATGAATGTGTCGAATGGTTATATGCGATATAACCTAGTTATCGAATCAAGGATTGATTCGATAAATCGATACATTGAATACTAGTCGGCTGTGTGCGACATGACCGGATCATTGAATCAAGTGTTGATTTAATGATTTAATGCATAATTATATATTTGATATATTACTTTGCATTAACTAGTATTGGTTCACTTTAAATGGATTTTCTCACTTGTTTGTGCACATTGTATATGTGATATGTTTTTGTGCACAAGTTTGTATCATGTTTGATGATGCATGCTAACTTGGGTTTGTGTAAAGATTAAACCATAGTTATATGAATGGTTAGGGTTTTGATTATTTACTTAGTTATTTATTTATTTATTCATTTTGGATATTATTAAGAATGGTGGCTTATTTTGTTTCTATGTTGAAGCTTCTTGAAGCTTTGACAAAGTCCACCATTCTTATCTCATCCTTAACCCTAACCATTCCAACTAACCTTAGTTTAATCTCTACACTTGACTATGGTTAGTATATGATAAGTATTCATATTAGTTTCATTTTTAAATAAGAAACATATCATATTATCTTCTTCTTCTTCTTCATCTTCTACTTGAAGAAACCTTGACTTCATCAATGGTGATTGATGAAAAAGAGTGAGAAATCCAATTTTAATGTAAACCCACTTCCTATTTCTTCATCCTCTACCTCTTGCCAAGTAGTATAGGGTGTTCTCTTCACAAGTTTCATGACTTGGTGAAGTGGGAGCTTGATCTTGCGATGCCTCGACGTAGATCATCTTCGGCATCGTAGTCGATGACCTAGCCCGCCCATTTCTCCGATGAAGCCGACGCTAGAGCCTGGGATTTGATTTGGACAGCGAGGAGACTTCATCGCGGAGCTATGGAGGTGGAGAACCGGATCTACAAAGGTTGTATTTCTGTTCACTTAGAGTAAAGTCGTTTACTTGTTTTTGTTTCGCCTAAAATCTAGTTAACGATCCATATTAGGGTTTCTCGGCACCCGTAAAATTTCAAATTGGCATGGTTGATGCCTTGTGAGACCTCATTAGAGTGCCTAGGAACCCTACAGTGGTATCAGAGCCTAGCTAGAGCCTTAGGCGATGCGTAGACGATGATAGAAACCCGATCGAACCCCGAAACCCTAACTTTTAACCCTCTCTGGACTTTTTCTGAAAAAGTGGTTTTTTCCAAATTAAAAATGCTTAAAAAATTCAGCAGGAAATTCTAAGAATTACGGTGCAAAAATTACCTAATGATCTCTCTAAAGCGCGGCGGATCCGCGGAATTAGCCGCCTATTGCGGCGGTTCCGCGCCCATTTAGTCTCTTCAGTCAACCATTTTTGCACAGTAACTTCTTTATTTAAATGCTGAGTTTTATGGGAATTTTTAATATTTATTCAAGAGTTGAATTTTCTGAGGTGTTTTGGGAGTTCGCAGATTCGATCGGATTATCAGATTTTGTCTATGTGGATTCCGGATATTTTGGAATATGTTAAAAAGTTCGACCGGATATAAATACCCAACTTTTCCCCTGCCGGAAAATTTCCAAGTGTTAGACTTTTCCGTAGTTTAACGACGTTCTAAGTAGTGCAAGTAACGCGATGGTCCCTCTAGAAGACAACAAACCTTAATTCGATTATGTGACCGTCTTGAACTGCCCTTTGAACCTTCGGGTTTGGGGCAGTACGGCGTGCCACATGTGAGGCGTTGGCTTGACCCTTCTACGGCTGGACCGTTGTTACTGAGGCATGAAGTGAATGTCTTTGAACTTATTTCATTCGATTGATCGGGAAAACTTGGGTGTTCGATTGTTCGATCGGAAAGTTTAACATTTTCTATCTTATTCGGAATGTGATACAATATTTGGAATTCACAAGTAGTTATGAGATAACTGAATGGATATTATAAACATAGCACTTTAGTCTCACTTGATCGGTTGCCACGGAATTTTGATGTGATCAAAAGTCCGTCGCAATCACGTAGCATACGCGGATACTCGCCGGGTAAACTTAATAGACAGCCTCGCTCCATAGCCCCGACCAAGTGACTGTAGGAGAACCCCGTCGCCGAAAGCATCCGTTCAGGTGCTCGCGGCAGCGGTGTTCCGCCTTGGTGCACTTCGTCGACGGCGTCAAGGGTGCGGCCGTCTACTGAAGTTTGCGACGAGCATTCGATCAGGATGTCGGGAATCTTGTTGAATTGCCCGACTTGGTATTGAAAAGTGTTTTCGATAATGAGACTAAAATGCGAGGTTTATAATTGTTAGGCATGTGATGTCTAAGGTATTCATTTGATTAGGCATGCGATGTCTATGCAGATTGCGGATTCCAACTGTTGTAGTTTTACACTTTCTTTTCTGTGACCGTAAGTGTAATATGTGATATCGCCGGTTTCGTTGCTATATGTCAACGACAATTGGGATGGGCATATTTACTTACGTTGATGACATATGATGTTATGTGTTGCTGGATATGTTATATTGGATCGTCGTGTTTGAATAGCCGGGGTTTTTTATGTGAGATGAGTGTTTTTCATTTTTCATTCATGTAAAAACTTGTATGTAATATTCTTTTATTGGGGCACTTCCAGGTTGCGGAAGATGTCACCCTTTGTATATTATTTACTTTTCCGCACTAGGATAGACCCAAGGAGGGGAGCACAAGTAACCGGGTTCTGGAGTCCAGTGGGAGACCAACTCCAGGAGTCGAGTCCGGGTCTCCTAACTCTAGAATTGGTAGGGTTGCTTGCCGCTCTCGTAGGGGTCTAGGGGTGTGGGTTTGGCTATTCATCGCGACCGTGGAATCCGTGTTTTATACTGGCTCGTACTGAAAACACAGACGTCCTAGTATATCCAATATTTCATATGTTTCTTCTGCTGCGATATCTGTGATGTGATCATGTGATGTTCTCTGATAGATACAGTATATAGTATATATGATATATTATATAGGCGTTACTTATGTTTTACACCCGCGCTAGCCCTGCCCTGCTCTGCCGTTAGTTACCTAACCTAACGGTGCACGAGGGGACATCGAGGCGAATGCGGATGGCATAAGTGTACGTCGTATTTATCTGTGATGTTTAGGTAATTAAATGATGGGACTTCATTAATGTGATTAATGAAATAAAAGAAACCTAAAGATGTTGTAGAATTGAATTTCAAAATAAAACAGGTAGCTACAGTTTTTGCTTTGCACAGTGATATATATGATATATCCTGCACCTTATTCGATGAGGAAAGGACCGAGATCCCTTCACCGGGAGTGACTCCTTTAGCAATAACTGGCAGATGCTACAACCCTCGGTTTGTCTTTTGATTGCTTTTAAGAGTTTTTGCTTTGCACAGTGATATATATGATATATCCCGCATCTCATTCGACGAGGAAAGGACCGACGATCCCTTCACCAGGAGTGACTCCTTTAGCAAAACTAGAAAAGCCTCAAAAGCACTCCATTTCAAAATTCATTTGATTCTACAACGAAATCAAGTTCATTACGCAATAGGTTTTCAGAAAAACCTGTCGTAGCCCTCCGTCATTTCAGATAAGTACTAGTTAGTATTCGTGCTACGTTTGTTGACTATGTTAAGGCGTAGTGTGCGGTAGCTAATTAGTGCTTATCTGCATAAGCATATGATGCGATTGGATTAGGGTAGTCGTGCGACTTTGTTGACTATGTTAAGGGTCGTGCGGGTGGGTTTAATTCAATCGGGAAATGACGGGTTGAACTTGACTAGCACTTATGATTTGTTGACTATGTTAAGGTCATATAGCTGCTAGGGGCAAAATATTATCGGGAATTTCAAGTGTTGAAATTTGCAATGAGATTGCATACCTTCTATGAGATAGTTGGATCCCGATACCCGCTGCGAGTAATTGTTACTCCTGGGAGAGTTTTATACATTACAATTAGCCGATCAAGTAGGTGTCTAGAAAGGTGTCAACGGGGTTACGCCTCTGGGAAAACGAGGTTTACATTAATTAGGTTCGTGCGAAAGCACGGGGGACCTCCCTCAAAGTACCGACACTGGCCTGGCTGAAAGATTGGCGAACTTGTAGTGTGTAATTAATCCCAGCTAGTCTTTCCTTTTAGGGTTTGAAGGAAGATTTGATAAAAACAGTGGGAGCCATCCTGATTAGATAAAATAATAACCAATCTGATCTTGCAAGAGTGCACGCTGAGTGTTTTCTTCTCTCTCTCTCTCCAGGTAGCGACCATATCACGCCTTAATCAAGATAATAATACGGATATTTGACCGAACCCGCTTGTTATACTGAGCTGGGGAACGTTGATCCCGCTCCAACTTATAATTGTTATAAGACAGAGCAGGAAATTGGGGAATACCAGATTTCCCGTGCCGCCCAAACGAAGAAAGTACATGCTAATGCATCGCCTTCGGGTGTGTTCTTTACACAGAACTGTTTCTCTATACCCTCTACGTCCTGGGTATGTGATACCAGATCAGGATCTCAGATATGTAATATGTTACATAGGGCTACAGCTAGGTAGAGAACTGAGAACGGGTGATAAGTTTCATGAGGCAGAAAATGGGGCAAGTGTTGCAGCCAAGTCTGTTGGTCACTGTCACCCTGTATTACAAATACATTGATTCTGAACGAATGTTATTAGATGCCGAACCTGATATACAAAATCATATCTGTCTCTTTATTAGTAAAGAAACGATAAAATTTTGTATTGTTGGATAATGTTTTGAACATTTCCTATATCAAAAGTTGATCGGTCCAGGCACGTTATCTAAAAGCATTAATGTTCTAAATCAAACTACAGTTCTTTAGTATACGGAACACACAAAAGAGGAAGAGTTCAGAAATGGACGAATCCTTCTTGAGGCATTGTAGACTAGGTCATATCAATGCGACCCGACTAGCTGAAGTTACATTTTTAGATGCATATTTAAATTAGTTTGAATTTACATCTTATGAGACTTGCCAGTCATGTCACAGAGACAAGATGACCATAGCTCCGTTTACTGGAAACAGAGAAAGAGTTAGTGAACTCTTGGGATGATACATGTTGATGTATGTAGGTCCCCAGTCTACACTTGCCAAGACCGGTTCTTTATACTTCATTACATTCTCTGATGATCTTTCAAGATTCAGCCATATGTTCCTGTTGAAACACAAGTCCGAACCTTTTGAGAGATTCACAGAATATAAGTTAGAAGTAGAGAACCAAAACGGGTAAAAGTATTATATCCTATGATGAGATCAGGGAGGAGAATACTTGAGCACGAAATTCTTGGACTTTTCTAAAGGAGAATGGGATTCTCTCTCAGCATTACTCCTCCGTATACACCATAGCACGATGGTATATCGGGGCGGAGCAATCACACCCTATGTGATAAGGTGTGCTCTATGATGAGTACTACTGAGTTACCTGTTTCCTTTTAGCGGGTTATGCACTTGAGAAGCTGCATACCTATTGAATAGAATTCAAATCAAATCAGTTGCCTACCACTTCATATTTGATATGATAAGGGAAGAGCCCATCTCTTAAGTTAGTTAAGATTTGGGGTTGTCCAGCCTATGTCTGAAAAGCATAATCCGGACAAGCTCGAGGCAAGGTCTGTTATGTACAACTGGAAAGGTTCCAGCTATACAAACAACAGCAGATGATTTGGTAGAACCAAAGGATTCAGTAGATACCAACGAACCTCAGCCTCTCCGCCGATCTAGTAGGGTTCCTCACCCACCTGAGAGATACTTCGGTTTCTCTATGACAGTGGGAGCGAGGATTGCATCATGAGATGATGACCCAACTAGTTTTGAGCTGGCCATCAGGAGTAAGACTCTGTAAGAATGGCTGGATGCTTAGTGATCTGAGATGGAATCCATATACACCAACAAAGTATGGACTTTGGTTGCTATATCTGAAGGGTTAAATCCCCATCAGGAGCAAGTATATCTTGAGAAGATTACTTGGTCTATATGGAAAAGTTGAGACTTTCAAAGCTAGACTTGTTAAAGGTTTGCATCATTGACCAGGTGTGGATCATGAGGAAACCTTTTTCTAAGGAGCTATGCTTAAGTCCATCCAGATCCTACTTACCACGGCTACATACCATGACTACGATATCTGGTGGTTGGGTGTCATGACAGCTTTTCTAAATGATGTTTTAGAAAAAGGGCGTCTATAAGTACACAGCCAGAGGGCCTCGTAGACAGTGGGAGCAGCGGAAACGTGTACAAGATGCTTTATAGGATAAAGCAGGCATCGCGGAGTTGGAACGTCTGTTTTGATGTAGTAGTCAAAAAGTTTGACTTCATCAAAATGGTAGATGAACCTTCTATATACAAAAAGGTAGTAGGGAGTATGGTGATGATCCTCGTAGAGTACATGGATGACATACTCTTGATAAGAAAGGAGTTTCCTATGCTACGCTCGGTCAATCTCCACTTATCACAATGATTCTACATATAGGATCAAAGTGATGCCTCCTAAATCCTGGGTTTTGGATCTATGAGATAGATCTAATTGGATGTTAGGATTCTCACTAGTTGTAGTGAGATGGTATCAATCGATCCTGAGGAGAATCACTGGAAAGGTTCTAGGGTGATAAAGACGACTGAATGTCAGTCACAGACATTGTCTTTACCCTCAGTGGAGGGACGGTATGTTGGAAAAGTTCCAAGATAGATTCCGTGACATACTAGACGATTAAGGCTGAATACATCGCTACTTAAGAAGCTACCAAAGAGGCAGTCTGGATGTATATTGGTTCATGAGATGAACTACGTTCCTACCATTGTGAGACAATGGAGTTGTGGCTTATGCCGAGGAATGCAGGTCCCATCAGTGATCCAGACATATTCTAAGGCAGTATCACCTGATCATGGAGATGGTTGATCTCCAGGTTGATCGAGGTTAGGAGAGTAGACTCAGAGGACAACACGGCGGATCCACTCATGAAGGCCTTTTCCCAGAGAGAGATTTTTATGGGATGGTTGAGTATGAGATACTGCAACCACTGCTACAGATGGCCTTAGTGCAAGTGGGAGATTGTTAGTTATATGTATGCCCTAGAGGACATTACTATACATAGGATGTATATTGTAGTGGATGCTTGGACATATATAGGGAGGACTTTCTTTCTCGACATGATAGTATGCTATCTGGTTGATCTTTACCTTAACGTATACACTGATAGTCTCTCTGTTACATGTTGGTAAAGCCCTTAGGATGAGTACTTGACTACCTGGACTATGATGCGGATCATACTAGTGGGGACATGGTAGTCCATAAGTACATCCTTCAAAGTCCCTAGTCATGGGTATATCGAGACGGGGCATCGATATACCAGAGTAGACTAGCGTATATCTTCTCGACCCATACAGATGGGCGATGGATGATCCCATATCCATTGGTGTTTGACAACAGAGATGATATACGGGTGCTCAGTGGAGACTGTGTACACTGGACGGACTCGCCGAGAACTCCCAGATGGTATTATACCTTACGTCAGATGGCAGTTCTCAGGTGACACTGGTACAGAGTAGTCTGTTGACCCGAGATCGTCATAGAGTCTTGTGTGGTTCCCACTGTGCTTTGATTTCCATCTTACCACGTCCAAGAGGGCGTGCAAAACGGTGGTTTTTGGGTACAGTCCCGAATCACATGGAGGCAATGAGCGATAGGAGGGGATTCGTCTCTCCCGGTATAGGGAGTTGATGTTGCGCTGTGTTCGATTGGCTATAACCGGAAATCCCTGGCCAGGGTTGCTGAGATTTACTGGTAAGTGTTACCAGTAGTTTCTCGAACTGTTATAGGCCTCATATCGACACGACTTATCAAGCTATTGGGGTCTGACGTTTACCACCCCTAGGCGAGATATGCGACATATCAGACGATCAGACCGGACTGTACGGTAAGTGTTACTGGTTGGATTCACAGGAGTATGAGCGGGCTTGCTCGTCGATCTTCTGATCGCTCAATACCCGGGTGGCCGTTACGTTTAGCAGACCTCTTGCGGCTTGTGGGTGTTTGATATGATCATCACCTGCTGCCAGCGTATTGACGAGTCTTTAGAGTCCTACACAGAGGTTTCCTTGCTCAAGCGAAACGAAATAGGAGCGCATATGAGATATGTGCGGGACCGAGAATAATGCGTGTATGTGATACCGTATTCCATTCTCGCGATGAATGTGTCGAATGGTTATATGCGATATAACCTAGTTATCGAATCAAGGATTGATTTGATAAATCGATACATTGAATACTAGTCGGCTGTGTGCGACATGACCGGATCATTGAATCAAGTGTTGATTTAATAATTTAATGCATGATTATATATTTGATATATTACTTTGCATTAACTAGTATTGGTTCACTTTAAATGGATTTTCTCACTTGTTTGTGCACATTGTATATGTGATATGTTTTCGTGCACAAGTTTGTATCATGTTTGATGATGCATGCTAACTTGGGTTTGTGTAAAGATTAAACCATGGTTATATGAATGGTTAGGGTTTTGATTATTTACTTAGTTATTTATTTATTTATTCATTTTGGATATTATTAAGAATGGTGGCTTATTTTGTTTCTATGTTGAAGCTTCTTGAAGCTTTAACATAGTCCACCATTCTTATCTCATCCTTAACCCTAACCATTCCAACTAACCTTAGTTTAATCTCTACACTTGACCATGGTTAGTATATGATAAGTATTCATATTAGTTTCATTTTTAAATAAGAAACATATCATATTATCTTCTTCTTCTTCTTCATCTTCTACTTGAAGAAACCTTGACTTCATCAACGGTGATTGATGAAAAAGAGTGAGAAATCCAATTATAATGTAAACCCACTTCCTATTTCTTCATCCTCTACCTCTTGCCAAGTAGTATAGGGTGTTCTCTTCACAAGTTTCATGACTTGGTGAAGTGGGAGCTTGATCTTGCGATGCCTCGACGTAGATCATCTTCGGCATCGTAGTCGATGACCTAGCCCGCCCATTTCTCCGATGAAGCCGACGCTAGAGCCCGGGATTTGATTTGGACAGCGAGGAGACTTTATCGCGGAGCTATGGAGGTGGAGAACCGGATCTACAAAGGTTGTATTTCCGTTCACTTAGAGTAAAGTCGTTTACTTGTTTTTGTTTCGCCTAAAATCTAGTTAACGATCCGTATTAGGGTTTCTCGGCACCCGTAAAATTTCAAATTGGCATGGTTGATGCCTTGTGAGACCTCATTAGAGTGCCTAGGAACCTTACACTATCCACACGACCAGGGGAACGTCGGGTTTCAGTAGCGGCTCTATGAAACCCGGGGATCCCAGATATCTGTTTTATTCTGTGATGCTTATTACATTTCTGTGATGTTGCATTTTATCATGCCTTGAGCAAATATTATATATTGATATATATATACTAGTAGATGTTGTATATGTTTTGCATCCGCGCTAGTCCAGTCCCCGCTCTGTCGTTAGTTAAGTAACCTAACGGGTGATGACGGGACCCAGTGGCGAATGCGGATGGCATATACGTACATCATTATTTTCGTTCTTTGTGGTGTGATCAATTGATGGGACTGCATTGATTTGGATCAATGCAAGCTAAAAAAACCTATTCTGATGTTGTTGGAACATTTTTCAAAAAGCTGTTATTGCAAGGACGTTCTCTTTTGTTTTGTACAGTGGTATTCGGTTATGAATATCCAACACCTCAGTCGACGAGGCAAGGGCCGAGATCCCTTCACCGGGAGTGACCCCTTGGACAGAAGTTTGCCTTAGGGCAATAACTTCACTATAGTCGATTACTTTTGCTTTGCATCGTGGTATTCAGTTGGAATATCCTGCACCTCATTCTACGGGAAAAGTGCCCAGATCCCTTCACCGGGAGTGATCTCTTTAGCAAAGGTTTTCGCCACTATATTTTTATAAAGCTATCCGGTTCCTTCAACGATATCAAGTTCATTACGTTAAAGGTTTTTCGCCAAAAACCATTCGTAGCCCTCCGTCATTTCAGACGGGTAGCACGTTGTATTCATGCTATGTTTGTTGACCTTCGTCAAGGCATAGTGAATGGTAGCTGCTTGTTACCTTTCTGCTGCATAGATAGATGCGTTGGTTTGGGACAGTCGTATAGCCTTGTTGACCTTCATCAAGGGCTTGTACGGGTGGGTTCAAATTAACCTGGACAATGACGGGTAGAACTTGACATGTGACTTATGATTTGTTGACCTTCGTCAAGGTCATAAGAGCATGGGGCAAAAATCACATCGGGAGTTTCTAAAGAAACTGAAACTTGCCAGATATGCGCATACCTTCAAGAGTGTGATAACGTGAGCGGATTCCATCACGTTATCATGCGATGATAGCTGGATCCCGATTCACACTGATGAGTTGGTTTACTCCTCGGGTGATCCCGACTAATTCTTCTTTCAGGTTTGGAGGAGAATTTGACGTTACAGTGGGAGGTTTCCTGATTAGATAAATTGATAACCATTCTGATCTAGGTTAGAGTGTACGCTGAGTGTTTCTTTTCTCTCTCTCTTTGGCAGCGACCATGACTCGACCCTTGACTATGACTCAGTGAGCAAAATTAACCGAACCTTTTTAAACACTGGATTTTGGATTGTCAGAGTTGCATACCTCATTGCCACTCCTACTTTTACCCTTTTCTCCAGGACACCCCGTATTACTACGAACGTCCACTTCCATTGGACAAAACCATCAATGGTTATATACGAACTCGAAGGAATTTATTCGAGGATGGTTTCTGGTTCTGGAGAAAACGAATAGGACAATTCAGTTGTCTTCTCCTTTTACCTTCTCTCAGGCTGCGAGTGCTCCTTGGATTAGGACAGTACACCTATTACGCAAATTGGATAGTCTTCTTCCAAACCATAGGCAGGTGCCGACCGGTAGGGAATGAAGAAAACCAATTAGCGTAACGATGGTGTACAAAGGGTATTAAGTTAAGACAAATAAAGGGATTAGTAAGAGGGCAAAGTAAATTGCGACTGCTATTCACGACCAAACAAAGTATTTCATTACCACTCCCACTTCACCTTTGTATTTCTCCAGGACACTCCGTATCACTACGAAAATCCACAGTTTATTGGATACTCCATCGTATGGTTATATACGAACTCGAAAGGAACTTGTTCCAATTTGGGGATGGATTCTGGTTCCGGAAAAATAGGAATAAGGTTTATTCAGGTGTCTTTTATATTTACCTTCTCTCGTATTGCGATTGCTCCTAGGATTAGAATAGTACACCCATTATACTTATTGAATAGTCTTCTTCCAAACCATAGGCTGGTGCCGAACGGTAGGGAAGGAAGAAAACCATTTAGCCTAAGAGGGTGTACAGAAGGCAATGACTAAAGACACATGGAGGGATTTGGAGAGATGGGAAAGAAATATACGGTTACAGTTGTGAATCTGATAATGGAAGAGGCATTACTAGGAATACCCGGATACCCCATCGAAACATTTCAATGTTTCTGTTTCACTGTGTACTGTTAAAAGAAAACTGATTTCCCAATTAGCCCTTGCTCTAGGGTATGTATTTACCAGGTATGATTCTCACATCTGTATGGTCTTACAGATGATGAGTGGGAGTAAGTTATTGGGAATTAGGTGATCATCCTCATTATATCGGAATTCGTTGTAATTGGTGATATTTGAGGAAATCACCTGGGTAGTTTGCCGGACGGCAAATATTTTGTTTTGAATATCCGTTGTTATGCACCAATTTCAAATTGATATATCTGTACGTCTATTTTTATAGAGTTAGATATAATTTTTTGAAATTATCTCCATGACGTTTACCTATATCAGTGGATGGTTAGGTAAGGAGCATTAAACAACGGTATAATTCTTCTTAACCATAAGTACAGTTTTCAACCTACGGCACACAGGGAATGAGTTATTAGACACAAGGGGCTTATACAGAGTATTGTATGTTGTCCAGTGTCCATTAGGACAGAGGGGTTGGTCCTCGTACTATATTCGGTTTACTTATGACTTCTCTAATTTTTAGACAAGTGTTTCGTAGAAACGCAGGGTCCGAATTTTGAGAAGTTATAGGTATAAGAGTAAAGTAGAGAACCAGGTATTGCAAGTATCGGGATTCTTCAAGGTGATCGAAGCTGTAGATACTTGTGCATGGTATTCAGTTGATAGTAATGGTTTTAAGACAACTTGCTTCTCTTTCAGGTTACTCATAATTGGAAGCGTTCCTAAGCTGAGTAACGCTGATCGGCCTCCTTCTATTTAGTTGACATGCACTGGAGACAGCTGCATGATTTTAATCTGGTTCAATTAAATCAGTGCATCTGTTTCTGTATTGGATATAGAACAGTTCATATCTTGACATTGTTAAGATACGGTGAGTTGTCCAGCTAATGCTTAAAACCAGACTCTGGATGACTCAAGGCACGTTTCTGTAGTGGTTGTTTGTGGGTTGGCCCAGGCTATGACGAGCGTTGACTTTCTACCATCTGGAAGATCAGTAGTGATATTGTTCTTGACTCGCCACAGTTTTAATAAAAATGGATTTTTTCAGAAAACAGTAGTGGGAGTACGGTAGAACTGGAAGTGATTCCAGAACCGCAAATGATTACTGAAAATTTGATAAGAACCTAAAGATTCAATCTGATTTTGTAAGTCTATGTACAACACCCCACGACTTGCGGGGAGGCGGAAATATGAAAAACGATCTTGTTCTAGGCTTAAACATCGACTAACCGCATGAATCGAAGCTAAACGATAACTAACATCAAACATAGAAGTTAACAACTACTATGTAAAGGGACTATACCTAAAGAACCGTGTCCTTCGTCTTTACGAACTCCACCTCCTCCTCGGCCTTCTCTAAGTAGTAGACGATCCACCACGAGAGCTAAACTCCAAGCTTTGCCTCTAAACTTGAGGCAACTAGGTATCTTTAAGTGCTAATCAAAGTACCTAGATGAAATAGAGTATGATTATGGATTAAGTAGTCTAACTAATCCTTGTACTCAACACATGAGAGGGGAGGATTAGGGTTTGAAGAGAGAGAGCTTGAGAAGAGAGAAGATGAACATAATAATGAGAAGAGAAAATGAGTTATCATAATATATATCAAGCATTTTATTTTATCAAGAAAAGAAAAGAAAATGATTTACAACCATGCTTGATAAATATCTTGTGGTGATTCATCTCCATGAGTCATTAAGCAATTATGAAGCATTAATGACATGGATGAATCATCCATATGACTCACTAATCTCATTCAATGTATATGACATCTAAACCTCCTTAGTCACCATCTTCTAGAAACTTCTCGCGCAATTACGAGAACGCCCCTCCTATCCGTGAAAACACGGAAAAACTTTAGACTGTATAAATCCAATAAACGGATACTAGTAACTGGCTTAAACCAAAGCCGACTAGTAAAAACTGTCCGAAAAGTCGTACGTGCGTAAACACACGTATGCGTCCGAACCCTTGTCGTAAAACCATACGGCCTCTATATCGTTTCGCCTGGAGTAGGGAAACTCTCTGCGTGGGACTCTAGAGACTCGACTACTACGCTGGCAGTGGGTTTAACCACAGACCGCAAGCCGCACTAGCTGTACGTAACGGTCCCCAGGTAGATGTCGATAAGAAGGCCGATGAGGAAACCCATCCGAACTCCTACTGAGTCTGATGTGACAATCTCCGTACAGTCCGGTCCGTTCGTCTAAGACTATCGCATATCGGGCCTAGGAGGCCGGCAAGCGTCAGTCCCCTAATAGCGGTATAAGTCGTGTCGGAGCGAAGCCCATTACACCCTGAGAAACTACTGGAACCTACCAGCAAATCTCGCTTGCCCTGGCCAGGGACTTTGCATAATGGCTCTCTGACACAGCGCGATATTAACCCCTAATATCGGGAGAGACGAATCCTTTCTAACCGCCACTGCCTCCAAGTGCTCGGGACTGCACCCAACTGCTACCTGTTTGCACGACTCCTTTAAGCCGTGGTAGGGCAGCAATCTAAGAACAGTGGGACACATGTCACCTGGGAACTGTTCACTGACGGACTGGTATAAAACCAACCAACAGTTCCCTGTGAGTCCTGTCCGGTGTACCCGTAACCCAATGAGCACCTGCATACTATCTCCAGTACAACGTACTGACGGCTGTGGGGCAGACCATCTCCCCAACTGGGATGAGAAGCGTACACACTAGTCTACTTCGGAGTATCGATGCTCTGTCTCGATAATCCAACGACTAGGGACCTGAATAAGGATGTGCTTGTGGACTACCCAGCCCCCACTAGTGTGACTGCCATCACAACGCTGGTAGTCAAGCAAGATCCTAAGAGCTCTATCAATACGTATACTCACATATTAAGATAGAAAAACCAAGTAGCATACTACCATGTTTAGCAAGACTGTTATATATATGTGAATATCCCAAGCTTCCGTTAAGTAATATACAAACTAGTATGATACAATAATGGCCCTAGGGCATATACACTAACAATCTCCCACTTGCACTAGGGCCATGTACTGGCATATCGAAGACCGATGATCTCGAGTAGCCTCTCAAACTGAATCTGAGGTAGGGCCTTCGTGAATGGATCAGCAATGTTCTCTTCAGAAGCAACTCTCTGAATCTCGATCTCCTGACGATCAATGATCTCCCTGATCAGGTGATACCGCCTTAAGATGTGTCCGGACTTCTGATGGGACCTTGGTTCCTTCGCTAAAGCTATAGCTCCGTTGTTGTCGCAATACAGAGGTATTGGATCAACAATGGTAGGAACCACCTGAAGTTCTGTTAGGAACTTCTTCATCCAGACTGCTTCTTTTGCGGCATCACAAGCAGCTATATACTCCGCTTCCATCGTCGAGTCAGCAACGGTGTCCTACTTGGAGCTCTTCCAGCACACCGGCCCTCCATTGAGGGTAAAGACATAACCCGACATGGACTTGGAATCGTCCTTCTCACTCTGGAAGCCGGAATCAGCAAAGGCCTCCAACCTGAGGTCTTTTCCGCCGTAAACCAAGAACATCTCCTTAGTCCTTCTCAGGTACTTGAGAATGTTCTTTACTGCTATCCAGTGCTTCTCCCGTGGGTCTGACTGATACCGGCTTACCACACTCAGTGCGTAAGCTACATCTGGTCTGGTGCACAACATCGCATACATTATAGAGCCTACCGCAGAAGCGTAGGGTATAATAGACATGTGTTCCCTTTCCAAATCAGTCTTGGGAGACATCTCTTTGGAGAGGGTGATTCCGTGACAAGCCGGTAGATTACCGCGCTTAGAATCTTCCATACTGAATCTTTTCAGTACATTGTCGATATACCTGGACTGCGAAATTCCCAACATCCTCTTGGATCTATCACGATAGATCCGGATCCCCAGAATGTAAGAGGCATCACCCAGGTCTTTCATGGAGAACCTGTGTGACAAGAATCCTTTGACAGATTGTAGCATAGGAATGTCATTTCCTATCAATAGAATGTCATCCACGTACAAGACGAGGAATACGACACTTCTGGCTACAACTTTACTATATATGCACGGTTCATCTGGATTTTTGATAAAGTCATATTCTTTGACTGTCTCATCAAAACAGATGTTCCAACTCCGCGATGCCTGCTTTAGTCCATAAATGGACTTAAGCAGCTTGCATACTTTCCCGCTGCTCCCACTCTGATTGAAACCCTCTGGCTGATCCATATAGACGCACTCTTCTAAATTTCCATTCAGAAAAGCCGTCTTTACGTCCATCTGCCAGATTTCATAATCATGGAAGGCAGCAATAGCAAGAAGGACCCGAATGGATTTGAGCATAGCCACTGGAGAAAACGTTTCGTCATAGTCCAAACAAGGTCTTTGACGAAAACCCTTTGCAACAAGTCTAGCCTTATAGGTTTCCACCTGTCCATCTACACCAATCTTTTTCTTGAAGATCCATTTGCATCCTATGGGTTTTACCCCATCTGGAGCAAAGTCCAAAGTCCATACTTTGTTGGTGTACATGGACTCCATTTCGGTCCGCATTGCATCTAGCCATCGTACCGAGTCGCCGCTCTGGATGGCCTGCTGAAAGTCAGTAGGTTCATCATCATCTATGATGCAATCCTCTCTATCCCCATCTATGAGAAAACCGTAGTATCTCTCAGGCGGATGAGACGGCCAACTACTCCTGCGGAGGGGTGCGGGAATGCCATGTTCTTCTTGAACTTCCGGTTCTACCAAACTTTCAGTAGCAGCTTGTGGTTCTGGAATTTCTTCCAGTTCTATTTCGCTCCCACTTATTTCCTTTTCTAAAAACTGATGTTCCAGAAAATGGGCATTACGAGAAACAAAAACCTTTTGTTCCTCTGCGTAATAGAAATAATATCCCTTGGAGTTCTTTGGATATCCCACAAACATACATTTTACTGATCGTGCTTCGAGCTTGTCCACATGCTGCTTTTTAACAAAAGCTGGACATCCCCAAATCTTCATATGCTGAAGATGGGGTTTCTTCCCCATCCACATCTGATATGGAGTGGTAGGCACAGTCTTGGTAGGAGCTCTGTTCAAAAGATATGCCGCTGATTCTGGCGCATAACCCCAGAAAGATCGTGGTAACTCAGCATTACTCATCATGGATCGTACCATATCCAATAGGGTTCGATTCCGTCTCTCCGATACACCATTATGCTGTGGAGTGTATGGAGGAGTAAGCTGAGAGAGAATTCCTTTCTCTTTTAGGTAACCTAAGAACTCACCACTCAAGTATTCACCACCTCGATCAGATCTAAGTGTCTTGATACTTTTGCCGGTTTGGTTTTCTACTTCATTCTTATACTCTTGGAATTTCTCAAAAGCCTCGGATTTATGTTTCATCAGATAAATGAATCCGTATCTTGAGTAATCATCCGTGAAAGTAATGAAATAGGAAAAACCACCTCTTGCATGCGTAGACATTGGACCACATACATTGCTGTGTATGAGTCCTAAGAGCTCGCTCGCTTTTACTCCATGTCCAGTAAATGGAGTCTTTGTCATCTTTCCTTTGAGACAAGATTGACAAGTGTCATAAGTTTGATATTCGAACGAGTCCAATTATCCTTCTCTATGCAACTTAGTCAACCTTTTCTCATTGATGTGACCTAGTCTACAATGCCATAAGAAAGCTTTATTTAAATCTGGAGACTTTCTTTTTAGTGTGTTCTGGACATTGAAAATTTGGAGTTGGTTTAAAACATATATACCATTATTTAGTGTACCGGACCCAATCAAACCATGATTAAGGTGGATGTTAATAACATCTCTTACAAACGTGAAATCATAACCTTTATTTGATAACAAGGAAACCGATATGATATTACACGTTAAGCTTGGTACAAAAAAACAGTTATGTAAAACCAAAATGTGTCCACTCGTCAATCCTAGGTGATAATCCCCGACGGACGCAGCTCCCACACTAGCTCCATTAGCAACCTTTAGGGTCATATCACCTTCCTTCAGCACTCTACGGTTTCTCAGTGCCTGCAATGAATTGCAAATATGAGATCCTGATCCGGTATCCAATACCTAGGAAGTAGAGTTAATTGACAGACAATTCTCAATTACAAACATACCTGAAGTCGAAGCCACAGCTTGCTTCGGTTCCTGGTTCTTGGCGTTCCACGCCTTGCAATCTTTCTTCCAGTGCCCTTTCCTGTGACAATGGAAGCACTCATCCTGGCCCACTACCGGTACCGCAAACTTTTTCTTTCCCTTCCCTCCCACCTTACTAACACCTCCTCTAGGTTTGGTGGCGGCCTTCTTCTTCCTTCCTTTGGCCCTAGCCTTGGACCCGGAAGAAGATGCACCGCCAACAAACATAGCGGGTGTTTCCCTTGTCTTCTGCAAGGTGCCCTCTGCACTCCTTAACATGTTCAGGAGTTCCGGAAGTTTAACTTCTTTTCTTTGAATGTTGAAGTTCAGGATAAACTGGGCGTAGGTGTGAGGAAGGGACTGGAGAATAAGGTCTGTATAGAGCTCATTATCCAAAGTCGTCCCAAGGTCTGCGAGCTCTTCAATATAGCCGATCATCTTTAGGACATGTTCTCCTACCGATGACCCGACAGCCAACCTCGCTCGAAACAAGTTCTTAGAGGTCTCGTATCTTGCTATACGAGATTGCTCTCCATAAAGTTCCTTTGTATGGAGAAATATGCCATCTAGTTCCATATCCTCATGCCTCCTCTGATGTTCATTGTTCATCGAGGCAAGCACGATGCACTTGTCTTTCGCGCAATCTAAATCCTAGGTTTTGCGGATTTCCTTATCCTCATTACTGGATTTGGGACCAGGGACAGCAGGTGCCGTAGCGGTGAGGACGTACCCTAATTTGTCATAGGTCAAAGCCATTTTGACATTCCGCAGCCAATCTTTATAGTTTGGCCCTGTCAGTATATTTTTCTCTAAAAGTAACTTAAGTCCAGTCATTTTCAGGGTCGCTGCAAATAGGAGAGAGAGAAGAAAACTCTTTAGCATGATGCTCTTGCAAGTTTAGAGTGGTTTTTAGTTTATCTAAACTGGATGGCTCCCACTGTTTCTCGAATCCTTCCTCAAACCATAAAAGAAGAATTAGCCAGGACTATTCTCACCGTACAATACTTGCTTAACCGTTCAGCCAGGCTAGTGTCAATACTTCGAGGGAGGTTTTCCAACTCTTTCGCGAAGTTCCTTAATTAAATAACCTCTTTTCTCTGGGGGCGTAACCCCGCTGACACCTTTCTTGACACCTACTTGGTTTATAGCATTGATCGTTAAGTGACGAATCTCCTGATAAGTAGCATATACACACAGTAGGATCGGGATCCAAATATCATCGTATGAAAATGTTGAAGGAATGCTACCAACATTCATCAAACTCCAAATGGTATGCATCTCTTTGCAAATTTCAGTTTCTTTAGAAATTCCCGATATAAGTTTTTGCCCCATGCTCTTATGACCTTGGCTTTGGTCAAAATGACATAAGTCACATGTCAAGTTCTACCCGTCATTATCTTGTCAATTTGAACCCATCCGTATATACCCCTGACTTTGGTCAAATGATAATACGATTGTCCCAAACCAACTCATCTATCTTATGCAACAAATGAAAACCCAGCAGCTACCAAACACTATGCCTTGACTTTAGCCAAAATGCATAGCTTGAATACTACTGAATACCCAAATGAAATGACGGAGGGCTACGAATGGTTTTGGCAAAACCGTGAACGTAGTGAACTTGATATAACCGAAGGAACCTGATAGCTTTTAAAAGGAGTGGTTAAAGCTCCGTATTTAAAAATATCTGTTTTTAAAATTAACCGAGTGGTTTCTTTTAAATTGTTCCAACGATTAAACTTTTAGTTTATTTTCTTTGCATTATAAATAATGCGTCCCATCATTAACCTATCATTGCAGAAAACAACGAAAATACAACGTCCTCTTATGCCATCTGCATTCGCCACGGGGTCCCGTCATCACCCGTTAGGTTACTTAACTAACGACAGAGCGAGGGCTGGGCTAGCGTGGGTGTAAAACATAAGTGACGTCTAAATAGCTATCATATATAGATATTGTACATTCGTCAGACGCAATAATAGCCATTCCAGATCACAGATGAACTTTATTGGATTTGCAAGCAATCCGTGTTTGTTTTGAGCCTGCAACAAAAGACGGATTACACAGTTGTGATGAATAGCCATTACCCCACCCAAGACCCCAACGGGTACGGCAAACTACCCGCCCGGCAGTTTGTGCACCCCACCTAGGGTCTGTCCTAGGAGCAAAAACAGTAAAATGAAATAATACAACGGTGGCTACAACCGCAACCTGGATGTGCCCCGCAAAATAATATTACAACAAATTACATTTACATCAAATGAATTAAATAATAACCCATCACATAACCCCGGCTATACATCACAACAGTCCAACACAGTTCATATACGCAAACAGATAAAATCCATTACAGAAATGTGCAACCCCCTGCCAACCGACATACTAGCAGTTAAGGGAGGTTTACGAACACATTATACAAACACAGATATAATCCTATAAGAAAATATCGTATAATTTCGATCGATTAAACACATTTAATTTTGCTCCAATACTTCTCTGTAAATCTGAAACCTGAGCAAAAATAAAAAATTCCAGAAAATACCAAATATCACAGAGAACCAACACAGGAAAATTGGGTTCATGAATCGGCAACTCGGCGGCGGAAGCGCGGCGGATCGGTGGGATCCGCGGCGCTTTAGCCGATTCATGGGCCCAATTTTCTTGGGTGTTCTACTACTGTCATTTAGAGCTATCCGAACCTCCCTGAAAAATTTTTGGACTTCATTTAAAAAACGACAGAAACACATGATATCGGGGTTTTCCGGTTTCGTTTTTTTCGTTCGAAATTCATACAATTTTGCAAGTGAGTTATTTATTGTTTAGCGAGGCTCTGATACCACTGTAAGTCGATGTACAACACCCCACGACTTGCAGGGGGGGCGGAAATATGAAAAACGATCTTGTTCTTGGCTTAAACATCGACTAACCGCATGAATCGAAGCTAAACGATAACTAACATCCAACATAGAAGTTAACAACTACTATGTAAAGGGATTATACCTAAAGAACCGTGTCCTTCGTCTTTACGAACTCCACCTCCTCCTCGGCCTTCTCCAAGTAGTAGACGATCCACCACGAGAGCTAAACTCCAAGCTTTGCCTCTAAACTTGAGGCAACTAGGTATCTTTAAGTGCTAATCAAAGTACCTAGATGAAATAGAGTATGGTTATGGATTAAGTAGTCTAACTAATCCTTGTACTCAACACATGAGAGGGGAGGATTAGGGTTTGAAGAGAGAGAGCTTGAGGAGAGAGAAGATGAACATAATAATGAGAAGAGAAAATGAGTTATCATAATATATATCAAGCATTTTATTTTATCAAGAAAAGAAAAGAAAATGATTTACAACCATGCTTAATAAATATCTTGTGGTGATTCATCTCCATGAGTCATTAAGCAATTATGAAGCATTAATGACATGGATGAATCATCCATATGACTCACTAATCTCATTCAATGTATATGCCACCTAAACCTCCTTAGTCACCATCTTCTAGAAGCTTCTCGCGCAATTACGAGAACGCCCCTCCTATCCGTGAAAACACGGAAAAACTTTAGACTGTATAAATCCAATAACCGGATACTAGTAACTGGCTTAAACCAAAGTCGACTAGTAAAAACTGTTCGAAAAGTCGTACGTGCATAAACACACGTATGCGTCCGAACCCTTGTCGTAAAACCATACGACCTCTATATCGTTTCGCCAGGAGTAGGGAAACTCTCTGCGTGGGACTCTAGAGACTCGACTACTACGCTGGCAGTGGGTTTAACCACAGACCGCAAGCGGCACTAGCTGTACGTAACGGTCCCCAGGTAGATGTCGATAAGAAGGACGATGAGGAAACCCATCCGAACTCCTACTGAGTCTGATGTGACAATCTCCGTACAGTCCGGTCCGTTCGTCTAAGACTATCGCATATCGGGCCTAGGGGGCGGCAAGCGTCAGTCCCTTAATAGCGGTATAAGTCATGTCGGAGCGAAGCCCATTACACCCTGAGAAACTATTGGAACCTACCAGCAAATCTCGCTTGCCCTGGCCAGGGACTTTGCGTAATGGCTCTCTGACACAGCGCGATATCAACCCCTAATACCCGGAGAGACAAATCCTTTCTAACCGCCACTGCCTCCAAGTGCTCGGGACTGCACCCAACTGCTACATGTTTGTACGACTCCTTTGAGCCGTGGTAGGGTAGCAATCTAAGAACAGTGGGACACACTCAAGGCGAAGTAGCAGTGTCAAGTCTGCGGACTATGCTGTACTCATGTCACCTGGGAACTGTTCACTGACGACTGGTATAAAACCAACCAACAGTTCCCTGTGAGTCCTGTCCGGTGTACCCATAACCTAACGAGCACCTGCATACTATCTCCAGTACAACGTACTGACGGCTGTGGGACAGACCATCTGCCCAACTGGGATGAGAAGCGTACACACTAGTCTACTCCGGAGTATTGATGCTCTGTCTCGATAATCCAACGACTAGGGACCTGAATAAGGATGTGCTTGTGGACCACCCAGCCCCCACTAGTGTGACTGCCATCACAACGCTGGTAGTCAAGCAAGATCCTAAGAGCTCTATCAATACGTATACTCACATATTAAGATAGAAAAACCAAGTAGCATACTACCATGTTTAGCAAGACTGTTATATATATGTGAATATCCCAAGCTTCCATTAAGTAATATACAAACTAGTATGATACAATAATGGCCCCTAGGGCATATACACTAACAGATTTGGCATTCCATTAGCCACTCCGCAGATAGGGTGGGTAACCTCAGGCACTCGAGAGGTACTTCGGTATGCTCAAGGACGGTGACTGGGAGGTTCTTGTTTACCCAGACTTGCCATTGCTGTTGTTCCAGACTGTGAGACCCGGCAGGAGAATGAGTATAGCGTCGTTCTAAACTAGC
Organism: Agapanthus africanus; assembly: GCA_030015575.1. Lineage (NCBI taxonomy): Eukaryota > Viridiplantae > Streptophyta > Magnoliopsida > Asparagales > Amaryllidaceae > Agapanthus > Agapanthus africanus. The sequence goes on along the minus strand of CM057337.1, from coordinate 404,369,543 downwards.
TTTAGAAGTGTATGTCTATATGATTCTGCCAGAGGGTTGTCATAGTCTGTGGGAGAAGCGGAAGCATTGGTGGACAGGTGGCTTATGTCTATTTATAGACTAAAGCGGATATAACAGAGATAGATCATCTATTTCTGATGTGACAGTCATAGGTTTGAGTTCATCAGAATAAGGGATGGATCTGTTAAGAAGGTAGTAGGGTGTGATGTCCACGGTTTTGGATGACATACACAGAGTAGGAAGTGATGTTCCTATACTACGATCGGTTATACTTTGGTTGTTACTTAGTGGTTTCTCCACATAGGACTTGGATATTATATCAGACATTCTGGTTACTAGATCTATGGTTTTAGATCTAGATTTGGGTAGTTTCCTATTCTGGGTACTTAGACAGCATTCTACAAATATTTATGATGGACGACTCCAGGCATGGTAGTGTACCTGCAGGTGATGGAGTCACCCTCTCTAAAGGTGTCTTACAGACTAAAGGGGAGAGGGATGTGCATGATTGGCAGATCACTTGCTCAGGCAATTGAGTCAATCATGAGATGTCAAGTACCACACTAGATGTTGTTTTTGCATTAAATGCAACAAGTAGATATTGATCCAATCCTGGAGAAACATTCGGAAGCAGTTTTAGAACATAAGTGCATGTTCTAGGGATATGATAATGACAACCTCTTTTGGGAGACGGTTATCATTCCAGGCTTCCAAGGTGACCTGGATAACAGAGTGACTGTTAGAGTTATAGTTTTCCCTCTGACGAGGGGCAGTGTTTTGGACAGGTGATCCAAGGGGACACTGAGGGAGGCATGATGCAGGACACTGATTAAGTTCAGTTGTCGATACAGTCTAAGAAGTTTGGATTTGGAGTTCATTTCTGAACTAGGTCCCATCAGATATCCAAACATATTCTAAGACAGGTATTGCTCATTTCGGGAGATGGGTTTCTCCGCGAACTTGAGATAAAGAGAGACATAGAAAGAAACATCTGAGCGGATCCACTCACTGAGGCTATTGCTCGAACGCATTAGTATCGCAAACAGGTTTTGTGAGACTGATTAGTAGAGGAGTTGGGTGTTCAGTATCATACGGGCTGTGAGTATGCGACATCGCAATAATTAGCCTTGAGTGCAAGTGGGAGATTGTTGGAGATAGTGCCCTCAGAGTCAATTATTGGATCACAGGCACGTGATTGCAATGATTGAGGGAGGACCTATACCGGTAGGACAGTCTTACTCAAGATGATAGTATGCTATCTGGTTTATCTTCTGTAAGTGCACGGCGGCGCCCCGGCCGTCAATCCGACGGCCAAATGCGGAAGCGGTGATAAACTTTAATTTTGCAAACTAGCAAACCGGCACCACCGCGCACTAAACACCCGGATCGAACCATTAACTAGTCCTAGCTAACTACAAGATGGGGAATAGAGATATACCGAGTGATCAGAGTCCTCCGGTCTTCTCGTCGTCGTTCCGATCTCCCCGCGGAATCTCCGGTCTCCACCTCGTCGCCGGAAGGGCACCACATCGTCTGCATCTTTTACGGGCTCCCACCTCAACACCGAGGCAACTCGGGCACGAAGCTGGCTAGTCGACGTGCCCAAGATTTGCTGTAGAATGTGTAGTGCTCAAGTCTCATTTTGGGGTTTATGGAATTGCCTTTTGGTGGAGGAAATGATATCAGCTTGTGGAGATGGAACATGTGGGATTTTACAAAGCTCGAAGAGCAAAAATCCTACACCAACAAATTGGGACAGCCCCCCTCCCTCTATGTGGCCGGCCATGACAAATGGAATGGAGAGAATGAGAGTGAGAGCAATGAGGGAGTGAGTGGCTTGATCAATAATGCAAGAGGGAATCAAAATGAAATCATGAAGGAACATGATCACAAAAACATCCACACTCAACCACAACCATCATCAACAATCATGTCCACAAAAGTCATGCCATCATGACACTACAAGACTAGCCATGATGAGAAGGAGAAGTCAAATGGTGGAGGAATTATCATGATACAAGAATATGCAAAGACCCCCTCCACAAAAGCTTATTTGCACAAATGCAAATAAGCCCTTCTCCACCAATCTTCGGCCAATGAACGATACAAAGGAAATTGGCCGAAACGGAAAGCAAACTGGCAACTCCAGAAAACTGGTCCCGTAATAAATCACAGGAAAACCCCGATACTGTGTATACACACCCGCATCTGTATTCCGACCGGAATACAGATCCAATGAGACAAAATCTACACTGTACTATACTAGGATCCGGCTTAAACCAAAGCCGGCTAGTATTATCCGTTCGATCCTGATCCGTGCAATACCGCACGTATCTGATCGTACCCTGCCATATATCCATACGGCCTGTAGTACAAACTGTCCGATCCTGATCCGTGCAATACCGCACGTATCTGATCGGACCTTGCCATATCTCCATACGGCCTCTACAGCTTTTCGCCCGAAACTTGAGTAACTGAATGTGGGGGACTCTAAAGACTCGTCAACACCTTGGTTGTGGATTTAACCACTAGCACGTCAGAGGTATAAGCCAATACGTAACGGGCTACCAGGTATTGACCAAAAGGGACGTCTGTGAGCGAACTCAGCCTGACAACCCTACTGAGCCTGTCAGTGACAATATCCGTACAGTCCGGTCCGTTCGTCTATGAGAATCGCATGGCGGGCCTAGGGGGTTGGTAAAAGTCAGACCCCCAAAAGCGGTACAAGTCGTGTCGGAGTGTAGCCCAGAACACCCTGAGATACTACTGGAATATCTACCAGTAAATCTCCTGCCTCGGCCGAGGGCTATGTGTAATGGCTCTCCTAGACACAGCGCGACCTCACCCCCAATACCGGGAGAGACGAACCCCTGAAGATACGCTCACTTCCTCCATGTGGCTCGGGACTGTACCCAACTAAAACCTGTTTGCACGTCTCCTTTGAGCGTGGTAGGGTAGTAATCAAAGTACAGTGGGAACTCACACGAGACAAATGGCGATCCTCAGGTCGATGAACTAACCTGTACACATGTTACCAGGGAACTGCTATCTGACGTCAGGTATAAGACCAACTAGCATGTTCCCGGCGAGTCCTGTCCGCTGTACTCAAAACCCAATGAGCACCTGTATACAACTTAGGTGATCTAACTGACACCAATGGCTTGTAAGACCGGCCACCGCCCCTCGTCGGGGTCTCGACTGTATACACTAGTCTACTCTGGAGTATCGATGCCCTGTCTCGAAACTCCCACGACTAGGGACCTTTTAAGGATGTGCTTATAGACTACCAGCTCCAACTTATATGATCGCCCTCATACTGGTGGTGGTCAAGCAAGAATCCTAGGGGCTCTATCAACGTGTAATAGCGACATGTCAGGTCATCTAAAGCAGTACATGATGATAAAGATAAACCAGATAGCATACTATCATCTCGAGTAAGACTGTCCTACCGGGATAGGTCCTCCCTCAATCATTGCAATCACGTGCCTGTGATCCAATAATTGACTCTGAGGGCACTATCTCCAACAATCTCCCACTTGCACTCAAGGCTAATTATTGTGATGTCGCATACTCACAGCCTGTGTGATACCGAACACCCAACTCCTCTACTTGTCAGTCTCACAAAGCTCGTTTGTGAAACTATTGCGTTCGAGGAATAGCCTCAGTGAGTGGATCCGCTTTGATGTTTCTTTCTATGTCTCTCTATATCTCAAGTTCGCGGAGAAAACCATCTCGCGAAATGAGCAATACCTGTCTTAGAATATGTCTGGATGTCTGATGGGACCTAGCTCATAAATGAACTCCAAATCCAAACTTCTTAGACTATATCGACAACTGAACTTAATCAGTATCCTGCGCCATGCCTCCCTCAGTATTTCCTTGGACCACCTGTCCAAAATACTGTCCCTCGTCAGAAGTAAAACTATAACTCTGACAACCTCCCTGTCGTCCAGGTCACATTGGAAGCCTGGAATGATAACTGTCTCCTGAATGCGACTATCGTTATCATATCCTTAGAACATTCACTTATGTTCTAAAATTGCTTCCGACTGTTTCTCTAGGATATGATCAATATCAACTTATTGCATCTAGTGCAAGAACAACATCTGGTGTGGTACTTGACATCTCATGATTGACTCAATTGCCTGAGCAAGTGATCTGCCAATCATGCACATCCCTCTCCCCTTTAGTCTGTAAGACACCTTTAGAGATGGTGACTCCATCACCTGCAGGTACACTACCGTGCCAGTAGTCGTCCATTCTAAATACTCTTAGAATGCTGTCTAAGAACCCTTAATTGGGAAACCACCCAAATCTAGATCTACAACCATAGATCTAGTAACCAGTATGTCTGATATAATGTCCAAGTCCCATGTGGAGAAACCACTGTGTGACGACCAAAATATAACCGATCGTAGTACAGGAATATCACTTCCTACTCTGTGTATGTCATCCAAATACCAGGACATCACACCCTACTACCTTCTTAACAGATCCATCCCCAATTCTGATGAAGTCAAACCTATGACTGTCACATCAGAAATGGATGATCTATCTCCGCTATATCTGCTTCAGTCTGTAAATAGACATAAGCCACTTGTCCACCATTGCTTCCGCTGCTCCAACTGACTACGACAACCCTCTGGCAGAGTCATATACACGTACACTTCTAAAGCTAGTTTAGAACGACGCTATACTCATCCTCCCGCCGGGTCTCACAGTCTGGAACAACAGCAATGGCAAGTCTGGGTAAACAAGAACCTCCCTGCCACCGTCCTTGAGCATACCGAAGTACCTCTCGGGTGCCTGAGGTTACCCACCGTATCTGCGGAGTGGCCAATGGAATGTCAAACCAGATTGAATCTTTAGGTTCCTTTCAAATCTTCAGTAATCGTTTGCGGTTCTGGAATCACTTCCAGTTCTACCATACTCCCACTACTGTTTTCTGAAAAAATCCATTTTTATTAAAACTGTGGCGAGTTCAGAACAATATCACTATTGATCTTTCAGATGGTAGAAAGTCAACCCTCGTCATAGCCTGGGTCAACCCACAAACAGCCATTACAGAAACGTGCCTTGAGTTATCCAGAGTCTGGTTTTAATCATGAGCCGGACAACTCCCCGTACCTTAACATCGTTAAGATAAGAACTGTTCTATATCCAATATAGAACCAGAGGCACTGATTTAATTGAACCAGATTCAAATCATGCAGCTGTCTCCAGTGTATGTAAACTAAATGGAAAGAGGCCGATCAGCGTTACTCAACTTAGGAGTACTTCCAATTATGAGTAACCTGAAAGAGAAGCAAGTTCTCTTAATCATTACTATCAACTGAATACCGTACTCAAGTGTCTACATCTTCGATCACTTTGAAGAATCCCGATACTTGCTACACCTGGTTCTCTACTCTATTCAAATACCTATAACTTCTCAAAATTCGGATGCTGTGTTTCCACGAAACACCTGTCTAAAAACTAGAGAAGTCATAAGTAAACCGAATATAGTACGAGGACCAACCCCTCTGTCCTGATGGATCCTGGACAACATACAATACTCTGTATAAGTCCCTTGAGTCTGATAACTCATTCACTGTGTGTCGTAGGTTGAAAACTATACTTATGGTTAAGAAGAATTACACCGCTGTTTAATGCTCCTTACCTAACCATCCACTGATATAGGTAAATGTCATAGACATAATTTCAAAAGGTATATCTCACTCTATGAAAATAGACGTACAGATATATTAATTTGAAATTGGTGCACAACAGCGGATATTCAAAAACAAATATTTACCGACCGGCAAACAACCCAGGTGACTTCCTCAAATATCACTGATTACAACGAATCCCGATACAATGAGGATGATCACCCAATTCCCAATAATTTACTCCTACTCATCATCTGTAAGACCATACAGATGTGAGAATTATACCTGGTAAATACATACCCTGGAGCAAGATCTGATTGGGAAATCAGTTTTCTTTTAACAGTACACAGTGAAACTGAAACATTGAAATGTTTCGATGGGTATCCTGGTATGCCTAGTAATGCCTCTTCCATAATCCAGATTCACAACTATAACCGTGTAATTCTTTGCCACCTCTCCAAATCCCTTTATATGTCTTTAGTCATTACCTTCTGCACACCCCTTTAGGCCAAATGGTTTTCTTCCTCCCTACCGTTCGGCACCAGCCTATAGTTTGGAAGAAGACTATCCAATGAACATAATGGGTTTACTGTCCTAATCCTAGGAGCACTCGCAATGCGAGAGAAGGTGAGGATAAAAGACAGCCGAATAAACCTTATTCCTATTTCTCCTGAACCAGAATCCATCCCCGAACTGGAACAAGTTCCTTTCGAGTTCATATATAACCATACAATGGAGTATCCAATAAACTGTGGATCTTCGTAGTGATACGGATTGTCCTGGAGAAATACAAAGGTGAAGTGGGAGTGGTAATGAAATACCTGATATGGTCATGAATATCAGTCGCAATTTACTTTGCCTTCTTACTAATCCCTTTCTTTGTCTTAACTTAATACCTTCTGTACACCGTTTAGGCTAACTGGTTTTCTTCATTCCCTATCGATCGGCACCTGCCTATGGTTTGGAAGAAGACTATCCAATTTGCGTAATAGGTGTACTATCTCCTAAACCAAGGAGTACTCGCAACCTGAGAGAAGGTAAAAAGGAAAAGACAATTGAATAGTTCTATCCGTTTCCTCCAGAACCTGAAACCATCCTCGAATAAATCCCTCCGAGTTCGTATATAACCATACGATGGTTTTGTCCAATGGAAGTGGACGTTCGTAGTAATACGGGGTGTCCAGGAGAAAAGGGTAAAAGTTGTAAGTCCATGCTACCTCTCCCGGTACTTTCGGGAAAGCGGAATTTGGTAAAAAACGATTTTCTTAGAGATGGTAACATGGACCTAAAACCCGGATCTTGGTTAAACATCTATCTAACATCCTAACTATGAGTTTTAGCTACTCGGTTAGGGGGTTATACCTTGCTTGTCTTGAACTCCTTCGTCTTCAAAGCTCCGATGGTGGTCCGATGGCTTCTTCTCGTCGTCTCCGTACGCCGAAGATAGATCCACCTGAAAGCTCCAACCTTTAGCTCCTTCTTCGTTCTTTGAAGAAACTAGTTCACTTGGTTTGCTAAACCTAGTGAACTAGAATGAGTAGAGAAGAAATAGAATGGGATTTTATCTATGGTTCTTGATTCTCAACTCATGAGACAAGAGAACCATAGATCAAGAGAGGGAGTAAGAGGTTGAGGGTGAGAGCAAGAGGAGAGCTCAAGAACAAGAGAGAGAATGAGCAAGAAAGAATGAGGCTCTCTTTTGTCTTTCACCCTCTCATAATCCAAAGTGATCATAACTCATCATATCAAAAAAAAGTCTTATGTGATGGTTGAAGCAACCATAACCATATCATTTCATGCACTCATTTTACACAAATGAGCAAGTAAACAAAAGTCTTTGCCATGAAATGATGGCTATGGTTATCATGATGGTCAACTAGTCAAGCCTAGTCAACCGGTCAACAAGTCAACAAAAGTCAACAAGTCAACAAAGTCAACAAGTCAACAAAATTCAACAAGTCAACAAAGTCAACAACCATATCACCATAATACTTAATTAATATAATAGTTAATCACATATCATATTCTCATTAGGGTTGAGCAAAAAGTCAAATAGTCAACGGTCAACTGTCAACAACCCTAATGAGAATCCGCTGCCTCTGTCTCCCTGTCAACTGTGCATACACACCCGCATCCGCGTTCCGAGGAACACGAATGCAAACTGGATAAATCCAATCCCATAAGGTACACTAGGATCTGGCTTAAACCAAAGCCCGCTAGTGTAAACTGTCCGGACACTGTACGCGCACAAGTGCACGGATGTGACCGAATCCTGTCGCAAAACCATGCGACCTGTCGCAATACCATGCGACCTCTACTCTTTTGCCTAAAGGCGAAAAGCTTTCTGTGTGGGACTCTAAAGACTCGACACTACGCTGGCAGTGGGTTTAACCACAGACCGCAAGCGGCACTACCTGTGCGTAACGGTCCCCAGGTAATGCCGACAAGAAGACCGACGAGGCGAAACCCATCTGAACTCCTACTGAGCCTGAGTGTGACATTCTCCGTACAGTCCGGTCTGTTCGTATGATACATCGCATGGCGGGCCTAGGGGGCGGTAAACGTCAGTCCCCCAATAGCGGTACAAGTCGTGCCGGAGCGAAGCCCAAAACACCCTGAGATAACACTGGAAACCTACCAGTATATCTCGATTGCCCTGGCCAGGGACTACTCGTGTAATGGCTCTCCTAGACACAGCGCGATGTCAACCCCCAATACCGGGAGAGACGAATCCTGTCTAACCGTCACTGCCTCCAAGTGCTTCGGGACTGCACCCAACCACTACCTGTTTGCACGACTCCTTTGAGCCGTGGTAGGGTAGTGATCAAAGTACAGTGGGAACACACTCGAGGCGGAATGACAGTGTCAAGTCAGCGGACTAAGCTGTACTCATGTCACCTGGGAACTGATAACTGACGATAGGTATAATACCAACTAGTCAGTTCCCGACGAGTCCTGTCCAGTGTACCCGTAACCTAACGAGCACCCGCATACTATCTCAAGTACGACGTACTGACGGCTGTGGGACAGACCGTCTCCCACACTGGGATGAGAAGCGCATGCGCTGGTCTACTCCGGAGTATCGATGCCCTGTCTCGATAGTCCTGCGACCAGGGACCTGCATAAGGATGTGCTTATAGATTACCCAGCCCCACTAGTGTGACGGCCATCACATCGCTGGTAATCAAGCAAAGATCCTAAGGGCTCTACTAATGTGTATAGGCGATATACAAAAATAAACACATGTACACATTGAAGTAGAAACAAACTAAGTAGCATACTACTATTTTGAGCAAGATTGTATATACAAGGTGAATATCCCAAGCATCCATTAAGTAATATACAAACTAGTATGATACAGTAATGGCCTCTAGAGCATATACACTAACAATCTCCCACTTGCACTAAGGCCATGTACTGGCGTATCGAAGACCTATCATCTCGATCAGCCGCTCGAACTGAGTCTGGGGCAGGGCCTTGGTGAATGGATCTGCAGTGTTATCTTCTGAAGCGACTCTCCGAACCTCGATCTCCTGGCGATCTACGATCTCCCTGATCAGGTGATACCGCCTTAAGATGTGCCTGGATTTCTGATGGGACCTGGGTTCCTTCGCTAAAGCTATAGCCCCGTTGTTGTCGCAATACAGAGGTATTGGATCAACAATGGACGGAACCACCTGAAGTTCTTTCAAGAACTTCCTCATCCAGACAGCTTCTTTTGCGGCATCAGATGCAGCGATGTATTCCGCTTCCATCGTCGAGTCTGCAACGGTTTCTTGTTTGGAACTCTTCCAACACACCGCCCCTCCATTGAGGGTAAAGACAAAGCCCGACATGGACTTGGAATCATCCTTGTCACTCTGGAAGCTGGAGTCAGCAAAGGCCTCGATCTGGAGGTCCTTTCCGCCATACACCAAGAACATTTCCTTAGTCCTTCTCAGGTACTTGAGAATGTTCTTTACTGCTATCCAGTGTTTCTCCCCAGGGTTTGACTGATACCGGCTTACCACACTCAGTGCATAAGCTACATCCGATCTGGTACACAACATCGCATACATTATAGAGCCTACCGCAGAAGCGTAGGGTATAATAGACATGCGATCCCTCTCCAAATCAGTCTTGGGAGACATCTCTTTAGAGAGGGTGATCCCGTGACAAGCCGGTAGGTTACCGCGCTTGGAATCTTCCATACTGAATCTCTTCAGTATGGTGTCGATGTACCTGGACTGTGATAGTCCTAATATCCTCTTGGATCTGTCACGGTAGATCCGGATACCCAGAATGTATGAGGCATCACCCAGGTCTTTCATGGAGAACCTGTGTGACAAGAACCCCTTGATAGATTGTAGCATAGGAATGTCATTTCATATTAAGAGAATGTCATCCACGTATAAAACGAGGAATACTACAGTTCTCGCTACAAATCTACTATAGATGCATGGTTCATCTGGATTTTTGATAAAGCCAAATTCTTTGACCGTCTCATCAAAGCAGATGTTCCAACTCCGCGACGCCTGCTTTAGTCCATAGATGGACTTAAGCAACTTGCACACCTTTCCGCTGCTCCCACTCTGAATGAAACCCTCTGGCTGGTCCATATAGACACACTCCTCTAAATTTCCATTTAGAAAAGCTGCCTTCACGTCCATTTGCCAGATTTCATAATCGTGGAAGGCAGCAATGGCAAGAAGGATCCGAATGGATTTCAGCATGGCTACTGGAGAAAAGGTTTCGTCATAGTCCAAGCCAGGTCTTTGACGGAAACCTTTTGCTACCAGCCTAGCTTTATAGGTCTCAACCTGTCCATCTACACCAATCTTCCTTTTGAAGATCCACTTGCATCCTACGGGTTTTACCCCGTCTGGAGCAATGTCCAACGTCCATACCTTGTTGGTGTACATGGACTCCATTTCGGTCCGCATTGCATCCAGCCATTTTACTGAGTCAACGCTCTGAACGGCCTGCTGGAAGCTAGTAGGCTCATCATAATCTATGATGCAATCCTCTCTATCCCCGTCTATGAGAAAACCGTAGTATCTCTCGGGCGGATGAGACTGCCTACTACTCCTGCGGAGCGGCGTAGGAATGTCCTGTTCTGTTGAACCCTCTGGTTCCACTAAACTTTCAGTAATAGTTTGTGGTTCTGGAATTTCTTCCAGTTCTACTGTGCTCCCACTTATCTGGGTTTCCAAAAACTCAGTTTCCAAGAAGTAGGCATGACGAGAAACAAGAACTTTTTGTTCCTCTTCACAGTAGAAGAAATATCCTTTGGAGTTCTTCGGATACCCCACAAACTTGCACTGTACCGAGCGTGCCTCGAGCTTGTCCGCATGCTGCTTTTTGACAAAAGCCGGACATCCCCATGTCTTAATGTGCTTAAGATAGGGTCTCTTCCCACACCACATCTCATATGGTGTAGTAGGCACGGTCTTAGTAGGAACTCGGTTCAAAAGGTATGCGGCTGATTCTAGCGCATATCCCCAGAATGATCGCGGTAACTCAGCGTTACTCATCATGGACCGCACCATATCCAATAGGGTGCGGTTCCGTCTCTCCGATATACCGTTATGTTGCGGGGTGTATGGAGGAGTAAGCTGAGAGAGAATTCCGTTCTCTTTTAAATAGTCCAGGAACTCGGCACTTAAGTATTCTCCACCTCGATCCGATCTTAGAATCTTAATATTTTTGCCGGTCTGTTTCTCTACTTCATTCTTATACTCCTGGAATTTTCCAAAGGCCTCGGACTTATGTTTCATCAAGAAGACATAACCGTACCTTGAGAAGTCATCCGTAAAAGTAATGAAGTAAGAATGTCCGCTTCGGGCATGTGTAGACATTGGACCGCACACGTCACTGTGTACGAGTCCCAAGAGCTCGCTCGCTCTTACTCCTTGTCCAGTAAACGGAGTCTTTGTCATCTTTCCTTTGAGTCAAGATTGACAAGTGGCATACGATTGATATTCGAAGGCATTCAAATATCCTTCTGTATGTAACTTAGTCAACCTTCTCTCATTGATGTGACCCAATCTACAATGCCATAAGAAAGTCTGATTCATTTCCGGAGACTTTCTTTTGTGTGTATTCTGGACGTTGAAAATCTGTGGTTGGTTTAACACGTATATACCATTACTCAATTTACCTGACCCAATCAAAACTTGATTAAGGTGAATGTTTACAACATTACTTACAAACGCAAATTCATAACCTTCTTTAGAAACTAAAGATACAGAAATGATATTACAAGTTGCGTTGGGTACAAAAAAGCAATTACGCAAAACCAAAACATGTCCATCTGACATTCCCAGGTGATAGTCCCCCACGGCTTTAGCATCCATGCTAGCTCCGTTCGCAACTTTGAGGGTCATGTCACCTGCCTTCAAAACCCTACGGTTTCTCAACGCCTGCAAAGAATTACAGATATGAGATCCTGATCCGGTATCCAATACCCAGGAAGTAGAGTTTATTGAAAGACAATTTTCAATAACATACACACCTGAAGCTGAAGCTGCAACCTGCTTCAATTCCTGTGTTCTGGCCTTCCAGGCCCTGCAATCATTCTTCCAGTGTCCTTTCTTATGACAATAGAAGCATTCTTCCTTATCCACAAGCTTCCCCGCTATCTTTGTTGCTTTACCTTTTCCCTTCGTATCCACTTTACTAACACCGCCCCTTGGTTTGGCGGGGGCCTTCTTCTTCTTTCCCTTGGCTTTCTCCTCGGACCTAGAAGAAGATGATCCTCCTACAAACAAAGTGGATGTATCCCTACCTTTCTGTAGGGTGCCCTCTGCGCTCCTCAGCATGTTGAGGAGCTCTGAAAGTTCAACCTCTTTTTCTTGTAAGTTGAAGTTCAGTATAAACTGGGCGTAAGTGGAAGGAAGGGACTGGAGAACTATATCCGTATATAGCTCACTCTCCAATGTGATCCCTAGGTCAGCGAGCTCCTCAATGAAGCCGATCATCTTTAGCACGTGCTTGGCTACTGATGATCCGACGGCCATTCTTGTCGAAAATAACTTTTTCGACGCTTCGTATCTTGCGATACGAGATTGCTCTCCATACAGTTCTTTTGTATGAAGCAATATGGATTCCATGTCCATATTCTCATGCCTCCTCTGATGTTCGTTGTCCATCGAGGCAAGTAGGAGGCATTTGGCCTTCGCGCTATCAATCTCCCAAGTCTTACGGATTTCCTTATCCGCGACGCTGGAAGTTGGACCAGGGACAGGGGGAGCTTTGGTGGTAAGAAGATACCCCAGCTTGTCGTAAGTGATTGCTATCTTGACATTCCTGAGCCAATCTTTGTAGTTTGGCCCTGACAGTTTGTTTTTATCTAGGAGTAACTTAAGTCCAGTCATGTCGATTTGGTCGCTGCAATTAGGAGAGAGAAGAAGAAACACTCAGCATGATGCTCTTGCAAGTTTAGAGTGGTTTTTAGTTTGTCTAAACAGGATGGCTCCCACTGTTTCTCGAATCCCTCCTCAAACCATAAAGGAAGAATTAGCCGGGATCAATCCCACCGCACAATACTTGCTTAACCGTTCAGCCAGGCCGGTGTCGGTACTTCGAGGGAGGTTTTCCAACGCTTTCGCGAAGTTCCTTAATTAAAGAACCTCTTTTCCCTGGTGGCGTAGCCCCGCTAACACCTTTCTAGGCACCTACTAGGTTTATAGCATTGATCGATTAGTGAGAAATTTCCCGAGGAGTAGCATATACTCACAGTAGGATCGGGATCCAAATATCATTGCGTGACGAAACTGAAGGAATCCTACCAGAATCATCACACTCCAAATGGTATGCAAATCTAGCAAGTTTCAGTACTTATGAAACTCCCGATGTGGATTTTTGCCCCATGCTCTTATGACCTTGACTTTGGCCAACAAATCATAAGTCACATGTCAAGTTCTGCCCGTCGTTCTCCAGGTTAATTTGAATCCACCCGCACCTACCCTTGACTTTGGCCAACAAGGCAGTACGACTGTTCCAAACCAACGCATCTATCTATGCTGCACATGAATACCCAATAGCTACCAATCACTGTGCCTTGACTTTGGCCAACAAACACAGCTTGAATACTATTGACTATTCATGTCAAACGACGGAGGGCTACGGATGGTTTTGGCAAAACCGTGAACGTAGTGAACTTGATTTGGTCGATGGAACGAGATAGCTTTTAAAAGGAGTGGCTCAAGCTCCGCATTTAAAAGTTGTTTTGAGAAGAACCGAGTGGTTTTTCGAAAGTGTTCCAACGACTTTAACTTGGTTTATTATCTTGCATTAGTTCTTTTAATGCGTGATATTCTTGCATTAGTTCTTTTAATGCGTCCCATCATTTAATCCTACCATTGCAGAAAACAACCAAAATATGACGTACGCTTATGCCATTCGCATTCGCCACGGGGCCCCGTCATTACCCGTTAGGTTACTTAACTAACGACAGAGCGGGGGCTGGGCTAGCGCGTCTGTAAAACATAAGCAACGCCTAAATAATATCATATATAGATATACTGCAATGATAAACATTTCAGATCACAGATGAATACATTGGATATACTAGGAATCTGTAATTTGTACGAGCCTGTAACAAAAGACAGAATACACGGTCGCGGTGAATAGCCAAATACCCCACCCAAGACCCCTACGGGTGCGGCAAAGTACCCGCCAAGTACCCGAAGCGTAGTAACCTCCCTCATCTCCATGAGTAGGCGACTCGACACTTCGGCATACCCGGTAGTTTGTGCACCCCCTCCATGGGTCTATCCTAGGAGCAAAAACAGTAAAAAGAAATTATACAATGACGGCTACAACCCCGACCCGGTTGTGCGGCCATACAAATAATTATTACATCAATTTACAAATTTACATGAATTGAAAGAAAAGAAAACTCTCGTCTCACAACCCCCGGCTATTCACCCGCGACAATCCAACATATTCATATCCACATTTCAGCAACATTACAGATCACAGATTTGTATAACCCCCACTAATCGACATATAGCGATTAGTAGACGTTCAATACAAATAACACATTACAGAAAACCCGTTAGCTTAAGTCTTTTAGAAGTTCGATCAAAAATACGGATTTTCGGGACCCCAAAATAAAATTTTCGTTCTGGAAAATCTGGGCAGAAAATATATATTCCAAAAATCCCAAAATACCCCCAGAAGAACACTGCACCAAAAAGGGACCACGGCCGAGTCAACTCGGCCGCGGATCCGCGGTGGGAGCGTACTCCCGCCGCGGATCCGCGGCGCTTTGACTCGATCGTGCGACCAATTTTGGTGGGTGTTCACAGAAAAGCCTGAGCCGATTTTAGGTGTTAAAATAATCAACTTTTGAACAGTGGAAAAATCGACAGAAACTGCAAATTTTTTTGGGGTTTGTTTCGGGACTTTTTCGTTGATCGATATTCTAGTTACTTGCTAACATGCTAGATAGAGTTTAACTTGGCTCTGATACCACTGTCAGTCCATGCTACCTCTCCCGGTACTTTCGGGAAAGCAGAATTTGGTAAAAAACGATTTTCTTAGAGATGGTAACATGGGCCTAAAACCCGAATCTTGGTTAAACATCTATCTAACATCCTAACTATGAGTTTTAGCTACTCGGTTAGGGGGTTATACCTTGCTTGTCTTGAACTCCTTCGTCTTCAAAGCTCCGATGGTGGTCCGATGGCTTCTTCTCGTCGTCTCCGTACGCCGAAGATAGATCCACCTGAAAGCTCCAACCTTTAGCTCCTTCTTCGTTCTTTGAAGAAACTAGTTCACTTGGTTTGCTAAACCTAGTGAACTAGAATGAGTAGAGAAGAAATAGAATGGGATTTTATCTATGGTTCTTGATTCTCAACTCATGAGACAAGAGAACCATAGATCAAGAGAGGGAGTAAGAGCTTGAGGGTGAGAGCAAGAGGAGAGCTCAAGAACAAGAGAGAGAATGAGCAAGAAAGAATGAGACTCTCTTTTGTCTTTCACCCTCTCATAATCCAAAGTGATCATAACTCATCATATCAAAAAAAAAGTCTTATGTGATGGTTGAAGCAACCATAACCATATCATTTCATGCACCCATTTTACACAAATGAGCAAGTAAACAAAAGTCTTTGCCATGAAATGATGGCTATGGTTATCATGATGGTCAACTAGTCAAGCCTAGTCAACCGGTCAACAAGTCAACAAAAGTCAACAAGTCAACAAAGTCAACAAGTCAACAAAAGTCAACAAGTCAACAAAGTCAACAACCATATCACCATAATACTTAAATAATATAATAGTTAATCACATATCATATTCTCATTAGGGTTGAGCAAAAAGTCAAATAGTCAACGGTCAACTGTCAACAACCCTAATGAGAATCCGCTGCCTCTGTCTCCCTGTCAACTGTGCATACACACCCGCATCCGCGTTCCGAGGAACACGAATGTAAACTGGATAAATCCAATCCCATAAGGTACACTAGGATCTGGCTTAAACCAAAGCCCGCTAGTGTAAACTGTCCGGACACTGTACGCGCACAAGTGCACGGATGTGACCGAATCCTGTCGCAAAACCATGCGACCTGTCGCAATACCATGCGACCTCTACTCTCTTGCCTAAAGGCGAAAAGCTTTCTGTGTGGGACTCTAAAGACTCGACACTACGCTGGCAGTGGGTTTAACCACAGACCGCAAGCGGCACTAGCTGTGCGTAACGGTCCCCAGGTAATGCCGACAAGAAGACCGACGAGGCGAAACCCATCTGAACTCCTACTGAGCCTGAGTGTGACATTCTCCGTACAGTCCGGTCTGTTCGTCTGATACATCGCATGGCGGGCCTGGGGGCGGTAAACGTCAGTCCCCCAATAGCGGTACAAGTCGTGCCGGAGCGAAGCCCAAAACACCCTGAGATAACACTGGAAACCTACCAGTATATCTCGATTGCCCTGGCCAGGGACTACTCGTGTAGTGGCTCTCCTAGACACAGCGCGATGTCAACCCCCAATACCGGGAGAGACGAATCCTGTCTAACCGTCACTGCCTCCAAGTGCTTCGGGACTGCACCCAACCACTACCTCTTTGCACGACTCCTTTGAGCCGTGGTAGGGTAGTGATCAAAGTACAGTGGGAACACACTCGAGGCGGAATGACAGTGTCAAGTCAGCGGACTAAGCTGTACTCATGTCACCTGGGAACTGATAACTGACGATAGGTATAATACCAACTAGTCAGTTCCCGACGAGTCCTGTCCAGTGTACCCGTAACCTAACGAGCACCCGCATACTATCTCAAGTACGACGTACTGACGGCTGTGGGACAGACCGTCTCCCACACTGGGATGAGAAGCGCATGCGCTGGTCTACTCCGGAGTATCGATGCCCTGTCTCGATAGTCCTGCGACCAGGGACCTGCATAAGGATGTGCTTATAGATTACCCAGCCCCACTAGTGTGACGGCCATCACATCGCTGGTAATCAAGCAAAGATCCTAAGGGCTCTACTAATGTGTATAGGCGATATACAAAAATAAACACATGTACACATTGAAGTAGAAACAAACCAAGTAGCATACTACTATTTTGAGCAAGATTGTATATACAAGGTGAATATCCCAAGCATCCATTAAGTAATATACAAACTAGTATGATACAGTAATGGCCTCTAGGGCATATACACTAACAAAAGTAGGAGTGGCAATGAGGTCTGCAACTCTGACAATCCAAAATCCAGTGTTTAAGAAGGTTCGGTTAATTTTGGTCACTGAGTCATAGTCTTAGGTTCGGGTCAATGGTCGCTGCCAGAGAGAGAGAGAAAAGACACACTCAGCGTGCACTCTAACCTAGATCAGATTGGTTACCAATTTATCTAATCTGGAAACCTCCCACTGTACCGTCAAATTCTCCTCCAAACCTAAAAGAAGAATTAGTCGGGATCACCCGAGGAGTAAACCAACTCATCTGTGGGAATCGGGATCCAACTATCATTGCACGACAACGTGACGGAATCCGCTCACGGTATCACACTCCAGAAGGTATGCGCATATCTGGCAAGTTTCAGTTCTTTTGAAACTCCCGATGTGATTTTTGCCCCATGCTCTTATGACCTTGGCGTGAGGTCAAAATGTCATAAGTCACATGTCAAGTTCTACCCATCATTGTCCAGGTTAATTTGAATCCACCCGTACTTACCCTTGACGTTGGCCAAAATAGTAGTACGACTGTCCCAAACCAACGCATCTATCTATGCAACAGATAAATACCCGGCAGCTACCAAACACTATGCCTTGGCGTGAGGTCAAAATACATAGCTTGAATAATACCAAATATTTAACTGAAATGATTGAGGGCTACGAATGGTTTCTGGCGAAAACCTTTAACGTAGTGAACTTGATATCGCTGAAGGAACGGATAGCTTTATAAAAGTATAGTGACGAAAACCTTTGCTAAAGAGGTCACTCCCGGTGAAGGGATCTCGGCTCTTTCCCCGTAGAATGAGGTGCAGGATATTCCAACTGAATACCACGATGCAAAGCAAAAGTAATCGGCTATAGTTAAGTTATTGCCCTGACGCAAACTTTTGTCCAAGGGGTCACTCTCGGTGAAGGGATCTCGGCCCTTGCCTCGTCGACTGAGGAGCAGGATATTCCAACTGAATACCACGATGCAAAACAAAAGTGAACGTCCTTGCAATAACAGCTTTTTGAAAAGTGTTCCAACAACATCAGATTAGGTTTGTTTTAACTTGCATTGATCCGAATCAACGCAGTCCCATCATTTGATCACACCATAAAGAACGAAAATATACTGACGTATGTATATGCCATCCGCATTCGCCACTGGGTCCCGTCATTACCCGTTAGGTTAGCTAACTAACGACAGAGCGGGGACTGGACTAGCGCGGATGCAAAACATATACAACATCTACTAATATATATACCAATATATTATATTCGCTCAAGGCGTGAAAAAATGCAACATCACAGAAATGTACAGCATCACAGAACAATACAGATATCTGGGATCCCCGGGTTTCACAGAGCCGCTGAAACCCGACGTTCCCCTGGTCGTGTGGATAGCCTGTGCAATGAAAACCCTAGACCCCTACGGGCGCGGCAAGTTACCCGTCAAAACCTGAAGCGAGGCAGCCCCCTTCAGCAACGTGAATGGACCACCCAGCACTTCACGGAATCCGGTAACTTGGGCACCCCTCCTGGGTCAACCTGTACCCCCTACGAGTGCGGCGAATAGCCCGCCAATCCTAGAGTGAAGCCCCCTCCGTCTCAATGCCATGAGATGCGGGCTTGTTGCCCTCTAGAACCCGGCTGTCCGTGCACCCCTCCGCGGGGCAATCCTAGTACAGAAAGTAAAATATACATACAACGGGTACATCGACCGCAGCCTGGTCGTGCCCCAAAATAATAATACAATCTGGCAGTAACGGCAGTCCACATGTCGGACGCTCGCCCCGCAATATCAAATGTACATAATACAACAAAAACTGTACTAGCATTGCATCCAGGCTATCCCCACAACCGATCCGCAACATCAGAGCAAAATCACAAAACATCAACGTGAATGCCACGTTCGCAAATCCGTCTAACCAGGCTATAGCAGTTAGACAGGATTTACCGATCGAGTGACATTCACGGTCGCAGATAAAATGGAAATACTGTGAACTAATGTATTTAAAATGTCCGATCGATCAAAAATTACCAAGTGGGCCCCCAAGTACTACTGTAGCACATCAAGAAATTCTGGGCCCAAAAATAATATTCCAGAAACCCTATTTTCAACCCAGAAAGCAACTGTAGAAATTTGACACAGCGATCTCAACATTGTGCGGCGGAACCGCGGCCCAAAGGGGTATTTGGCCGCGGTTCCGCGCTCCCGTAGTCGAGTTAGTGTATCGAATTTTTACAGAGCTCTTAGAATTTCTAGTACATCAGTTTTCTACAACCTGAAAAATTATTCGAGCAAGAAAAAATTCAACAGAAAACTGATGTATGTGAAAACGTTGGTTTTTGGAATTTTGGTTGATCGGAAATGTAAACACATTAAACAAAACTAGACTATGTTAATGGCGAGGCTCTGATACCACTGTAAGTGCACGGCGGCGCCCCGGCCGTCAATCCGACGGCCAAATGCGGAAGCGGTGATAAACTTTAATTTTGCAAACTAGCAAACCGGCACCACCGCGCACTAAACACCCGGATCGAACCATTAACTAGTCCTAGCTAACTGCAAGATGGGGAATAGAGATATACCGAGTGATCCGAGTCCTCCGGTCTTCTCGTCGTCGTCCCGATCTCCCCACGGAATATCCGGTCTCCACCACGTCGCCGGAAGGGCACCACATCGTCTGCATCTTTTACGGGCTCCCACCTCAATACCGAGGCAACTCGGGCATGAAGCTGGCTAGTCGACGTGCTCAAGATTTGCCATAGAATGTGTAGTGCTCAAGTCTCATTTTGGGGTTTATGGAATTGCCTTTTGGTGGAGGAAATGATATCAGCTTGTGGAGATGGAACATGTGGGATTTTACAAAGATCGAAGAACAAAATCCCACACCAACAAATTGGGACAGCCCCCCTCCCTCTATGTGGCCGGCCATGACAAATGGAATGGAGATAATGAGAGTGAGAGCAATGAGGGAG
Source organism: Agapanthus africanus (assembly GCA_030015575.1). NCBI lineage: Eukaryota > Viridiplantae > Streptophyta > Magnoliopsida > Asparagales > Amaryllidaceae > Agapanthus > Agapanthus africanus. Next base: position 404,349,274 of record CM057337.1, on the reverse strand, counting down.
TGAGTGGCTTGATCAATAATGCAAGAGGGAATCAAAATGAAATCATGAAGGAACATGATCACAAAAACATCCACACTCAACCACAACCATCATCAACAATCATGTCCACAAAAGTCATGCCATCATGACACTACAAGACTAGCCATGATGAGAAGGAGAAGTCAAATGGTGGAGGAATTATCATGATACAAGAATATTCAAAGACCCCCTCCACAAAAGCTTATTTGCACAAATGCAAATATGCCCTCCTCCACCAATCTTCGGCCAATGAACGATACAAAGGAAATTGGCCGAAACGGAAAGCAAACTGGCAACTCCAGAAAACTGGTCCCGTAATAAATCACAGGAAAACCCCGATACTGTGTATACACACCCGCATTTGTATTCCGACCGGAATACAAATGCAATGAGACAAAATCTACACTGTACTATACTAGGATCCGGCTTAAACCAAAGCCGGCTAGTATTATCCGTTCGATCCTGATCCATGCAATACCGCACGTATCTGATCGTACCCTGCCATATATCCATACGGCCTGTAGTACAAACTGTCCGATCCTGATCCGTGCAATACCGCACGTATCTGATCGGACCTTGCCATATCTCCATACGGCCTCTACAGCTTTTCGCCCGAAACTTGAGTAACTGAATGTGGGGGACTCTAAAGACTCGTCAACACCTTGGTTGTGGATTTAACCACTAGCACATCAGAGGTATAAGCCAATACGTAACGGGCTACCAGGTATTGACCAAAAGGGACGTCTGTGAGCGAACTCAGCCTGACAACCCTACTGAGCCTGTCAGTGACAATATCCGTACAGTCCGGTCCGTTCGTCTATGAGCATCGCATGGCGGGCCTAGGGGGTTGGTAAAAGTCAGACCCCCAAAAGCGGTACAAGTCGTGTCGGAGTGTAGCCCAGAACACCCTGAGATACTACTGGAATACCTACCAGTAAATCTCCTGCCTCGGCCGAGGGCTATGTGTAATGGCTCTCCTAGACACAGCGCAACCTCACCCCCAATACCGGGAGAGACGAACCCCTGAAGATACGCTCACTGCCTCCATGTGGCTCGGGACTGTACCCAACTAAAAGCTGTTTGCACGTCTCCTTTGAGCGTGGTAGGGTAGTAATCAAAGTACAGTGGGAACTCATACGAGACAAATGACGATCCTCAGGTCGATGAACTAACCTGTACATATGTCACCAGGGAACTGCTATATGACATCAGGTATAAGACCAACTAGCATGTTCCCGGCGAGTCCTGTCCGGTGTACTCATAACCCAATGAGCACCTGTATACATCTTAGGTGATCTAACTGACACCAAAGGCTTGTGAGACCGGCCACCGCCCCTCGTCGGGGTCTCGACTGTATACACTAGTCTACTCTGGAGTATCGATGCCTTGTCTCAAAACTCCCACGACTAGGGACCTTTTAAGGATGTGCTTATAGACTACCAGCTCCCACTTATATGATCGCCCTCATACTGCTGGTGGTCAAGTAAGAATCCTTGGGGCTCTATCAACGTGTAATAGCGACATGTCAGGTCACCTAAAGCAGTACACGATGATAAAGATAAACCAGATAGCATACTATCATCTCGAGTAAGACTGTCCTACCGGGACAGGTCCTCCCTCAATCATTGCAATCACGTGCCTGTGATCCAATAATTTACTCTGAGGGCACTATCTCCAACATCTTTATCATCGTGTACTGTATTTGGTGACCTTACATGTCACTATTGCGCGTTGATAGAGCCCTTAGGATTCTTTCTTGACTACCAGCAGTATGATGGCGATCATATACGTGGGAGCTGGGGTCTATAAGCACATCCTTAAAAGGTCCCTAGTCGTGGGAGTTTTCGAGACATGGCATCGATACTCCAGAGTAGACTAGTGTATACAGTCGAGACCCCGACGAGGGGCGGTGGCCGATCACACAAGCCACTGGTGTCAGTTGGTTCACCTAAGATGTATACAGGTGCTCATTGGGTTATGGGTACACTGGACAGGACTCGCCGGGAACATGCTAGTTGGTCTTATACCTGATGTCAGATAGCAGTTCCCTGGTGACATGTGTACAGGTTAGTTCATCGACCTGAGATCGTCATTTGTCTCGTGTGAGTTCCCACTGTACTTTGATTACTACCCTACCATGCTCAAAGGAGTCGTTCAAACAGGTTTTAGTTGGCTACACTCCCGAGCCACATGGAGGCAGTGAGCGGATCTTCAGGGGTTCGTCTCTCCCGGTATTGGGTGTGAGTTCGCAGTGTGTCTAGGAGAGCCATTACACGAAGTCCTTGGCCAAGGCAGGAGATTTACTGGTAGGCATTCCAGTAATATCTCAGGGTGTTCTGGGCTACACTCCGACACGACTTGTACCGCTTTTCGGGGTCTGACTTTTACCAACCCCCTAGGCCCGGCATGCGATGCTCATAGACGAACGGACCGGACTGTACAGATATTGTCACTGACAGGCTCAGTAGGGTGTCAGGATGAGTTCGCTCATCGACGTCCCTTTTGGTCAATACCTGATAGCCCGTCACGTATGGCTAATACCTCTGACGTGCTAGTGGTTAAATCCACAGCCAAAGTATTGATGAGTCTTTAGAGTCCCTCACAGACCAGTTTCTCAAGTTTCGGGCGAAACGCTGTAGAGGCCGTATGGAGATATGGCAGGGTTCGATCATATACGTGCGGTATTGCATGGATCATGATCGGACGGATATTACTAGCGGGCTTTGGTTTAAGCCGGATCCTAGTATTGTACAGTATAGATTTTGTCTCTTTATATTTGTATTCGGTCGGAATACAAATGCGGGTATGTAATTACAGTCGCGGGGTTTTTCTGTAATTTATTATGGGATCAGTTTTCTAAAATTGCCAGTTTGCATTACGTTTCGGCCAGTTTTTCTTTGTTCCTTCACGGCCGGACTTTTGTGATGGGAGGGGCTAATTTGCATATTTGCAAATTAGCATTGTAGTGGGGGTTTCTTGTAAATGGATGATTATGATAGATATAGCATCTTTGCTTTTTCTTTCATCATGGTTTGCATTTATTGTGATGGGCTTTATGAAAGGATGGGATTTGAAATTGATGTGATCTTTTTCTTTGATATCACTCTCATTTCTCTCTTGAATTATCTTTCCATTTTTCCCCTCCACCATGAGAGTGGCCGGACACATGTTTGGAGGGAGAGGGAGAGGGTTCATTTTGGTGGAGGAAAATTATACATCATTCATCTCATTTTTTTGCCACCAAAATTCCATAGCACATTTCCTTAGTTGATTTCTCCACCTCCACATCAATGGCAAATTCATACCCCATTGAGACAATGGATTCTACACTAAGCCTACAGTATTCTTTGGCACATCGGCTCGCCAACTTCATGCCCGAGTTGCCTCGGTTCACAGGTGGGAGCCCGTAAAAGAACCCGGCGATGTGGTGCCCGTTCCGACGAGGAGCTGAAGACCGGAGATTCCGCGAGGAGATCGGAGTGGAGGCCGAAGACCGAAGGACACGGATCGCTCGGTATAGCTTCCTTCCCATTCTCTAGTTAGCTAGGAGTAGGTTAATAGCCCGATCCGGGTTTTATAGTGCGTGGTAGTGCCGGTTTACAAGTTTTGTAAAAGTTTCGTTTCCGCATTTTGGCCTCGGATTGACGGCCGGGGCGCTGCTGTGCACTTACAATAATGACTATGGGAACGCTTTCAAACCTCAGGGTTTACAGCAGTTCCGCGGTGCCCATTAGTGAGGCTTGGGTTTTCCCACCTACGGTTGGTCTATAGGTACTGTGGCATGTACTTGATATTATTAAACTGTACTCAAGATGTTGAGCTCTTGGGGGATTATGGAATTTTGATGAATCGATCGAAAAGTTCGACGTCGTTCGAATATCGTGAGATGGGATACATTGCTTAGGAGATTCCAGATATGAGTATAGCCGTTAGAACGCAGTCCATGCAGCCACGAGGAGACGAGTCCGAATCAGTCGACATTAGAGAAAAGAGGAGTAAGAGGTTCGTATGAGATCTTGATAAGATGACGTTCCACTTTGCTGACATCAGAGGTGTGATACGCATGCAGAGGCGTTGTATATGGATATATCTTCCAGAAGGAGTCATGATGAGTATGCAGCCATTCCGGGACAAGAAATAGATTAGTAAAGGGTGATAACTTCCGGGCAGTTTGGCAGAAACGAGATTTGCATGAGACTTCGACAGAAACTTTCTGGAATACTATACTAGAAGACATGGACCCAGGATCGGTCATATTACGCACCCCCAGTAGGCCAGAGTTCGGCATCGTCGACGAGACATTTTACGAGTGACCATGACAGTTGGCCAGAGATCTTTAGAGGATTTTTCAGAGCGGAACTGTTTCCGCCATCCTTGATATCGATATTTTGGGCGATTTATTTGCATGATTGAGATTTTGTGCACCGCAGTTGCACTCGACTTCGATTTGATGTCATTAGAGATGTGTGATTTGGATTTCATACCTATGGTATGTATGTGATTTGATTTGTGCCTTCGATATAGTTTTCATGTACATTTAGTACTTTGATTCGATTTTGTGCACACCGATTCACGTAGTTGTGAGATTATATACCACGGTATACTTGATTTGGATTGAGATGTGTTGTATACCGTCGATTTCGATTATGATATTCGATATTGTTTTCGTGCACCTTGTGCACGTGATTTGGATTCTTGCGCATACTTAACGCGCTTGATGCGATTTTGGTGCACGCCAGATGCACTAAATCGGGATTCTTCGTGCATATCAGATGCACCTGATTTTGTTGTCACGCACACTCGTTGTCCTTGACAAGTGTTTTCGTGCACACCCGTTGCACTTAGATTTTGTTCTGTGCACATGTATGGCACATTCATTAGTTTCGATTTCCGTGCACACCAGACACACGTTGCATCTTTATATATATTTTTGGGTATTCATTTTCCTTTGAGCAACATGTTTTTATGATATTTTCTTTTTGGTATAGTAGCTGAGCAGGATTAGTCCAAGGACAGTATCTGATTATGTTTTTTCATGCATCGATAGTTATGAAGGGATTTCCAAAAACGAGCTATAGTCTTAATATATTCCTACGTGTCCGGGATGACACAAAATATTCTGCAGAGAAAACCCTTCTAAATTATTTTCAAAAGGTCGGACGTGTATGTTAAATAAAAGATATATATGTATAGCTACTTTTCCTTAAAATGAACGTCCGCTACTTGTGCTGTGATACGCGCATCGCACAACGATTTGAAAAATGGGGTTTTGCAGCTTCTCTATTCAGATGTTTGGACGATTTAACTATGATGCGTATTATATGTATACACTATAGCTTTGAGTATATCATGTTGATTTCGTATTGGACCTTGACATCCGTATCTTCACCATGACTCCGATGATTACGTGACACTTGACGGAGTTTTGGTTTTTGAGTTATATACTCGTTTTTCCTGCGCATGCATTGCGCTGAGATGTGTTTTAAGTATTGATGATTTCGGAGCCATGACGATTTGAGTGTTTTGCTAAATGTTTTAGTATTTTGGGGAGTTTTAATTTAAATTCGAGGATCGAATTTCTTTAAGGGGGGATGATTGTAACGTTTTGAAAATCGTTTAGGTGAAATTTTGGAGAATCGATATAATAACGGGTGTTTTCCGTAAAAACCAAGATATAATTATTTTCACATATAGAATTAATTATACCTATTCTAGATAATGCAATTGCTAATATTTAGTATTTAATGGATCACTTATAAAATTTCCAGTTTACTAAAATAAGTTTCCGTAATTAATTATTTGAAATATTATTTTAAGACTTCACTAATACATTTAATTAGTGAAAATTACAAATTTGAATGGATTAATACAAGTTTAGTGCACCATGCCAATTAGATAGCTGGTTGTAATACATTCTCTTTCTTTTATTTTTGGTTCCCTATGGTTCTAGAATTTTTTTATAAAACAAAATAAATAAAGAAGGAAAAATGAGAAGATAAGGAAGTATGATGCTAGTTTGACTTGGGGGTTTAGGTGTTTATCATTTTTTTCCTCACCCACACCCACATACACATGCACCCAATTGACCCTCTTCTGTCCAAGCCCAGCAAACCCCCCCCCCAAATTTGTTTCGCCACAAAAAAAAAAGAATTAAAAGGGAAATGAATAATTAAAGAGTATGGTGTGAGGATGAGGTATGGGCTTTGCTTTCTTGACTTGGTCATAACCCACACCTCGCTCTCTCTCCTCTTCCCTCTCTTGGCGGACCCTTTTCCAGCAGCAGCCCCCCTAAAATTTCCACCTCATTTCACCTCCAAAATCCATCAAACTTGCATCAAAAATCCATATAAAATCCCACAAACTCCAAATCCAAGCTCTATCCATTATTTTTTGGCCTATCTAGTATGGATCTTGGAGAAAAGTTGATGTTTTCGAGGCTAGGTTTTCACGGTTGATCTCTTGATTGTGAGGAATAAATCTTAACCTATGGTTTACTTGTTGAATTATTACTTTAATTTAGCCTATTAAGTGTTTAAATATGGAATTAGTTGCAAGATTTAATATTCAAGAGAAGGGTTAAATTAAGGTTATGGTTTTCATAATTTGTTTAAGGTTTAATTGTGTAGTTAATATCTAGTGGGTATGCTAAAACTTAATCTTGTTGCTATAACGCTAATTGAAACATTTAAATTTTTCCGAATTAAGCTAATTTGCAAACTAGGTTTTTGGATTAATGTAATTTAGCGAGATTTAAAATCTAGTAATTGGTTGTGTGACCTAATTAAGATATTAAGTGAATCTTATGGCCACTAAAATTGTTGAAACATTTAGTTTTGTGCTAAAATGGATAGTTGAGGATTACTAGGTTTTTGGAAATAAATCGATTTTATTTATTTCGGGGTTTTGATGAGTTACATCTTATTTCATATAATAATTAGTGGGTTATGAACGCGCGATTAGTGCGATTGTGTTTTATGGTTGGGGTTTTTCAAGTATGGTGACCCTAGTTGTAGTTTGTTGCATTGTCGCGACGCGTTTCGTGCACCAAGTGTGTGCGCGTCGAGTTAATGCGCGTGGTTGACTTGTATTGTTTGTGTCCACGACTATTTATAATTATTCTCTAGTTTTCCTTATGTACATTCCTAGGATCGGGTACAGAGGCGTCGGTTGTGGCGTGGAGTTGGCGGAGCTGGAATCGGATCAGAGTTGCCGAGGCGTCCAGATGAGTAGATATATATCTACGGGGAAAGTTAGGTGGATGGCGTATAGCACCCCCAAGTTTCGTTGTATAGAACGCGAATGCTTTATTATATATACATATATACTTATATGTTATGAGATGTGTATAATTAGCGAGAAATGCTTAGATGACTTGGGTTAGTGTTAGCGTATTCTTAAAATAGTGATTTAGTTAGTTTCTTAGTAGCGAACCCTAGACTAGTAAATTGCACAAACGCACACACATATGCATACCTTTTATTTTCTTCTGCGTATATGGAGATATGTATATATATATACATTGTAACATTTCAGAAAAATAAAATATTATTTTTTGGAATTTTTATAATTAAATAATATTATATTGAATATTTTAATATTGCGGTATATTTAAATACCGATAATTTGGGAAAAATTTGGAAAATTATGGAAATTACTGAAATAAAGGTGCTTTATGTGATTTTAGCAAATTATAAGTTTTTATGATTAATTATACGCTATTTAGTGCTAATCGCGATTAAATATCGCTAATCGCCAATTAAGCTTGTTTTGTGCAAAACATGCACCATATCATTTTTACACTTGTATTACAATTTCCTACATGGCTTTCTCTTCATTTTTCATGCAAGGCTTTGGTTTTGTGAGAAGAGAAAAGAAAAGGAAAAGAAAAGGAAAGGAAAGGGAAAGGAATAAACAAATAAGTATGGGTGAGAGAGAGAAAGGAGAGGGGTTAACTTTTACTTGGCCATCTCTCATCTCACCATCTTCATCATTTTCTATCCTCTCCCTCGCTCTCTTCCTGCTGTTGCTGCCTCTCTCCCCATTCCTCTCTACCTCCTCACAATCATGCAATAAAACCCATTAAAACCACATCTCCTCTTCACAAATTTTTTGAACAAGCTCACAAGCTACACTATGCACCAAGAAAAATTCGATTTTGGTGCCCTAGGGGATTCATGGGTGCAAAATGAAGTAATTATTCCATCATTAGTGTAGAATTTCCTTTGCTTTAGCATCCATGTTAAATTTGAACCGATATTGTATGGTTTTGGGATGTTTGAAAACTTGAGTTGAGAATTAGGGTTTTAGTTGAACCCAAAGGTGAAATTAAGGTTACTAAAGGCTATACAACTCCTGTGGTGATTGATTGGAGAACTAAACCAGAGACTAGAACCCCAATTAGAGAACTTAGAAATCCCCGACATCGTATTTTGTAAATTCTGTGAGTGTAAAATGAAATCTACTATCACCCGGAGCTTCTGAAAATTATTCAGCAAGTACAGAGGAGTGTGCAGGCACCTAGGTAGCACCACCCAAGACCCCAGCCCCTGACTCCACATTGTGGACGCAAATTTAATCTTTCTAGCCGCAAATTGCGGCCAGACCTGGTCCAAATGGTTTCGTGAAACTAAATCCTTGGTATATGCAAAATTGACTGATTTGACCTAGGGTAAAATCTGGAACCATTTTCAAGAGTTGCCATTTTGATTCGGGGTTTTGTTTTGCATATTTTGAATTCTAGATTTTTGTGATTTGTGTCGTATTCGATCACTTAACGTTTTTGTGTCGAAATCGAGTGTTATTGGGAGGTTCTGAAGGCGTAGTCCATAGGTTCTAACCTATAGGCCTTTAGCGTGTCGTTTTGGTTTTCCAATGTGATTTTAATACGCATTTGTGATATATTATGATGTGTAGGTACCCCATAAAGACTTCGAGATGAAATGCAAGCGCGCGGCGACATCTGCAACGGAAAGCGAAGAGCAAAGTGAGTAGATTATATCTACGGGGGGAGTCGGGTGGATGGCGCATAGCACCCCCGTAGTTCGATGTTTAGTATACTATATATATATATACCATATATATATATGATAGCTTTATGTGTGACATGGATATTCAAGAGATGATTAGGTGTTCAATGGTTAGATTAGGGTTATTAGAAGTGAACTAGTATAGCTTCTTAAACACGAACCCTAGAATAGGTTTGCACCCACACGCACACACATGCATGCTTGTTATACTTATGCGTATATGGGGATACGTATATATATATATACACACACATAGGTATGGGACGATGTATATATATACACGTATACCTACACATGGATGATGAGGATTGTACATGGTATTTGGAGATGAGTCGATGAGATTGGGCATGGTGCCACGAGATCGGTGATATTATGTGATTCGTATTATGAGATACGACATGGGATTTTAGCGGGCCCTTGGTCATGTATTTTCATACACGCATATATATATCGATGGTATCAGTTTGTACTAGACATAGATCAGTACCTTGGTTCATGAGATATGATGATAAGGATACCAGATAAATGATGAGATGAATGTGATATTTGACCCATACCCAGATTTGGGATGCCGTACGATGGATTTACCGTACGAGCTTTATATTGATGATAGATCCGCACTCCTGACTCGAGGATGTCATATGATATATTGTATCATACGCGGTACTATTGAGGCGAGATCACCGACTATTATATGTGTGTGTGTGTGTGTGTGTGTCGACTTAGATTTAGGTGGTTTCGTACCCTTTCGATTAGCTTGTTATTTAGATCTGTAGTTTACTTAGTAAATGTTAGATTAGACCCGAGTCATACCTATTTCAAAACTAACGAATCGTGAGTATTTTAAAGACATGCCAAGGGATTCTATGGATATTTTCAAAAGACGCATCTTTTCCTAAAAACACTGTAGCCCTTATTTTTCTAAACACCACGATACGTGTTATTTCAAATGGCAAAACTATATGATATATATATATATATATTGATGTAGATTCTTCACTGTTGTGTCTATTATTCAATTTCCGCATTTTCTTGCTATTCGCATCGCATTGCATGTTTAAATGTGTTTATTATTATATTAAACCCATGCTGTCAGGACACCAGCACCATTATCGATGATGCGTATGTTCCACGTACACCTGCTTACCGGCTCACACACTTCATCAACGATAATTGCCATGTCACTACACAGTAGGATTGTTGCATCAGGATATGACTCCTTTCATGACAAACTTGCATACATACGTATTTGCACGTACATAGATAATTCTGGCTTGATTTTGGAGATTTGGGAACCGCAAGATATATTTTAAAACTGGATTCATTTTATAAAAGCGGTTTTCCCTCGATATGTGCATATTACTGTTCCAGGTTGCATGATATACGGATATGCTTACATTCTGTTATATGTCGCATACATCATGCTTTATGATTATACGCATTGAGATATGTTGTTTCCATGATAATTCTGTATTTGAGAACCGTGGGTATTTCAAAGGAAAGTATGTACTGTTTAAAAAAAACCCGGTTTCTCTTGATATGATATTTCAGTAGCCACCATGAGTTTTATCCGTTCTGATATATATATACCCCATGCGAGGATGGGCCGTGGGCCATGTGCCGGTAGATGGTGGGGCCCGGTATGGTACCCTGGGGCAAGAAAGGGATGCTGTGTATAAAGACAGTGAGCCTGGCAGAGGGACTACTACCTACCGGTGATTGTATTTGGGCTCGGCGGATATCCAGAGGATACCGACCGGAGTTGAGAGATGATATGGGCCGATCCGGACTGACGGAGCCCAATATATGAGGATTTACGTGCCGATGCTGGGCACAGATTTCATGATATTTTTGAGTGTCGATGCTAGACACTCAGGTTCCATGATTTTGATGCGTCACGAGAGACACACGTTGATTTATATCCTCATACTTTCATGTATATGCTTTATGATATTTACATGCATGATGTTTTGTGTCATTGGTTGACCCGTGGACGAGATCCATACGCTTACAGTTATTGATTTCATTGTTGGATGATATCCACATACTTATAGACTTCATGATATAGTTGACACTGATTTCATGTTGATTACATTGATCATACCTCATATTTATGATATGTTGCTATCTGAGGCACTGACACGAGCATTTGGTATTACACTTGGTATAGATGTTTACCCTTGCCACCTTATCATGCTTCAGAATTATTCATATTGAGGATATATTATTACTGATCGTTTGACCTAGGATTGAGTCATACATACGATTTCTGCTTTGTGATGTTTTCTACTCACGAGTTGGCAACTCGCCCCGGTTGTGCCATAGTTTCTTGCAGGTTTTGCCGTACAGGTTTCATTGCGGCTTTGCTGGCATACTGTTTCCATTCCGGGTGATTTGCTTTGGTAGGTGCGTTCACTTGCATCGTGACCACCGTTGTACTCATTTATTTTCAGTTGTATCTAGTAAAATTCCATCAACCAGACTTGTATATTTATTTCAGACTTAGAAAACTAGTTGTGTATTATTTCGAACTTAGAGTCGCGCGTTGTAGTATTATGGTTTTCATGATGATTTTGAGTTTCCTTTTGAGTTTTGATCCTCGCCCTTCGGCGTTGTATATTATATTGCTTGCGTGGTTTTGACCGTCGATTGACGAAGAGTTAGCTCCCGCTTAGGGATGCCATTTATCATTATGCATATATTATTCTTGTTGTACCCCGTTTGGGACCAGTATTTACAAAGGAAACTCTACCGAAATTTTCAGAAAAGACTTGAGGATTTAAAAATGCATATTCCGCTTTCTTATTTAAAAACCTTGTTTTTAAAACATGTTTTCTTCACTTCTTTAAAAATAGTTTTCCTTCATTTATTATTTCAAATGGTTTAAGATTTATGGGCTTTTGGCTTACTTGAATTAGATGAGGTCCTATAGACTTCATATGATTCAAAGGCCAGTCACGGGCTATTTTAGGTCGTGACAAAGTTGGTATCAGAGCGCTAGGTTAACCTTGGTTCGAGTCTAAGTTTGACTATGCGGAGCCTAGAGCGTTTGTATATATTCAGAACTTAGGCTTGACCTTACGGAACTTATACTTAGTCGAGGGGGTATTATACCCGAACTTTTGTCGCATAGGTTGACCTTTGTTGATGTAGTAAGTGACTTCAGTAGAGTGATGTACCATGTGTATGTTCCGCGGCATACTTACGATACGCTACTCTGCTTAAGAAGCCTTAGGATGTACATTTCCTTGCACAGTATTATATTCATTCTTATGATCTATCCTCATCGATATTGGTTATGATTTTGCTGCCACGATTACACGGGCAGAGATAGCTACGGCTAGAGTTGTGTCAGCATGAGCTCTTCGCGGATGAGGACTGACCAGAGCGTGATTCCAGGGACATACGATTGCATAGAGGCGTCGTTTTATTGTGTTTTCGCGCCAGGAGCATTTGATGGATAGCTTTTACGAGATTTCTCGGACATGCAGATCGGCACCAGAGGATCAGGCTACTGCTAGAGGACAAAAAGAATGTGATTACCGTCGATGCACCGATTATATGATAATTGAGGCACTGTTCTGTTGGAGATAGTGCCCTCAGAGTCAATTATAGGATCACAGGCACGTGATTGCAATGATTGAGGGAGTACCTATCCCGTTCGGACAGTCTTACTCGAGATGATAGTATGCTATCTGGTTTATCTTTATCATCGTGTACTGCTTTAGGTGACCTGACAGGTCACTATTACACGTTGATAGAGCCCCTAGGATTCTTGCTTGACGACCAGCAGTATGAGGGCGATCATATAAGTGGGAGCTGGAGGTCTATAAGCACATCCTTAAATGGTCCCTAGTCGTGGGAGTTTCGAGACAGGGCATCGATACTCCAGAGTAGACTAGTGTATACAGTCGAGACCCCGACGAGAGGCGGTGGCCGGTCTCACAAGCCATTGGTGTCAGTTAGATCACCTAAGATGTATACAGGTGCTCATTGGGTTATGAGTACACCGGACAGGACTCGCCAGGAACAAGCTAGTTGGTCATATACCAGACGTCAGATGGCAGTTCCCTGGTGACATGTGTACAGGTTAGTTCATCGACCTGGGGATCGTCATTTGTCTCGTGTGAGTTCCCACTGTACTTTGATTACTACCCTACCACGCTCAAAGGAGACGTGCAAACAGGTTTTAGTTGGGTACAGTCCCGAGCCACATGGAGGCAGTGAGCGTATCTTCAGGGGTTCGTCTCTCCCGGTATTGGGGGTGAGGTCGCGCTGTGTCTAGGAGAGCCATTACACGAAGCCCTCGGCCGAGGCAGGAGATTTACTGGTAGGTATTCTAGTAGTATCTCAAGGTGTTCTGGGCTACGCTCCGACACGACTTGTACCGCTTTTGGGGGTCTGACTTTTACCAACCCCCTAGACCCGCCATACGATGCTCATAGACGAAAGGACCGGACTGTACGGATATTGTCACTGACAGGCTCAGTAGGGTGTTAGGCCGAGTTCGCTCACAGACGTCCCTTTTGGTCAATACCTGGTAGCCCGTTATGTATTGGCTTATACCTCTGACGTGCTAGTGGTTAAATCCACAACCAAGGTGTTGACGAGTCTTTAGAGTCCCCCACATTCAGTTACTCAAGCTTTCAGGCAAAAAGCTATAGAGGCCGTATGGAGATATGGCAAGGTCCGATCAGATACGTGCGGTATTGCACGGATCAGGATCGGACAGTTCGTACTAGAGGCCATATGGATATATGGCAGGGTTCGATCAGATACGTGCGGTATTGCACGAATCAGGATCGGACGGATATTACTAGCCGGCTTTGGTTTAAGCCGGATCCTAGTATAGTACAGTGTAGACTTTGTCTCATTGCATTTGTATTTCGGTCGGAATACAAATGCGGGTGTGTATGCACAGTATCGGGGTTTTCCTGTAATTTATTACGGGACCAGTTTTCTGGAGTTGCCAGTTTGCTTTCCGTTTCCCCCAACTTCCTTTGTATCGTTCATTGGCCGAAGATTGGTGGAGGAGGGCTTATTTGCATTTGTGCAAATAAGCTTTTGTGGAGGGGGTCTTTGCATTTTGTTGTATCATGATGACTTAGCCTCCATTGACTTCTAGGATCATGATGGTTCATGATTGCTTATCTTTTGTCATGGTGATGGTGATGGATTATGATGGTGGAGTATGATTTTGGTTGTGATGATTCTTGATCATCATCACACCTTTTCTCTCTCTCTCTCTTGCATTATGAGAGTCTCTCTTTTGTTTTTGGATACACACTCTCCTCTCTTGCTCTTGCTCATGCCATGGCCGGCCACATTGGGGTGGGCTGTCCAAATTTTTGTGGTGTGGGATTTGTTGTTCTTTTGATGCTCCAAAAATCCCCAAGTCCCTCTACATAGTTCTTGTATCATCCCTCCACCAAAATGGCACCTCCATGAACCCCAAATGAGACACAAGCCTCTACACTATATTCTACAGCAAATCTTGGGCACGTCGACTAGCCAGCTTCGTGCTCGAGTTGCCTTGGCATTGAGGTGGGAGCCCGTAAAAGATGTAGGCGATGTGGTGCACTTCCGGCGACGAGGTGGAGACAGGACATTCCGCGGGAGATCGGGACGACGACGAGAAGACCGGAGGACTTGGATCACTCGGTATATCTCTATTCCCCTTCTTGTAGTTAGCTAGGACTAGTTAATGGTTCGATCCGGGTTTTAGTGCACGGTGGTGCCGGTTTGCTAGTTTGCAAAATTAAAGTTTATCACCGCTTCCGCATTTGGCCGTCGGATTGACGGCCGGGGCGCCGTCGTGCACTTACAGTGGTATCAGAGCCTCACCATTAACTTAGTCTAGCTTTGTTTAATGTGTTTACATTTCCGATCGACCAAAATACCAAAAACCGTATTTTCCTACACATCAGTTTTCTGTCGAAATTTTCTGGTCACGAAAATTTTTTCAGGTGACTGCAGAATGATGTACAGAGTATCCTAAGACCACTGGAAAATTTTGGTTCCCTGATCCTTCCGTACGACAACGGAACCGCGGCCATAACCCCTCTTTGGCCGCGGTTCCGCCGCAGTTAGTTGGGTTCAGTTCACCAATTTTTTTCAGTGGGCTTATGGGCTTAAAATAGGGGTTTTTGGAATATTAATTTTGGGCCCAGAATTTCTTGATGTGCTACAGTAGTACTTGGGGCCCACTTGTTAAAATTTGTTCGATCGGATATTTTAAACACATTATTTCACAGTATTTATATTATATCTGCGACCGTGAATGTCACTTGATCGGTAAATCCTGTCTAACTGCTATAGCCCGGTTAGACGGATTTGCGAACGTGACTTTCACGTTGATGTTTTGTGATTTTGCTGTGATGTTGCGGATCGGTCGTTGGGGATAGCCTGGATGCAATGCTAGTACAGTTTTGTTGTATTATGTACATTTGATATTGCGGGGCGAGCGTCCGACATGTGGACTGCCGTCACTGCCTATTTGTATTATTATTTTAGGGCACGACCAGGTTGCGGTCGATGTACCCGTTGTATGTATATTCTACTTTCTGTACTAGCATTGCCCCGCGGAGGGGTGCACGGATAGCCGGGTTCTAGAGGGCAACAAGCCCGCATCTCATGGCATTGAGACGGAGGGGGCTTCACTCTAGGATTGGCGGGCTATTCGCCGCACTCGTAGGGGGTACAGGTTGACCCAGTAGGGGTGCCCAAGTTACCGGATTCCGTGAAGTGCTGGGTGGTCCATTCACGTTGCTGAAGGGGGCTGCCTCGCTTCAGGTTTTGGTGGGTAACTTGCCGCGCCCGTAGGGGTCTAGGATTTCATTGCACAGGCTATCCACACGACCAGGGGAACGTCGGGTTTCAGCGGCTCTGTGAAATCCGGGGATGCCAGATATCTGTTTTATGCTGTGATGCTGTACATTTCTGTGATGTTGCATTTTATCACGCCTTGAGCGAATATAATATATTGGTATATATATTAGTAGATGTTGTATATGTTTTGCATCCGCGCTAGTCCAGTCCCCGCTCTGTCGTTAGTTAGCTAACCTAACGGGTAATGACGGGACCCAGTGGCGAATGCGGATGGCATATACGTACGTCATATTATTTTCGTTCTTTGTGGTGTGATCAATTAATGGGACTGCGTTGATTCGGATCAATGCAAGTTAAAACAAACCTAATCTGATGTTGTTGGAACACTTTTCAAAAAGCTGTTATTGCAAGGACGTTCACTTTTGTTTTGCATCGTGGTATTCAGTTGGAATATCCTGCTCCTCAGTCGACGAGGCAAGGGCCGAGATCCCTTCACCGGGAGTGACCCCTTGGACAAAAGGTTTGCGTCAGGGAATTAACTTCACTATAGCTGATTACTTTTGCTTTGCATCGTGGTATTCAGTTGGAATATCCTGCACCTCATTCTACGGGGAAGGAGCCGAGATCCCTTCACCGGGAGTGACCTCTTTAGCGAAAGTTGTCGTTACTATATTTTTAAAAGCTATCGGGTTCCTTCAACGATATCAAGTTCATTACGTTAAAGGTTTTCGCCAGAAACCATTCGTAGCCCTCCATCATTTCAGTTAAATATTCGGTAGTATTCAAGCTATGTATTTTGACCTCACGCCAAGGCATAGTGTTTGGTAGCTGCCGGGTATTTATCTGTTGCATAGATAGATGCGTTGGTTTGGGACAGTCGTACTACTATTTTGGCCTATGTCAAGGGTATGTACGGGTGGGTTCAAATTAACCTGGATAATGATGGGTAGAACTTGACATGTGACTTATGATTTGTTGGCCTTCGTCAAGGTCATAAGAGCATAGGGCAAAAATCACATCGGGAGTTTCAAAAGAACTGAAACTTGCCAGATATGCGCATACCTTCTGGAGTGTGATACCGTGAGCGGATTCCGTCACGTTATCATGCGGTGATAGTTGGATCCCGATTCCCACTGATGAATTGGTTTACTCCTCGGGTGACCCCGACTAATTCTTCTTTCAGGTTTGGAGGAGAGTTTGACGGTACAGTGAGAGGTTTCCAGATTAGATAAATTGGTAACCATTCTGATCTAGGTTAGAGTGCACGCTGAGTGTTTCTTTTCTCTCTCTCTTTGGCAGCGACCATTGACCCGACCCTAAGATTATGACTCAGAGACCAAAATTAACCGGACCTTCTTATCACTGGCTTTTGGATTGTCAGAGTTGCGAACCTCATTGCCACTCCTACTTTTACCTATTTCTCCAGGACATCCCGTATTACTACGAACGCCCATTTCCATTGGACAAAACCATCGTATGGTAATATACGAACTCGAAGGAATTCGAGGATGGTTTCAGGTTCTGGAGGAAACAGATAGGACTATTCAGTTGTCTTTTCCTTTTACCTTCTCTCAGGTTGTGAGTACCCCTTAGATTAGGGGATAGTACACCTATTACGCGAATTGGATAGTCTTCTTCCGAACCTTAGGCTGGTGCCAAACGGTAGGGAATGAGGAAAACCAATTAGCCTAAACGGTGTACAGAAGGTATTAAGTTAAGACAAAGCAAGGGATTAGTAAGAGGGCAAAGTAAATTGCGACTGATATTCACGACCAAACCAGGTATTTCATTACCACTCCCACTTCACCTTTGTATTTCTCCAGGACACTCCGTATCACTACGAAGATCCACAGTTTATTGGATATTCCATCGTATGGTTATATACGAACTCGAAAGGAACTTGTTCCAGTTCGGGGATGGATTCTGGTTCAGGAGAAATAGGAATAAGATTTATTCAGGTTGTCTTTTATCTTCACCTTCTCTCGCATTGCGAGTGCTCCTAGGATTAGGACAGTACACCCATTATGCTTATTGGATATTCTTCTTCCAAACCATAGGCTGGTGCCGAAAGGTAGGGAAGGAAGAAAACCATTTGGCCTAAAGGGGTGTGCAGAAGGTAATGACTAAAGACATATAAAGGGATTTGGAGAGGTGGCAAAGAATTATACGGTTACAGTCATGAATCTGGAAGTGGCATTACTAGGAATACCGGGATACCCCATCGAAACATTTCAATGTTTCAGCTTCACTGTGTAATGTTAAAAGAAAACTGATTTCCCAATTAGACACTTGCTCAAGGGTATGTATTTACCAAGTTTGATTCTCACATCTGTATGGTTTTACAGATGATGAGTGGGAGTAAGTTATTGGGAATTGGGTGATCATCCTCATTATATCGGGATTCGTTGTAATCGGTGATATTTGAGGAAGTCACCTGGACTGTTTGCCGGTCGGCAAATATTTGGTTTTGAATATCCGCTGTCATGCACCAATTTCAAATTGATATATCTGTACGTCTATTTTCATAGAGTGAGATATATCTTTTTGAAATTATGTCGATGACATTTACCTATATCAGTGGATGGTTATGTAAGGAGTATTAAACAGCGGTGTAATTCTTCTTAACCATAAGTACAGTTTTCAACCTACGACACACAGTAAATGAGTTATCAGACTCAAGGGACTTATACGGAGTATTGTATGTTGTCCAGGGTCCATCAGGACAGAGGGGTTGGTCCTCGCACTATATTCGGTTTACTTATGACTTCTCTAGTTTTTAGACAGGTAGGAAACACAGGGTCCGAATTTTGAGAAGTTATAGGTATTTGAATAGAGTAGAGAACCAGGTGTAGCAAGTATCGGGATTCTTCAAAGTGATCGAAGATGTAGATACTTGTCAATGGTATTCAGTTGATAGTAGTGATTAAGAGAACTTGCTTCTCTTTCAGGTTACTCATAATTGGAAGCATTCCTAAGTTGAGTAACGCTGATAGGCCTCCTTCCATTTAGTTGACATGCACTGGGGACAGCTGCATGATTTGAATCTGGTTCAACTAAATCAGTGCCTCTGTTTCTATATTGGATGTAGAACAGTTCGTATCTTAACGATGTTAAGGTACGGGGAGTTGTCCGGATTATGCTTAAAACCAGACTCTGGATAACTCAAGGCACGTTTTCTGTAACGGCTGTTTGTGGGTTGACTCAGGCTATGACGAGGGTTGACTTTCTACCATCTGGAAGATCAATAGTGATATTGTTCTGAACTCGCCACAGTTTTAATAAAAATGGATTTTTTCAGAAAACAGTGGTGGGAGTATGGTAGAACTGGAAGTGATTCCAGAACCGCAAACGATTACTGAAGATTTGATAGGAACCTAAAGATTCAATCTGGTTTGACATTCCATTGGCCACTCCGCAGACAGGTGGGTAACTTCAGGCACCTGAGAGGTACTCCGGTAGCCTCAAGGACGGTGACAGGGAAGTTCTTGTTTACCCACACTTGCCATTGCTGTTGTTCCAGGCTGTGAGACCCGGCAGGGGGATGAGTATAGCGTCGTTCTGAACTAGGTTTAGAAGTGTACGTTTATATGACTCTGCCAGAGGGTTGTCGTAGTCAGTGGGAGCAGCGGAAGCATTGGTGGACAGGTTGCTTATGTCTATTTATAGACTAAAGCAGATATAGCGGAGATAGATCATCCATTTCTGATGTGACAGTCATAGGTTTGACTTCATCCGAATAGGGGATGGATCTGTTAAGAAGGTAGTAGGGTGTGATGTCATGGTATTTGGATGACATACACAGAGTAGGAAGGGATATTCCTATACTACGATCGGTTATACTTTGGTCGTCACACAGTGGTTTCTCCACATGGGACTTGGACATTATATCAGACATACTGGTTACTAGATCTATTGTTTTAGATCTAGATTTGGGTGGTTTCCTAATTAGGGTACTTAGACAGCATTCTAAGAGTATATAGAATGGACGACTCCTGGCACGGTAGTGTACCTGCAGGTGATGGAGTCACCCTCTCTAAAGCTGTCTTACAGACTAAAGGGGAGAGGGATGTGCATGATTGGCAGATCACTTGCTTAGGCAATTGAGTCAATCATGAGATGTCAAGTACCACACCAGATGTTGTTCTTGCACTAGGTGCAATAAGTTGACATTAATCCAATCCTGGAGAAACAGTCGGAAGCAGTTTTAGAACATAAGTGGATGTTATAGGGATATGATAACGATAGCCTCATTCGGGAGACAGTTATCATTCCAGGCTTCCAAGGTGACTTGGACGACAGGGAGGTTGTCAGAGTTATAGTTTTCCTTCTGACGAGGGGCAGTATTTTGGACAGGTGGTCAAGGCAATACTGAGGGAGGCATGGCGCAGGATACTGATTAAGTTCAGTTGACGATACAGTCTAAGAAGTTTGGATTTGAAGTTCATTTATAAGCTAGGTCCCATCAGACATCCAGACATATTCTAAGACAGGTATTGCTCATTTCGGGAGATGGTTTTCTCCGCGAACTTGAGATATAGAGAGACATAGAAAGAAACATCAAAGCGGATCCACTCACTGAGGCTATTCCTCGAACGCAATAGTTTCGCAAACGAGTTTTTGTGAGACTGACTGGTAGAGGAGTTGGGTGTTCGGTATCACACGGGCTGTGAGTATGCGACATCGCAATAATTAGCCTTGAGTGCAAATGGGAGATTGTTGGAGATAGTGCCCTCAGAGTCAATTATTGGATCACAGGCACGTGATTGCAATGATTGAGGGAGGACCTATCCCGGTCGGACAGTCTTACTCGAGATGATAGTATGCTATCTGGTTTATCTTTATCATCGTGTACTGCTTTAGGTGACCTGACAGGTCACTATTACACGTTGATAGAGCCCCTAGGATTCTTGCTTGACCACCAGCAGTATGAGGGCGATCATATAAGTGGGAGCTGGAGGTCTATAAGCACATCCTTAAATGGTCCCTAGTCGTGGGAGTTTCGAGACAGGGCATCGATGCTCTAGAGTAGACTAGTGTATACAGTCGAGACCCCGACGAGGGGTGGTGGCCGGTCTCACAAGCCATTGGTGTCAGTTAGATCACCTAAGATGTATACAGGTGCTCACTGGGTTATGAGTACACCGGACAGGACTCGCCGGGAACATGCTAGTTGGTCATATACCAGACGTCAGATAGCAGTTCCCTGGTGACATGTGTACATGTTAGTTCATCGACCTGGGAATCGTCATTTGTCTCGTGTGAGTTCCCATTGTACTTTGATTACTACCCTACCACACTCAAAGGAGACGTGCAAACAGGTTTTAGTTGGGTACAGTCCTGAGCCACATGGAGGCAGTGAGCGTATCTTCAGGGGTTCGTCTCTCCCGGTATTGGGGGTGAGGTCGCACTGTGTCTAGGAGAGCCATTACACGAAGCCCTCGGCCGAGGCAAGAGATTTACTGGTAGGCAGTCCAGTAGTATCTCAGGGTGTTCTGGGCTACGCTCCGACACGACTTGTACCTCTTTTGGGGGTCTGAATTTTACCAACCCCCTAGGCCCGCCATGCGATGCTCATAGACGAACAGACCGGACTGTACGGATATTGTCACTGACAGGCTCAGTAGGGTGTCAGGCTGAGTTCGCTCACAGACGTCCCTTTTGGTCAATACCTGGTAGCCCGTTACGTATTGGCTTATACCTCTGACGTGCTAGTGGTTAAATCCACAACCAAGGTGTTGACGAGTCTTTAGAGTCCCCCACATTCAGTTACTTAAGCTTTCGGGCGAAAAGCTGTAGAGGCCGTATGGAGATATGGCAAGGTCCGATCAGATACGTGCGGTATTGCACGGATCAGGATCGGACAGTTCGTACTAGAGGCCGTATGGATATATGGCAGGGTTCGATCAGATACGTGCGGTATTGCACGGATCAGGATCGGACGAATATTACTAGCCGGCTTTGGTTTAAGCCGGATCCTAGTATAGTACAGTGTAGACTTTGTCTCATTGCATTTGTATTTCGGTCGGAATACAAATGCGGGTGTGTATGCACAGTATCGGGGTTTTCCTGTAATTTATTACGGGACCAGTTTTCTGGAGTTGCCAGTTTGCTTTCCGTTTCCCCCAACTTCCTTTGTATCGTTCATTGGCCGAAGATTGGTGGAGGAGGGCTTATTTGCATTTGTGCAAATAAGCTTTTGTGGAGGGGGTCTTTGCATTTTGTTGTATCATGATGACTTAGCCTCCATTGACTTCTAGGATCATGATGGTTCTTGATTGCTTATATTTTGTCATGGTGATGGTGATGGATTATGATGGTGGAGTATGATTTTGGTTGTGATGATTCTTGATCATCATCACACCTTTTCTCTCTCTCTCTCTCTTGCATTATGAGAGTCTCTCTTTTGTTTTTGGATACACACTCTCCTCTCTTGCTCTTGCTCATGCCATGGCCGGCCACATTGGGGTGGGCTGTCCAAATTTTTGTGGTGTGGGATTTGTTGTTCTTTTGATGCTCCAAAAATCCCCAAGTCCCTCTACATAGTTCTTGTATCATCCCTCCACCAAAATGACACCTCCATGAACCCCAAATGAGACACAAGCCTCTACACTATATTCTACAGCAAACCTTGGGCACGTCGACTAGCCAGCTTCGTGCCCGAGTTGCCTCGGCATTGAGGTGGGAGCCCGTAAAAGATGTAGGCGATGTGGTGCACTTCCGGCGACGAGGTGGAGACAGGACATTCCGCGGGAGATCGGGACGACGACGAGAAGACCGGAGGACTCGGATCACTCGGTATATCTCTATTCCCCTTCTTGTAGTTAGCTAGGACTAGTTAATGGTTCGATCCGGGTTTTAGTGCGCGGTGGTGCCGGTTTGCTAGTTTGCAAAATTAAAGTTTATCACCGCTTCCGCATTTGGCCGTCGGATTGACGGCCGGGGCGCCGCCATGCACATACATGTTCTACGTGCAGCCGAATGAGCCAGTTGTTGCTGCGAACGACGAGATATTGCCCCAGATGTTGGAGCTATTGCAGTACGAGTTGTACTTAGAGATAATAGAAGGTCTCTAGTCACCCGAGGATGAACGACTAGGACATGTGGTTCGTTTGCTTACCCCGATGCGAGGTCATCAGATAGATTGATTCCAGCTAGAGACGACTTCACGAAGGTACGTTGGGAGTCGATAGAGACGATAGAATGTCAGAAATCCATTTTCCAAGTTTAAAGTATTCGGAAAGAGATGCAAGCAATTCTATGGACCATCTAGAAGAATGAAACCCTACCTCGATATAATGACCATGTGAAAGACTTTGAACCTTAGGGTTTGCGGCATTTCCGCGGTGCCATTAGTGAGGCTTAGGTTTGCCCTTCTACGGCTGGTCCACCGGTGCTGTGGCATTTACTCGATACTATTAAATTGCACCCAAGATGTTGAGATCTTGAGGGATTATGAGGTTTTGACGAATCGATCGAATGGTTCGATATCTTTCGGATATCATATGATGGGATGCATTGCTTGGGAGACTCCAGATACGAGTTTAGCCATTGGAGCACAGTCCATGCAGCCACGAAGAGACGAGTCTGAAGCAGTCGACATTAGAGAAAAGTGGAGTAAAGAGTTCGCACGAGATTTCGACGAGATGACCTTCCACTCCACCGACATCAGGGATGTGATACGCATACAGAGGCGTTGTATATGGATAAATCTTCCAGAAGGAGTTGCGATGAGAATGCAGCCGTTCCGGAACCAGAAAGTGATAAACTAAAGGGTGATAACTTCCGGGCAATTCGGCAGAGACGAGATTTGAGAGAGACCTCGACAGGACCATTCTGGAATACTATGCGAGAAGACTTAGACCCAGGTGCGGTCATTTTGCGCACACCAAGCAGGCCAGAGTTCGGCATCGTCGACGAGATAGTTGGCCAGAGATCTGTAGAGGATGTGCCAGAGCGGGATTGTTCCCTTCGTCATTCTATATTGGGCCGTTGAGCCGAGGAGCTATATATATAGCAATGCACAGTGAGAGACAAGAGCCTAAAAGCATCAGGCGCTAGACCATGAACAGGAGGCAAGTAGATATCTTGCTATACTAGCATTGGATGCACCGACACCTTCTCGACCTTGAAGGAGGAAATATCGATGACGGTATTTATGATTTGTGATTTGGTGATTCGATTATCACGCATCTGTCACCTTAGATTTCGGTATTTTGGGCGATCTATTCGCATGATTGAGTGTCGATGACCGAATTTCATGATATTTGTTTTCGTGCACCATGGTTACACCTACTGGGTATTTATATTTTATGCATGGTTATTACACTTGAGATATGCTTTATACACCGTTGTGTTGATTTATGATTTGTGCACAGTGATTGCACTTAATATCGTTTTGTGCCTTGGTCGCACATGTTTATGATTTCATGGATTTCATACGGTTGGGTTGATTTTGTGCACATGGTATGCACACGATTTGGTTTTTGCACTTGGTATAGCTTATATGTGCTTGTAGTGCATTGATTTGTATTTGTGCACCACAGTTTCACCTGACTTCGGTTTGATGTCATTGGATATGTTGATTTTGATTTCATGCCTATGTTATGCATGTGATTTGACTTATGCTTTCGGCATAGTTTTTATGCACTTTTAGTGTTTTGATTTGATGTGTGCATGCTGATGCACATGGTTGTGAGATTATATACCGCGGTATACCTGATTTGGATCGAGCTTTATTGTATACCGTCGATTTCGATTCTGATATTGTTGTTGATTTCGTGCACTCTGTGAATTTGATAGGGTTTCTTGCGCATACTTGGCGCGCTTGGATTGGATTTTGCGTATATTCGGCGCTTGATATTGGATTTCGGGATTTCGTGCATGATGGATGCACCTGATTTGGGATTTTCGCGCATGTTGGGCGCATGTTATGAGATGCGATTTTGGTGCACACCAGATGCACTAAATCGAGATTCTTCGTGCATATCAGATGCACCTAATTTTGCTATCAAGCACACACGTTGCCTCTGACAAGTGTTTCGTGCACACCCGTTGCACTTAAATGTTGTTTCTGTGCACATGTATGGCGCATATTTGGATTTTGATTTCCGTGCGCACCAGACGCACGTAGCATGCATATGCACTTTTTAGGATTGATTTCTTAGATAGCAGTACGTTTTTATGATATTTGCTATTTGTTTTCGTACTGAGCAGGACTAGTCAGAAGACAGTACCTGGATATATTTTGCATGCATTGATAGTTATATAAGGGATTTCCAAAAAGGGAGCTATAGTCTCAGTATTTACCAACGTGTCTGATATGACACGGAACGTTTAAAATAAGGAAACCCTTCTAAATTGTTTTCAAAACGGTGGAACGTACATATTAAACAAAAGATATATACATATATGGTTATTTTCTTACAATAGACGTCTGCCACTGTGCAGTGTTATCCGCATTGCACAGCGACTTAAAAAGGTTTGGCATGCATTTCCTTCAGATATTTACACGTGTAAAAATTTGATGTTTACATGTATAGTTTTAATGTATATCACGTTAGGTTTCGTATTGGATTTGACATTAGTGTCTTCACCATGACTCCGATGATTGCGGGATACTTGACGGAGTTTTGATTTTATGTTATCTGATCATTGTTCATGCGCATGCATTGCGCTATGATGCGTTTTATGTATTGATGATTTCGGAGCCCCGACGACTTGGACTTTTTACTGAAATGTTTTAGCACTGAGGGGTTTAAATTTAAATTCGAGGACCGAATTTCTTTAAGGGGGGAAGATTGTTACATTTCATAAAAATAAAATATTAATTTTGGGAATTTTTATAATTAAATAATATTATATTGAATATTTTAATATTGCAGTATAATTAAATACCGATAATTTGGGAAAAATTTGGAAAATTATGGAAATTACAAAAATAAAGGTGTTTTATGTGATTTAATCAAATTATAAGTTTTTATGATTAATTATACACTATTTAGTGCTAATCGCGATTAAATATCGCTAATCGCGCATTAAGCTTGTTTTGTGCAAAACATGCTCCATATAATTTTTACACTTCTGTTACAATTTCCTACATGGCTTTCTCTTCATTTTTCATGCATGGCTTTGGTTTCTTGAGAAGAGAAAAGAAAAGGAAAAGAAAAGAAAAGGGAAAGGAATAAACAAATAAGCATGGGTGAGAGAGAGAAAAGTGAGGGGTTAATTTTGACTTGGCCATTCTCTCATCTCACCATCTTTATCATTTTCTCTCCTCTCCCTCACTCTCTTGCTGCTGCTGCTGCCTTTCTCCCCTTTCCTCTCTACCTCCTCACAATCATGCAATAAAACCCATTAAAACCCCATCTCGTATTCACAAATTTTGTGCACAAGCTCACAAGCTACATTATGCACCAAGAAAAATTCGATTTTGGTGCCCTAGGGGATTCATGGGTGCAAAATGAGGTAATTATTCCATCATTAGTGTAGAATTTCCTTTTCTTTAGCATCCATGTTAAATTAGAACCGATATTTTGTGGTTTTGGGAAGTTTGAAAACTTGAGTTGAGCATTAGGGTTTTAGTTGAACCCAAAGGTGAAATTAAGGTTACTAGAAGCTATACAACTCCTGTGGTGATTGATTGGAGACCTAAACCAGAGACTAGAACCCCAATTAGCAAACTTAGAAATCCCTGACATCGTATTTTGTAAATTCTGTGAGTGTAAAATGAAATCTGCTATCACCCGGAGCCTCTGAAAATTATTTAGCAAGTACAGAGGAGTGTGCAGGCACCTAGGAAGCACCACCCAAGACCCCAGCCCCTGACTCCACTCTATGGCTGCAAATTGAATCTTTCTGGCCGCAAATTGCGGCCAGACCTGGTCCAAATAGGTTCGTGTTTGGTCTGTAGCTCCATCTCCTGTAAACTAGATCCTTGGCATATGCAAAATTGACTGATTTTGACCTAGGGTAAAATCTGGAACCATTTTCAAGAGTTGCTGTTTTGATTCGGGGTTTCGTTTTGCGTATTTTGAATTCTAGATTTTTGTGATTTGTGTCGTATTCGATTACTTGACGTTTGTACGTCGAAATCGAGTTTTATTTGGAGGTTCTTAAGGCGTAGTCCATAGGTTCTAACCTATAGGCCTTTAGCGTGTCGTTTTGGTTTTCCGATGTGATTTTAATACGCATTTGCGATACGTTATGATGTGTAGGTACCCCGTGAATACTTCGAGATGAAATGCAAGCACGCGGCGACGTCATCAACGGAAAGCGAAGAGCAAAGTGAGTTGATTATATGGGGGAAGTCGGGTAGATGGCGTATAGCACCCCCGTAGTTCAATGTTTAGTATACTATATATATATATACCATATATATATGATAGCTATGGATATTCAAGAGATGATTAGGTGTTCAATGGTTAGATTTGTGTTATTAGAAGTGAACTAGTATAGCTTCTTAGTCACGAACCCTAGAATAGGTTTACACCCACACGCACACACATGCATGCTTGTTATACTTGTGCGTATATGGGGATATGTATATTTATACACACACGTAGTGTCACGACCCGAAAGAGCACGTGACTGGCCCTTGAACAATATGATGTCTATAGGACTCCATCTGATCCAAGTAAGCCAAAAGCCCAGAAATCTAAAACCATTTTAAGAGTAAATAAAGAAAACTGGTTTTAAAGAAGTGAAGGAAAACATGTTTGAAGTCAAGGTTTTTAAATAACTAAGCCGAATGTGCATTTTTAAAATGTAAAGTCTTTTCAAAAAAATTCCGGCAGAGTTTCTTTTGTAAATACTGGCCCCGAACGGGG
This sequence comes from Agapanthus africanus, assembly GCA_030015575.1. Classification (NCBI taxonomy): domain Eukaryota; kingdom Viridiplantae; phylum Streptophyta; class Magnoliopsida; order Asparagales; family Amaryllidaceae; genus Agapanthus; species Agapanthus africanus. Next base: position 404,321,577 of record CM057337.1, on the reverse strand, counting down.
TACAACAAAACAATATATATATACAATGAATAAAAGGCATCCCCAAGCGGGAGCTAGCTTTTCGTCAATCGACGGTCACAACCACACAAGCAATAATAATATACAACGCCGAAAGGCGAGGGTCAAATCAAAAGAACTCAATAAGCATGAAAACCGCAATACTACTAAGCGCGACTCTAAGGTCAAATAATACATCACTAATGTCTAAGTCTGAAACAATATACAAGTTTTGGTTGATGGAAATTCTAGATACAATAAATAATACAAGTACAATGTTGGTTCTTGATGCAAAAGAATCCACCTACCAAATGCAATTTACCCGCAAGGAAGCAGTGTGCCAGAAATGCCGCAAAGAAACCTGTACGGCAAAACCTGCAAGAACTGTGGCACAACGGGGGTGAGTTGCCAACTCGTGAATAGAGAATATCTACAAGCAGAAACCGAATGCAAGACATAATCCTAGGTCAACAATCAGTATAATATAAACCACAAGAGTACGTCTGAAGCATAATAAGGTGGCAATGTAACATCTAAACATGTATGTAGTGCCAAGTACTCAGGTAATTACATGTCATCAGTATAAGGTATGTCTGCATGAAGTAGATATGAATATCAATACATATATATTAGCGTCCCATACCACTAATATTGGTGTAAGGGTATATATAACAGCGCCCTCATACCCTGTTATATATATACAAATGAAGTATGATCAATGTAAATCCAGTCTATATGTGATCAAGTCTGTATAAACGTGGAACCCGTCCACCCGTCACCCAATGACAATAAGCATCATGTATGCAAATATGAGGATATAAACAAAATCATGGAAAAACTTCATGAAACCCGTGCCTAGCATCGACACGTAAATCCTCGTCCATATGGGGCTCCGTCTGCGGTATCGGCCCTCGGCCCCGGCAGTACGGGTCACCCTATGCCCTCATCCATATGGGGCTCCGTCTGCGGTATCGGCCCTCGGCCCCGGCAGTACGGGTCATCCCATGTCCATCTCTCAACTCCGGTCGGTATCCTCCAGATATCCGCCGAGCTCAAATACAATCACCGGTAGATAGTAGTCCCTCTGCCAGGCTCACCGTCTACTACACAGCGAAACCGTTCTCGCCCCGGGGTACCATACCGGGTCCACCATGTACCCGTAATCGGCCTCATCCGCCTCCTCGAATCGGGTTTCACATGTCGCTCTCAGCACCGAGAAAACACATGGTGGACGCACGGAAATATCATATCAAGGGTAACCGGGTTTTTAACACAATTATATATTCTCTTTTGAAATACCCACGGTTCCCAAATCCAGAAATATCATGGAAACAACATATCTTAATGCGTAAAATCAAAAACATGATGTATGCGACATGTAAGAAAGGTAAGCATAATCATAAGTCATGCAACATGGAAATAGTAATGTGCACATGTCGAGGGAAACCGCTCTTTTAAAACGAATCAGTTTTGAAGAACATCATGCGGTTCCCAAATCTCTAATCAAGTCAGAATCATCTATATTTGTGTACAGGTATAAGTGTACAATATGCCATGCAAGAATCACATCATGAATGCAACAGTACTACAGTGTAGTGGCATGGCAGTTATCGATGATGAAGTGTGTGAGCCGGCAAATAGTGTACGTGGAACATACGCATCATCGATAATGGTGCTGGTGTCCTAAGAGCATGATATCAATATAGAAATAAACATATACAAGCAATGCGGATAGCATGAATATGCGGAAACCAAATAATCAACACAGGGCAAGTATAATGAATATGCAAGGGTGTGCGTGTAGGTGTAAATCTATTCTAGGGTTCGCGACTATGAACTACACTAGTCACTTCTAACCCTACACTATCCATAGTACACCTAATCTATCATATCCACGACACACTATAACTATCAAGCATAATGTACAGTATACTAACTACGGACTGTGGGGGTGCTATACGCCATCCACCCGACTTCCCCCAGTAGATATAATCTACTCACCTTGCTTCTCGTGTGCCAAAGCCGATGTCGCCATCTTCATCTCCTTTGCCTCAACATCACACGGGGTACCTACAAGTATATCACAATGCTAAAGCACATGAAAATCACATCGGAAACCAAAACAGCACACGCTACTCGCATAGGTAAAAACCTATCGCTTCGCATATAAACACGATCAACATCCACCTGTCATTGACGTCCAAACGCCACCCGACATGAACGAATCACCAAATACCAAAATCCATGCTAAAACAAGTCTCAAATCATGAACCAACATAGGAAAATCATCCCAGATTTCACCCTAGATGGAATCAGTCAAAACTAGACATACCCAGGGTCAAGAATAGAGGAAATGGGGGCATGCACACAAAACGAGGCAGATCTACCCTGCTCTGGCCGCAATTTGCGGCCAGAAGGAATTAATTGGCAGCCTCAGTTTGGAGTTGGGGGCTAGGGTTTGGTGTGGTGGTTCTATAATGCCTGCACATCTCACTGCCATCCCAGTTTCATTTTGGGGTCTCGGGGTGATAGCAGATTCCACAAAACACTCCCAGATTTCCAGTTTTTTCCAATATCGGTTCCGTAATTCCGTATTCTGGTTCTAGTTCCAGGTTTGGGTTCAAATTAGCATCACATAAGGGGTTCTAAGGTCACCACAATCCTCAATTCCATCTTTGATTTCAGTTTTTACCCTAAACCATAACTAGAAATCTCTAAAGTCTACAAAATGACACAATATCGATATGAAACTAGAATTGATGCACAAGAAATGAGATACTACTCTAATAGGTGCAGAAATTACCTCCTTTGGCAACTCAAGAAAATTCTTGAGTTGCTCAAAGTCCTCCAAATCCAATCTTGCTAGGTTCAATGTGTAGCTAGTGAGCTTGGGAGTAAGTTTTGTGAAGTGGGAATGGGGTTTTAGGTTGGATTTCATGGTGGATCTAGGGTTTTATGAAGAGGGAGAGTGAGGGGGAGAGGGCAGCAGCAGCTCAATGGGAGAGGGGAGAGAAAATGAGAAGGGAAATGATGGGGGCATGGTTTAAAAAGTGAGGGTTGACTTGTTCTCTCTCTCTCTCATCATCACATACTTTTTCTTTCCCTTTTCTTTTCTTCTCACTCAAATAGTGAATCCAAATGAACCATGGCAACAAAAAATGTAACACAAGTGTAATAAGTGTAAAAATGATATGTGCACATTTTTGCACAAAAATGCTAAAAATCCAATTAGCGATTTTTAATCGCGATTAACACTAAATTAGCATATAACTAGTCTTAAAAACTTTAAATTGGCATAATCCCATAAAATACCCTATTTTAGAATTTTCCAAAATTTTCCAAAATTTTCCCCATTTATTTGTATTTAATTATACCCGAATATTAAAATATTCATTAAAATAATATTAAATTATAAAAATTCCCGAAAATAATATTTTATTATTTTGGAAATGTTACAATCTACCCCCCTTAAAGAAATTAGGTCCCCGAATTTAAATTTAAAACCCCCAAGTACTAAAACATTTCGATACAAATTCCAAGTCGTCGGGGCTCCGAAATTATCAATACATAAAACGTCACAGCGCAATATATGCGCAGAAGTAATGAGCAGATAACTCAAAAGCAACACTCCATCAAGCATCTCGCAATCATCGGAGTCATGGTAAAGACACAAATGTCAAATCCAATAAAAAATCAATATGATATGGATCAGAACTATACATGTAGACATCCAATCTATACATGTAAATAGCTGATGCAAATGTATGCCAAATCTTTTTAAGTCGCTGTGCGATGCGTGTAACACTGCACAGTGGCGGACATTTTTCACATGAAAATAACTATATACTTATATATATATATATATCCTTTGTTTAATAGGTACGTTCCGCCGTTTTGAAAACAATTTAGAAGGGTTTCCTGTTTTTAAAACGTTCCGTGTCATATCGGACACGTAGGTATATACTGAGACTATAGCTCGCTTTTTGGAAATCCCTTCGATAGCTATCGATGCATGCAAAATATATCCAGGTACTGTCCTCTGACTAGTCCTGCTCGGTATGAAAACAATTATCCAATATCATAAAAATGTACTGCTCCAAAAGGAATAAATCTCAAAAATGCACATAACACCACCCTGTGCGTCTGGTGCGCACGGAAATCAAAATCCATATATGTGCTAAACAGGTGCACAAAACAACATCTAGGTGCAACGGGTGTGCACGAAGCATCTGTCATAGGCAACGTATGTGCCTGACAGCCAAAAATCCGGTGCATCTGACATGCACGAAGAAATCTCGATTTAGTACATCGGGTGTGCACCAAAATCGTATCTCAAAACATGCGCCCAACATGCGCGAAAATCCAAATCGGTGCATCCCTCGTGCACGAATGAAAATCTAAACCCTGCGCACTCAACATGCATGGAATCACGAAATCCAATAGCAACCGCCGAACATGCGTAAGTCAAACCAAAAGCACGGAGTGCAAGAATCAATCATCAGTATCAGGGTCAAAGTCGACGATATAATGCGGCTCAATCAAAATCAAGTGTACCGCAAAGGAAATCTCACAACCGGGTGCATCAGCGTGCACAAATCAAATCAAAACACTAAAAGTGCATGAAACTATGCTGGAAGCGTAAATCAAATCACTGGCATAAAATAGGCATGAAATCGCAATCAACACCCCAAGAGTAATAACTATGTGCAAGGTATAAATACCCAGTAAGTGCAACCATGGTGCACAAATCAAATATCATGGAACTCAGTCATCAAGACGAAATCATGCGAATAAATCTCCCAAAATACCGAAATCCAAAGCAACGGATACGTGATAGTCAAATCACCAAAATCACAAATCATGAATACCGTCGTCGGTATATCCTTCTTCAGGGTCGAGAAGGTACCGGAACATCCGATGCTAGCGGCGCAAGATATCTACTTGCCTCTTGCTCGCGGCTGGCGTCCTCTGCCTCTGGTTTCCTGATCTTTCCTGTAGATTACCAATCTCGCAATCCATCGGCTCATCGGCCCGGTCAGGTGTGCTGACAGGAACGATTCCGTTCTGGCACTTCTTTGGAAATCTCTCGGTCAATCCTCACGACTGCTCGTAAAGCAATATGTCACTGGCGTCGGCCTCCGGCCCTCTCAATGCACATCACGCATCTACTCCTGGTGCAAATCTTATAGCAGCAGTGTACTGGAAGGAATCCTACTCAAGGTCTCTTCTGATCTCGCCTAAGCCAAACTGTAAGAAGGCTGTTACTCTGGCGTAATCTTTCCTCGCTTTCTGAACATCTGCACCCTTAGTACAACATCTCCTCGAAAGCTGGTCGCATCTCAATGCCTCTGTAAGCATATCAGGCCTCTGGTCTCGACGGGAAGTAATGACAGTTCATCAGCGTCTCGCACGAACCTCTTGTCCCGCTTGTCTGTATCATCGACCATTCGACGTCGCGCCTTTATCTGCGCACTGCAATGTCCTCGGCTACGGTCCATCCGAATTCTCTAACACGGACTCGAAATCACGAACTCGGTATCTTCATCACTCAGTAGAAGATATCTAGACGAACACGTCCCCAGCGTGCATATCGCATCTCTGATGTCAGCGGAGTGAAACGTCATCTCGTCGAAATCTCGTGCGAACTCTTTACTCCACCTTGCTCCAAAATCGACTGATTCGGACTCATCTCATCATGGCTAAACAGACTGCGCTCCAACGGCTACGCTCGTATCTGGAGTCTCCCAAGCAGTGTCCCATCACATGATATCCGAATGATGTCGAATCGTCCGATCGGCTCGTCAGAACCTCATAATCCCCTAAGAGCTCAACATCTCAGGTACAGTTTAATAGTATCGAGTACATGCCACAGCGTCGGTGGTCCAGCCGTTGAAGGGCAAACCCAAGCCTCACTAATGGCGCCGAGGAACCGCCGCAAACCCTGAGGTTCAAAGGCTTTCACACGGTCATTAAGTCGAGTTAGGGTTTCATTCTTCTAGAGGGTCCATAGAATCACCTGCATGTCTTTCCGTATACTTTAAACTTGGAAAGTAGGCTCCTGACATTCGATCGTCTCAATCGACTCTCAACGAATCTGCGTGAAGTCGCCTCTAGCTGGAATCAATCTACCTGATGACCTCGCATCGAGGTAAGCAAACTAACCACATGTCCTAGTCATTAATCCTCGGTGACTAGCGACTCACCGTCATAAATAAGCGACATATCAACGGTCATCACATCCTGGCTGGCCTCTAACAGTAGCTCAATCCTCTGGTGCCGATCAGAACACCCGGGAAATCTCGCAACAGCGATCTGTCAAACGCTCATAGTGCGGAAACACAAAATACGAAGCCTCAATGCAACCGTATGCCTCGGGAATCACGCCCTGGTCAGTCCTTGTCCACGACGAGCTCATGCTGAAAACTCGAGCCGTAGCTCACTCTGCCCGTGCAATCGCGGCAGCAAAACCACAACCAGTATCGATGAAGATAGATCATAGGAAGGAATATAATACTGTGCAAGGAAATGTACATCCTAAGGTTTCTTAAGCGGAGTGGCGTGTCGTAAGTATGCCGCGGAACATACCAACGGTACGTCACTCTACTTTAGTCACCTATTCCATCAACTAAGGATCATCCTACACGACGAAAGTTCGGGTCTAATACCCCCTCGACTAAGTCTAAGTTCCGTAAGGTCAAGCCTAAGTTCCGTATATATATAAACGCCCTACGCTCCACATAGTCAAACTTAGACTCGAACCAAGGTCAACCTAGCGCTCTGATACCAACTTTGTCACGACCCGAAAGAGCACGTGACTGGCCCTTGAACCATATGAAGTCTATAGGACTCCATCTGATCCAAGTAAGCCAAAAGCCCAGAAATCTAAAACCATTTTAAGTAAATAAAGAAAACTGGTTTTAAAAAAGTGAAGGAAAACATGTTTGAAGTCAAGGTTTTTAAATAACTAAGCCGAATGTGCATTTTTAAAATGTAAAGTCTTTTAAAAAAAATTCCGGCAGAGTTTCTTTTGTAAATACTGGCCCCGAACGGGGTACAACAAGAACAATATATATATACAATGAATAAAAGGCATCCCCAAGCGGGAGCTAGCTCTTCGTCAATCGACGGTCACAACCACACAAGAAATAATAATATACAACGCCGAAAGGCGAGGGTCAAATCAAAAGAACTCAATAAGCATGAAAACCGCAATACTACTAAGCGCGACTCTAAGGTCAAATAATGCATCACTAATGTCTAAGTCTGAAACAATATACAAGTTTTGATTGATGGAAATTCTAGATACAATGAATAATACAAGTATAATGGTGGTTCTTGATGCAAAAGAATCCACCTACCAAATGCAATTCACCCGCAAGGAAGCAGTGTGCCAGAAATGCCGCAAAGAAACCTGTACGGCAAAACCTGCAAGAACTGTGGCACAACGGGGGTGAGTTGCCAACTCGTGAATAGAGAATATCTACAAGCAGAAACCGAATGCAAGACATAATCCTAGGTCAACAATCAGTATAATATAAACCACAAGAGTACGTCTGAAGCATAATAAGGTGGCAATGTAACATCTAAACATGTATGTAGTGCCAAGTACTCAGGTAATAACATGTCATCAGTATAAGGTATGTCTTCATGAAGTAAATATGAATATCAATACACATATATTAGCGTCCCATACCACTAATATTGGTGTAAGGGTATATATAACAGCGCCCTCATACCCTGTTATATATACAAATGAAGTATGATCAATGTAAATCCAGTCTGTATATGATCAAGTCTGTATAAACGTGGAACCCGTCCACCCGTCACCCAATGACAATAAGCATCATGTATGCAAATATGAGGATATAAACAAAATCATGGAAAAACATCATGAAACCCATGCCTAGCATCGACACGTAAATCCTCGTCCATATGGGGCTCCGCCTGCGGTATCGGCCCTCGGCCCCGGCAGTACGGGTCACCCCATGCCCTCATTCATATGGGGCTCCGTCTGCGATATCGGCCCTCGGCCCCGGCAGTACGGGTCATCCCATGTCCATCTCTCAACTCCGGTCGGTATCCTCCAGATATCCGCCGAGCTCAAATACAATCACCGGTAGGTAGTAGTCCCTCTGCCAGGCTCACCGTCTACTACAAAGCGAAACCGTTCTCGCCCCGGGGTACCATACCGGGTCCACCATGTACCCGTAATCGGCCTCATCCGCCTCCTCGAATCGGGTTTCACATGTCGCTCTTAGCACCGAGAAAACACATGGTGGACGCACTGAAATATCATATCAAGGGTAACCGGGTTTTTAACACAATTATATATTCTCTTTAGAAATGCCCACGGTTCCCAAATCCAGAAATATCATGGAAACAACATATCTCAATGCGTATAATCAAAAACATGATGTATGCGACATGTAAGAAAGGTAAGCATAATCATAAGTCATGCAACATGGAAATAGTAATGTGCACATGTCGAGGGAAACCGCTCTTTTAAAACGAATCAGTTTTGAAGAACATCATGCGGTTCCCAAATCTCTAATCAAGTCAGAATCATCTATATTTGTGTACAGGTATAAGTGTACAATATGCCATGGAAGAATCACATCATGAATGCAACAGTACTACAGTGTAGTGGCATGGCAATTATCGATGATGAAATGTGTGAGCCGGCAAATAGTGTACGTGGAACATACGCATCATCGATAATGGTGCTGGTGTCCTAACAGCATGATAACAATATAGAAATAAACATATACAAGCAATGCGGATAGCATGAACATGCGGAAACCAAATAAACAACACAGTGCAAGTATAATGAATATGCAAGGGTGTGCGTGTAGGTGTAAATCTATTCTAGGGTTCGCGACTATGAACTACACTAGTCACTTCTAACCCTACACTATCCATAGTACACCTAATCTATCATATCCAGTACACACTATAACTATCAAGCATAATGTATAGTATACTAACTACGGACTGCGGGGGTGCTATACGCCATCGACCCGACTTCCCCCAGTAGATATAATCTACTCACCTTGCTTCTTGTGTGCAAAAGCCGATGTCTCCATCTTCATCTCCTTTGCCTCAACATCACGCGGGGTACCTACAAGTATATCACAATGCTAAAGCACATGAAAATCACATCGGAAACCAAAACAGCACACGCTACTCGCATAGATAAAAACCTATCACTTCGCATGTAAACACGATCAACATCCACCTGTCGTTGACGTCCAAACGCCACCCGACAGGAACGAATCACCAAATACCAAAATCCATGCTAAAACAAGTCTCAAATCATGAACCAACATAGGAAAATCATCCCAGATTTCACCCTAGATGGAATCAGTCAAAACTAGACATACCCAGGGTCAAGAATAGAGGAAATGGGGGCATGCACGCAAAACGAGGCAGATCCACCCTGCTCTGGCCGCAATTTGCGGCCAGAAGGAATTAATTGGCGGCCTCAGTTTGGAGTTGGGGGCTAGGGTTTGGTGTGGTGGTTCTATAATGCCTGCACATCTCACTGCCAACCCAGTTTCATTTTTGGGGTCTCGGGGTGATAGCAGATTCCACAAAACACTCCCAGATTTCCAGTTTTTTCCGATATCGGTTCCGTAATTCCATATTCTGGTTCTAGTTCCAGGTTTGGCTTCAAATTAGCATCACATAAGGGGTTCTAAGGTCACCACAATCCTCAATTCCATCTTTGATTTCAGTTTTTACCCTAAACCCTAACTAGAAATCTCTAAAGTCCACAAAATGACACAATATCGATATGAAACTAGAATTGATGCACAAGAAATGAGATACTACTCTAATAGGTGCAGAAATTACCTCCTTTGGCAACTCAAGAAAATTCTTGAGTTGCTCAAAGTCCTCCAAATCCAATCTTGCGAGGTTCAATGTGTAGCTAGTGAGCTTGGGAGTAAGTTTTGTGAAGTGGGAATGGGGTTTTGGGTTGGATTTCATGGTGGATCTAGGGTTTTATAAAGAGGGAGAGTGAGGGGGAGAGGGCAGCAGCAGCTCAATGGGAGAGGGGAGAGAAAATGAGAAGGGAAATGATGGGGGCATGGTTTAAAAAGTGAGGGTTGACTTGTTCTCTCTCTCTCTCATCATCACATACTTTTTCTTTCCCTTTTCTTTTCTTCTCACTCAAATAGTGAATCCAAATGAACCATGGCAACAAAAAATGTAACACAAGTGTAATAAGTGTAAAAATGATATGTGCACATTTTTGCACAAAAATACTAAAAATCCAATTAGCGATTTTTAATCGCGATTAACACTAAATTAGCATATAACTAGTCTTAAAAACTTTAAATTGGCATAATCCCATAAAATACCCTATTTTAGAATTTTCCAAAATTTTCCAAAATTTTTCCCTATTTATTTGTATTTAATTATACCCGAATATTAAAATATTCATTAAAATAATATTAAATTATAAAAATTCCCGAAAATAATATTTTATTATTTTGGAAATGTTACACGTAAGTATGGGATGATGTATATATACACACGTATACCTAGACATGGATGATGAGGATTGTACATGATATTTGGAGATGAATCGATGAGATTGGACATGGTGCCATGAGATCGGTGATATGATGTGATTCGTATTATGAGATACGACATGAGATTTTAGGGGGCCCTAGGGCGTGTGTTTTCATACACGCATATATATATCGATGGTATCAGTTTGTACTACACTTAGATCAGTACCCTGGTTCATGCGATATGATGATAAGGATACCAGATAAATGATGAGATGAATGTAATATTTGACCCGTACCCAGATTTAGGATGTCGTACGATAGATTTACCATACGAGCTTTATATTGATGATAGATCCGCACTCTTGACTCGAGGATTTCAATAAATATATTGTATCGTACGCGGTACTATTGTGGCGAGATCATCGACTATTATATGTGTGTGTGTGTGTCGACTCAGATTTAGGTGGTTTCCGTACCCTTTCGATTGGCTTGTTATTTAGATCTGTAGTTTACTTAGTAAATGTTAGATTAGACCCGAGTCATACCTATTTCAAAACTAACGAATTGTGAGTATTTTAAAGACAGGCCAATGGACTCTACGGATATTTTCAAAAGACGCATCCTTTCCTAAAAACACCGTAGCCTTTATTTTTCTAAACACCACGATTCGTGTTATTTCAAATGGCAAAACTATATGATAAATATATATTGATGTAGATTCTTCACTGTTGTGTCTATTATTCATTTTCCGCATTTTCTTGCTATTCGCATCGCATTGCATGTTTAAATGTGTTTACTGTTATATTAAACCCATGCTGTCAGGACACTAGCACCATTATCGATGATGCGTATGTTCTACGTACACCTGCTTGCCGGCACACACACTTCATCATCGATAATTGCCATGCAACTACATAGTAGGATTGTTGCATCAGGATATGACTCCTTGTATGACATACTTGCATACATACGTATTTGCACGTACATAGATAATTCTGGCTTGATTTTGGAGATTTGGGAACGGCAAGTTATATTTTAAAATTGGTTTCATTTTATAAGAGCGGTTTTCCCTCGATATGTGCATATTACTGTTCCAGGTTGCATGATATACGGATATTCTTACATTCTGTTATATGTCGCATACATCATGCTTTATGATTATACGCATAAAGATATGTTGTTTCCATGATATTTCTGGATTTGTGAACTGTGGGTATTTCAAAAGAAAGTATGTACTGTTTAAAAAAAACCCGGTTTCTCTTGATATGATATTTTAGCAGCCACCATGAGTTTTATCGGTTCTGATATATATACCCCATGGGAGGAGGAGCCGTGGGCTGTGTGCAGGTACATGGTAGGGCCCAGTATGGTACCCCGGGGTAAGAAAGGGATGCTGTGTATACAGACGGTGAGCCTGGAAAAGTGACTACTACCTAACGGTGATTGTATTTGGGCTCGGCGGATATCCGGAGGATACCGACCGGAGTTGAGAGATGATATGGGCCGATCCGAACTGACGGAGCCCGTGGGCTGATCCGGACTGACGGAGCCCGATATATGAGGATTTACGTGCCGATGCTGGGCACATGTTTCATGATGTTTTTGAGTGTCGATGCTAGACACTCAGTTTCCGTGATTTTGATGTGTCGCGAGGGATACACGTTGATTTATATCCTCATACTTTCATGCATATGCTTTATGATATTTGCATGCATGATGTTTTGTGTCATTGGTTGACCCGTGGACGAGATCCACACGCTTACAGGCATTGATTTCATTGTTGGATGATATCCACATACTTATAGACTTCATGATATAGTTGACACTGATTTCATGTTGATTACCTTGATCATACCTCATATTTATGATATGTTGCTACCTGAGGCACTGACACGAGCACTTGGTATTACACTTGGTATAGATGTTTACCCTTGCCACCTTATAATACTTCAGACTTATTCATATTGAGGATATATTATTACTGATCGTTTGAACTAGTATTGAGTCATACATACGATTTCTGCTCTGTGATGTTTTCTACTCACTAGTTGGTAACTCACCCTCATTGTGCCACAGTTTCTTACAGGTTTTGCCGTACAGGTTTCCTTACGGCTTTGCTGGCACACTGTTTCCATTGCGGGTGATTTGCTTTGGTAGGTGGGTTCACTTGCATCGTGACCACCATTGTACTCATTTATTTTCATTTGTATCTAGTAAAATTCCATCAACCAGACTTGTATATTTATTTCAGATTTAGAAAACCAGTTGTGTATTATTTCGACCATAGAGTCGCGCGTTGTAGTATTATGGTTTTCATGATGATTTTGAGTTTCCTTTTGAGTTTTGATCCTCGCCCTTCGGCGTTGTATATTATATTGCTTGCGTGGTTGTGACCGTCGATTGACGAAGAGCTAGCTCCCGCTTGGGGATGCCTTTTATAATTATGCATATATTATTCTTGTTGTACCCCGTTTGGAGCCCGTATTTATAAAAAAAACTCTGCCGAAATTTTCAGAACAGACTTGAGGATTTAAAAATACATATTCGGCTTACTTATTTAAAAACATTGTTTTTAAAACATGTTTTCTTCACTTATTTAGAACTAGTTTTCCTTCATTTATTATTTAAAATGGTTTTAGATTTCTGGGCTTTTGGCTTACTTGAATTAGATGAGTGTAACATTTCAGAAAAACTAAAATATTATTTTTAGGAATTTTTATAATTTAATAATATTATATTGAATATTTTAATAAGGCGGTACAATTAAATACCGATAAATTGGGGGAAAATTTTGAAAATTATGGAAATTACTAAAAGAGGGTGTTTCATGTGAATTATGCAAATTTTAAGTTTTTATGATTTATTTGACACAATTTTAGTGCTAATCGCGGATTAAGCGTGTTTTGTGCACATAGCATGCACAAAGTCTTTTTCACACTTATGCATTTTTCTACCATGGTTTCATTTTGGTTTCCTATTCGATTCTAATAGATGAGAAGAGAAAAAAAAAAGAAATCATTAAACTAAGAGGCATGGGCAAGTGAGAGAAGAGAGAGAGCTGAGGGGTTCTTTGACTTGGGCTCCATTCCTCATCTTCATCATTTCCCCTTCCACCTTCAGCTCAGCTGCTGCCTCCTCTCTCCCTCCTTCATTTGAACCCCTAAACTCCATTAAAAAACTTCTCCAAAGTCCCTCCCCACTTCACTAAAAAGATGCACAAGCTCACTAGTTACACCATGGACTAAGAAAGCTTGCATTTTGGACACTTAGGGCAACTTACGAAAATTCTGGAGTGGCCAAATGAGATATTCTCCCAACCATTAGCCTAGTATTTCTATTTCTTTTGCATCCAGGTTAACTTAAAACCGATATAGTGATGTTTAATGAGATTTGGAAATTTATAGTTAGGGTTTGAGGGAAACTTGATTGAGATAGTGTAATTAAGATTAGTAGAGACTATACAACCCCTGTGGTGATATTATTTTGGATTAAAACCTTAGACAAATCCCAGGTTGCGAACTTTGAATTCTGCAGATACGGAAAATTGTGAGAATTGTGTATGGAAATTGGAATCTGCTAACACCTGGGTAACCTGAAAATTATTTTGCAAGGACAGAAACACCAGCAGGCAACCTAAGACCCCCCATTGAAACCCTAGCCCCTATATCTCAATTCAGGCCGCAAATAAAGTCTTTCTGGCTGCAAATTGCGGCCAGACCTGGTCCAAATGGGCTTGTGTTTGGTCTGTAGCTCCATATCCTGTAAACTAGACCCTTGGCATATGCAAAATTGACTAATTTGACCTAGGGTGAAATCTGGGACCATTTTCAAAAGTTGCTGTTTTGATTCGGGTTTCGTTTTGCGTATTTTGAATTCTAAATTCTCGTATTTGTGTTTTACCTCGATCACTTGACGTTCGCACGACGATATCGAGGGTTGTTTGATGGTTTTGAAAGCATAATCCATAGGTTCTAACTATAGGCCTTAGCATGTCGTTTTAGTTTTCGTATGTCGTTTCGTCTTCGAATTGGATTTTAATACGCTTTGCAATACGTTATGATGTGTTGGTACCCCACGAAGACTTCGAGACGACAAGAAAGCACGTGGCAGCGTCGGCAACGGAAAGCAAAAGCAAGGTGAGTAGATTATATCTACGGGAGAAGTCGGGTGGATGGCGTATTGCACCCCCGCAGTTCGATGTTTAGTATACTATATATACTATATTTATATGATAGCTTATGTGTGACATGGATATTCAGGATACGATTAGGTGTAAAATAGTTATATTAGGGTTTTGTAGAAGTAAACTAGCATAGCTTCTTAGTTGCGAACCGTAGAATAGATTTACACCCACACGCACACACATGCTTACTTGTTATACTTATACCTGGATGATGAGGATAGTGGATGATATTTGAAGATGAGTCGATGAGATTGGGCATAGTGCCATCAGATCGGTGATATTGATGTGGTTCGTAATTGGGATACGGCATGAGGATTTAGCGGGCCTTTGGACGTGTGTTTTACATACGCATTTATATCTATATAGATAGTATCAGTTTGTACTAGACTTAGATCAGTACCCCAGTTCATGAGATATGATGATAAAGATACCAGTTAATTGATGAGATAAATATGATATTGACCCGTACCCAGATTTGGGATGCCGTACGATGATTTACCATACGAGCTTTATTGATGATAGATCCGCACTCATGACTCGAGGATGTCATATGATATTGTATCGTACGCGGTACCATTGAGGCAGGATCACCGACTATTATATGTATATATGTATCGACTCAGATTTAGGTGGTTTCCATACCCTTTCCATTTGCTTATTAGTTAGATCTGTAGTTACCTTGTAGATGTTAGACTAGATCCGAGTCATACCTATTTCAAAACTAACGAATCGTGAGTATTTTAAAGATAGGCAAGGGACTCTACGGATATTTTCAAAAGACGGATCTTTTCTTAAAAACACCGTAGCCCTTATTTTTCTAAACCCCACGATTTGTGTTATTTCAAATGGAAAAACTATATGATATAGATACATTGATGTAGATTATTCACTGTTGTGTTTATCATTCATTTGCGGCATATTCTTGTTATTCGCATCGCATTGCATGTTTAATTATGTTTATTGTTATATTAAAACCATGATGTCAGGACACCAGCACCATTATCGATGATACGTATGTTCCACATACACCTGTTTGCCGGCTCATACATTTCATCATCGATAATTGCCATGTCACTACACAGTAGGACTGTTGCATCAGGATATGACTCCTTGCATGACATACTTGAGTACACACATATTGTACACCTATACTTGCATACATACATAGTTGCACATACATAGATGATTCTGGCTTGATTTTGGAGATCTGGGAACCGCAAGATATATTTTAAAACTGTATTCATTTTAAAAGAGCGGTTTCCCTCAATATGTGCATATTACTATTCCACATTGCATGATATACTGATATGCTTACATTTCTTTTTTATGTCGCATACATCATGCTTTATGATTATACGCATTGAGATATGTTGTTTCCATGATATTTCTGGATTTGGGAACCGTGGTTATTTCAAAAGAGAGTATGTATTGTTTTAAAAACCCGGTTACCCTTGATATGATATTTCAGTGCGTCCACCATGTGTTTTCTCGGTTCTGAGAGTGGCATGTGAAACCCGATTCGAGGAGCGGTAGGCACCGTCTGCGGGTACATGGTGGGCCCGGTGAGGTACCCCTGGGCAAGAAGACTCGTATATGTTGGACGGTGAGCCTGGCAGGGGAGTACTAACTACCGGTGATTGTATTTGAGCTCGGCGGATATCCGGAGGAAACCGACCGGAGTTGAGAGATGATATGGGCCGATCCGGACTGACGGAGCCCTATGTATATAAAGATTTACGTGCCGATGCTAGGCACAGGTTTCATGATGTTTTCGAGTGTCGATGCTAGATACTCAGGTTCTATGATTTTGATATGTCGCGAGCGACACATGTTGATTTACATTCTCATACTTCCATGCATATGCTTTATGACATTTACATGCATGATGCTTATTGTCTTTGGGAGACATGTGGACGAGATCCACATACATACAGACATTGGTTACAGAGTTGGATGATATCCACATATTTATAGACTGCATAATATAGTTGACATTGATTCATATTGATTACATTGATCATACCTCATATATCTGATGTGTTTTTACCTGAGGCGCTGACACGAGCACAAGGGATTATACTTATGTATAGATATGTACCCTGGCCACCTTTTCATGCTTCAGACTTATTCATTTGAGGTTTATATATATATCTGATCGTATTGACCCAGGACCGTGTCATGCATACGATTTCTACTCTGTGATGTTTTCTATTCACGAGTTGGCAACTCACTCCCGTTGTGCCACAGTTCTTGCAGGTTTTGCCGTACAGGTTTCATTACGCATTTTCTGGCACACCGCTTTCTTTCCGGGTGATTGCTTTGGTTGGTGGGTTCACTCGCTTCGTGACCATCCATGTATTTATTTTATTCAGTTGTATCTAGTAATTCCATCAACCAAACTTGTATATTGTTTCAGACTTAGAAAACCAGTTATGTATTATTTCGACCTTAGAGTCGCGCGTTGTAGTAATATGGTTTTCATGCTGATTTTGAGTTTTCCTTTGAGATTTGATCCTCGCCCTTCGGCGTTGTATATTATACTGCTTGCGTGGTTGTGACCGTCGATTGACGAAGAGCTACCTCCCGCTTGGGGATGCCTTTTATTATTGTATATATATTATTCATGTTGTACCCTGTTTGGGGCCAGTATTTACAAAGGAAACTCTGCCGAAATTTTCAGAAAAGACTATAGATTTTAATAAAATGCATATTCGGCTTACTTATTTAAAAACCTTGTTTTTAAAATATGTTTTCTTCACTTCTTAAAACTATTTTCCTTCATTTATTATTTAAAATGGTTTTAGATTTTTGGGCTTTTGTCTTACTTGAATTAGATGGGGTCTTATAGACTTCATATGATTCAAGGGCCAGTCACGGGCTATTTCGGGTCGTGACAATGAGGTCCTATAGACTTCATTTTATTCAAGGGCCAGTCACGGGCTATTTCGGGTCGTGACATATATATAGGTATGTGAGTATGTATATATATATGTATACATATACAGGGATGATGAGGATACTATATGATACTTGGAGATGAGTCGATGTGATGGGCACGATGCCATGAGATCGGTGATATGATTTGTGTCGTGTGATGAGACCCGACATTATATTATAGCGGGTCCTTAGGCGATGTATTTCACACACATGCATACACACACACACACATATATTGATGGTATCAGTATGTACTAGACTTAGATCAGTACCCCAGTTCATGATATATGATGATAAGGATACCGGTTGAATAATGAGATAAATGTGATATTGACCCATACCCAGATTTGGGATGCCGTACGATGGATTTACCGTACGAAATATAATTATGATAGATTCACACTCTTGACTCGAGAATGTCATATGATATATATATTGTATCGTACGCGATACTATTGAGGCGAGATCACCGAGTATTATATATATAGATCGACTCAGATTTAGGTGGATTTCCTTACCCTTTCGACTAGTCTGTTAGTTTAGTCCTCTAGTTACTTAGTAGATGTTAGACCGAGCACGAGTCATACTTATTTCCAAAACTAACGAATCGTGAGTATTTTAAAGACAGGCCAAGGGATACTACGGATATTTCAAAGGATGTACCTCTTCATAAAAACACCGTAGCCCTATTTTCTAAACACCACGATTCGTGCGATTTCAGATATCAAAAAATGTATGACTCGTATATAGGAATGTTAGTTTCTTTATTGCTGCGTTTACTATTCATTTGCCATTTATTCTTCTATTTGCATTGGATTGCATGCTTATATGTATTTTCGTTAATAATGATGAAACATGTTGTTAGGACACCAGCACCATTACCGATGATGTGTATGCTCCACGTACACTTGCTTACCGGCTTACACACATCATCATCGGTAATTGCTATGTCGCGTACACTTTAGAGAATATTATTTCATTAACATAGCTTGCTAGCTGATAGTTCCTATATGTCATTGCTTTCATGTGCTAGTTTAGATATTGCATTCCTTATTTAGATACCAATGCATTTTATATTCATTTGTCATGCAATATTATGGGCCAGTCCGGATTGCTAGACTCCAATATTCAATGTTATTTACACTAGAGATTGTTATTTCAGACTTCCATGAGATTTCTGGATTTGGAGAAACCGCAAAGATTTATAAAACGTATTATCATTTTTAACATACAAAAGTGCGGTTTTCTCCTGATATGATTTGAGATATGACCACCATAAGTTTTCTCGGCACTTGAGCGATATCATACACCCGATTCGAGGAAGAGTAGGTACCGTCTGTGGGTGGATGGTGGACTCGGTACGGTACCCCGGGGCGAGAAGGTCGCAGATGATAGCGTTGAGCCTAAGACAGGGGAGCACTACTGACCGGTGATTTTATTGTAACGCGTCGGATATCCGGAGGATATGGACGTGGTCTTTTATTTAAGGATTTGGGCCAGTCCAGATAGCCGGAGCTCTAGATATTGATATTTGATATAGGCCAGTCCGGATAGCCGGAGCCTGAAGTATCGAGATATGAGATTTATATTTTGTGTCGATGATTGACCCTGATTTTCTGCAAGATTTCATTGATGATACTTGATCTTATACGGAATCTCACTGAGATACAAAAGTTTCCACATTTAGATGCATTCTGTTTTCAAGCATTCATACATCATATTTATGATATATTGCAACCTGAGACACTGACACGAGCACATGGGATTACACTTATGCATAGATGTTTACCCTTCGCATTATATTATGCTTCAGGCCATATTATTATTTGAGGATATTATGATCGTATGACCTAGGTTTGAGTCATACATATAATTTCTGCTCGGTGATGTTTTCTTCTCACGAGTTAGCAACTCACCCCTGTTGTGCCACAGTTTCTTGCAGGTTTTGCCGTACAGATTTTTCCTTGGTGGATTTGCTGGCACATTACTTCATTCCGGGTGATTACTTTGGTAGGTGGGTTCACTCGCATCGTGACCACCATTGTACTTTATTATTCCAGTTGTATCTAGTAACTCCATCAACCAGAATTGTATATTTATTAGACCTAGAAGACCAGTTGTATATTCTTTCGACCTTAGAGTCGCGCACTGTATTATTATGGTATTCTTGATGATATTGATTTCTTTTGAGTTATGAACCTCGCCCTTCGGCGTTGTATACTATATTGCTTTCGTGGTTGTGACCGCCAATTGGCGAAGAGCTAGCTCCCGCTTGGGGATGCTTTTATGTAAATTATTCATGTTTGTACCCGTTTGGAGCCAGTATTTACAAAGGAGACTCTGCCGAAATTTTTCAGGAAAATATGATGTTGCTTTTAAATGTTTTATGCCACTTATCTTATTAATATCACTTGCTTTAAAATAAGTTTTCCTTCACTTCTCTTTAAAATGGTTTAGATTTCTGGGCTTTTGGCTTACTTGAATTAGATGGGGTCCTATAGACATCATATGATTCAAGTGCCAGTCACGTGCAAATTTCGGGTCGTGACAAAGTTGGTATCATAGCGCTAGGTTAACTTTGGTTTGAGTCTATGTTTGACTATACGGAGTCTAGGGCGTATATAAATATTCAGAACCTTGACTTGACCTTACGGAACTTAGACTTGGTCGAGGGGGTATTAGACCCGAACTTTCGTCGCGTAGGTTGACCTTGGTTGATGGAGTAGGTGACTTAAGGAGAGTGTCGTACCGTGTGTATGTTCCGCGGTATACTTACGATACGCTACTCCACATAAGAAGACTTAGGATGTACATTTCCTTGCACAACATTATTCATTCATATGATCTATCCTCATTGATATCGGTTTATGCTTTTGCTTCGTCGATTACACGGGCAGAGAGAGCTACGGCTAGAGTTGCGTCAGCACGAGCTCGTCACCGACGAGAACTGACCAGGGCGTGATTCCAGGGACATACGATTGCATAGATATATCATCTTATTGTGTTGTCGCGCCATGAGCGTTTGATGGATCGCTTTTACAGGATTTCTCGGACGTGCAGATCAGCACCAGAGGATTGGGCCACTGCTAGAGGCCAGCGAGAATGTGATGACCGACAAGGCACCGATTATTTGATGATTGAGGCACTGTTTAGCGTGCGGACGAATGAGCCAATTATTGCTGCGAATGAAGAGATATCGCCCCAGATGCTTGGAGCTATTGCAGCACGTGTTGCACTTAGAGATGTAATAGAAGATCTTTGGTCACCCATTTAGGAATGACTAGGACATGTGATTCGTTGCATACCTCGATGCGAGTTCATCAGATTGATGGATTCCAGTTAGAGAAGACTTCACGCAGATACGTTGATGAGTCAAAAGAAAACGATCGAATGTCAGAAACCCATTTTCCATGTCTAAATTATTCGGAAAAACATGCAAGTAATTCTGTGGACCCTCTAGAAGAATGAAACCCTAACTCGACATTATGACTATGGGAACGCTTTCGAACCATAGGGTTTACAGCAGTTCCACGGTGCCATTAGTGAGGCTTGGGTTTGCCCTTCTACGGTTGGTCCATAGGTACTGTGGCATGTACTCGATATTATTAAATTGTACTCAAGATGTTGAGCTCTTAGGGGATTATGGAACTTTGATGAATCGATCGAAAAGTTCGACGTCGTTCGGATATCATGAGATATGATACATTTCTTAGGAGACTCCAGATATGAGTATAGGCCTTAGAGCGCAGTCCTTGCAGCCACGAGGAGACGAGTCCGAATCAGTCGACATTAGAGAAAAGTGCAGTAAGAGGTTCCTATGAGATCTTGATGAGATGACGTTCCACTCTGCTGACATCAGAGGTGTGATACGCATGTAGAGGCGTTGTACATGGATATAACTTCCAGAAGGAGTCGTGATGAGTATGCAGCCGTTCCAGAATAAGAAATAAATTAGTAAAGGGTGATAACTTCCGGGCAGTTTGGCAGAAACGAGATTTAAGGGAGACTTCGACATAACCTTTCTGGAATACTATACGAGAAGACTTGGACTCAGGATTGGTCATAATACGCACCCCCAAGTTGGCCAGAGTTCAGCATCGTCGATGAGAAATGTTACGAGTGACCATGACAGTTGGCCAGAGATCTTTAGAGGATGTGCCAGAGCGGAACTGTTTCCGCCATCTTTGATTTCGATATTTTGGGCGATTTATTTGCATGATTGAGATTTTGTGCACCGCAGTTGCACTCGACTTCGATTTGATGTCATTAGAGATGTGTGATTTGGATTTCATACCTATGGTATGTATGTGATTTGATTTGTGCCTTCGATATAGTTTTCATGTACATTTAGTTCTTTGATTTGATTTTGTGCACATTGATGCACGTAGTTGTGAGATTATATATCACGGTATACTTGATTTGGATTGAGATGTGTTGTATACCGTCGATTTCGATTATGATATTCGATATTGTTTTCGTGCACCTTATGCACTTGATTTGGATTCTTGCGCATACTTGACGCGCTTGATGCGATTTTGGTGCACGCCAGATGCACTAAATCAGGATTGTTCGTGCATATCAGATGCACCTGATTATGTTGTCAGGCACACTCGTTGCCCTTGACAGGTGTTTTCGTACACACCCGTTGCACTTAGATTTTGTTCTGTGCACATGTATGGCACATTCATTGGTTTCGATTACCGTGCGCTCCAGACGCACGTGGCATCTTTATATACATTTTTAGGGATTGATTTTCCTTTGAGCAGCATGTTTTTATGATATTTACTATTTCGTATAGTAGCTGAGCAGGCCTAGTCCGAGGACAGTACCTGATTTTGTTTTTTCATGCATCGATAGTTATTGATGGGATTTCCAAAAATGAGCTATAGTCTCAATATTTTCCTACGTGTCCGGGATGACATGAAATATTCTACAGAGAAAACCCTTCTAAATTATTTTCAAAAGGTGGGACGTGTATGTTAAATAAAAGATATATATGTATAGCTATTTTTTCTTAAAATGAACGTCCGCTACTTGTGCTGTAATACGCGCATCGCACAGCAATTTGAAAAAGGGGTTTTTGCATGCTTCTCTATTCAGATGTTTGGACGATTTTACTACGATGCGTACTATATGTATATACTATAGCTTTGAGTATATCATGTTGATTTCCTATTGGACCTTGACATCCGTATCTTCACCATGACTCCGATAATTACGTGTTGCTTGACGGTGTTTTGATTTTTGAGTTATATACTCATTTTTCATGCGCATGTATTACGCTAAGATGTGTTTTAAGTATTGATGATTTCGGAGCCCCGACGATTTGAGTGTTTTGCTAAATGTTTTAGTATTTGGGGGAGTTTTAATTTAAATTCGGGGACCGAATTTCTTTAAGGTGGGAAGATTGTAACGTTTTGAAAATCGTTTAGGTGAAATTTCGGATAATCGGTAAAATAACGGGTATTTTCCATAAAAACCAAGATATAATTATTTTCCAATATAGAATTAATTATACATATTCTAGCTAATGCAATTGCTAATATTTAGTATTTAATAGGTTACTTATAAAATTTCCAGTTTACTAAAATATTTTTCCGTAATTAATTATTTGAAATATTATTTTAAGACTTCACTAATATATTTAATTAGTTATAATTACAAATTTGAATCGATTAATACAAGTTTAGTGCACCATGTCAATTAGATAGCTAGTTGTAATACATTCACTTTCTTTTATTTTTGGTTCTCCATGGTTCTAGAATTTTTTTATAAAACAAAATAAATAATGAAGGAAAAATGAGAAGATAAGGAAGTATGAGGCTAGTTTGACTTAGGGGTTTTGGTGTTTATTATTTTTTTTTCCCTCACCCCCCCCCCCCACACACACATACAATTCACCCTCTTCTCGACGAGCCCAGCAAGAACCCCCCCCCCAAATTTGTTTCACCCCAAAAGAAAAGAATTAAAATGGAAATGAATAATTAAAGAGTTTGGTGTGAGGATGAGGTATGGGCTTTGCTTTCTTGACTTGGTCATAACCCACACGTCACTCTCTCTCCCCTTCCCACTCTTGGCCGACCCTTTTCCAGCAGCATCCCCCCCAAAATTTCCACCTCATTCCACCTCCAAAATCCATCAATCTTGCATCAAAAATCCATATAAAATCCCACAAACTCCAAATCCAAGCTCTACCCATTATTCGTTGGCCTATCTAGTATGGATCTTGGAGAAAAGTTGATGTTATGGAAGCTAGGTTTTCATGGTTGATCTCTTGATTGTGTGGTATAAATCTTAACCTATGGTTTACTTGTTGAATTATTACTTTAATTTAGCCTATTAAGTGTTTAAATATGGAATTAGTTGCAAGATTTAATATTCAAGAGAAGGGTTAAATTAAGGTTAGGGTTTTCATAATTTGTTCATGGTTTAATTTTGTAGTTAATATCTAGTGGGCATGCTAAAACTTAATCTTGTTGCTATAATGCTAATTGTAACATTTAAATTATTCGAATTAAGCTAATTTGCAAACTAGGTTTTTGGATTAATGTAATTTAGCGAGATTTAAAATCTAGTAATTGGTTGTGTGACCTAATTAAGATATTAAGTGAATCTTATGGCCACTAAAATTGTTGAAACATTTAGTTTTGTGCTAAAACGGGTAGTTGAGGCTTACTAGGATTTTGAAAATAAATCGATTTATTTATTTCGGGGTTTTGATGAGTTACAACTTATTTCATATAATAATTAGTGGGTTATGAACGCGCACTTAATGCGATTGGGTTTTATGGTTGGGGATTTTCAAGTATGGTGACGCTAGTTGTAGTTTGTGGCGTTGCCGCGGTGCGTTTCGTGCACCAAGTGTGTACGCATCGAATTAATGCGTGTCGTTGACTTGTATTGTTTGTGTCATGACTATTTATATTAATTCTCTTATTTTCCTTATGTACATTCCTAGGATCGAGTGCAGAGGCATCGGATGTGGCGTGGAGAGGGCGGAGCTGGAATCGGATCCGAGTAGCCGAGGCATCCAGGTGAGTAGATATATATCTACGGGGGAAGTCGGGTAGATAGCGTATAGCACCCCCGCAGTTTTGTTGTATAGAACGTGAATGCGTTATTATATATACATATATACTTATATGTTATGAGATGTGTATACTTAGCGAGAAATGCTTAGATGACTTGGGTTAGTGTTAGCGTATTCTTAAAATAGATATTTAGTTAGTTTCTTAGTCGTGAACCCTAGAGTAGTAAATTGCACACACGCACACACATATGCATACCTTTTATTTTCTTATGCGTATATGGGGATATGTATATATATATATATATACATATAGGTATGTGAGTATGTGTGTGTGTGTGTATATATATATATACGTATACATATATAGGGATGATGAGGACACTATATGATACTTAGAGATGAGTCGATGTGATGGGCACGATGCCATGAGATCGGTGATGTGATTTGGGTCGTGTGATGAGACCCGACATGATATTATAGCGGGTCCTTAGGCGATGTATTTCACACACATGCATATATATATATATATATATACACACACACATACATACATACATATATATATGTTGATGGATCAGTGTGTACTAGACTTAGATCAGTACCCCAGTTCATGATATATGATGATAAGGATACCGGTTAAATAATAAGATAAATGTGATATTGACCCGTACCCTGATTTGGGATGCCGTATGATGGATTTACCGTACAAAATATAATTATGATGACAGATCCGCACTCTTGACTCGAGAATGTCATATGATATATATATTGTATCGTACGTGATACTATTGAGGCAAGTTCACCGACTATTATATATATATATATATATAAATCGACTCAGATTTAGGTGGATTTCATTACTCTTTCGACTAGTCTGTTAGTTTAGTCCTGTAGTTACTTAGTAGATGTTAGACCGAGCACGAGTCATACTTATTTCCAAAACTAACGTATCGTGAGTATTTTAAAGACAGGCCTAGGGATACTACGGATATTTCAAAGGATGTATCTCTTCATAAAAACACCGTAGCCCTATTTTCTAAACACCACGATTCGTGCGATTTCAGATATCAAAAAATGTATGACTCGTATATAGGAATGTTTGTTTCTTTATTGCTACATTTACTATTCATTTGTCATTTATTCTGTTGTTCGCATTGCATTGCATGCTTATATGTATTTTCATTAATAATGATGAAATATGTTGTTAGGACACCAGCACCATTACCGATGATGTGTATGCTCCACGTACACTTGCTTGTCAGCTCATACACATCTTCATCGGTAATTGCTATGTCACGTGCACTTTAGAGAATATTATTTCATTAACATTGCTTGCTAGCTGATAGTTCCTATATGTTATTGCTTTCATGTGCTAGTTTAGATATTACATTCCTTATTTAGATACCCATGCATTTTTTATTCATTTTTCATGCAATATTATGGGCCAGTCTGGATTTCCGGAGTCCAGTATTCACTGTTATTTACACAAGAGATTGTTATTTCGGATTTCCATGAGATTTCGGGATTTGGAGAAACCGCAAGGATTTATAAAACGTATTATCATTTTTAAGATACAAAAGCGCGGTTTTTTCTTGATATGATTTGAGATATGTCCACCATGAGTTTTCTCGGCTCTTGAGCGATATCATACACCCAATTCGAGGAAGAGGAGGAACCCGGTAATTTAACCCGGGGTGAGAAGGTCGCAGATGATGGCATTGGGCCTGAGACAGGGGAGCACTACTGACCGGTGATATTATTGTGACGCGCCAGATATCCGGAGGATACCGACGTGGTCTTTTATTTGAGGATTTAGGCCAGTACGAATAGCCGGAGCCCTAAATATTGATATTTGATATAGGCCAGTCTGGATAGCCGGAGCCTGAGGTATCTAGATTTGAGATTTATATTTTGTGTCGAAGATTAACACTAATTTTCTGCATGATTTCATAGATGATACTTGATCTTATACAGAAATCTCACTGAGATAAGAAAACAGTTTCCACATTTAGACGCATTCTGTTTTCAAGCATTTATACATCATATTTATGATATATTGCTACCTGAGGCACTGACACGATCACATGGGATTACACTTATGCAAAAATGTTTACCCTTGCCATTATATTATGCTTCAGGCCATATTATTATTGTCACGACCCGAAATGGCACGCGATTGGCACTTGAATTATATGAAGTCTATAGGACCCCATCTAATTCATGTAAGTCAAGAAATCCCAGAAATCTAAACCATTAAAAGAAAGAAGTGAAGACAACATGTTTTAAAATAAGAGGTTTTTAAATAACATAAGCCGAATATACATTTTAAAGTCTCAAGTCTTTTCTGAAAATTTCGGCAGAGTTTCCTTTGTAAATACTGGCCCCAAATGGGGTACAACATGAATAGTATATGCACAATGAAAAAAGCATCCCCAAGCGGGAGCTAGCTCTTCGTCAATCGACGGTCACAATCACACAAGCAATATAATATACAAAGCCGAAAGGCGAGGATCAAATCTCAAAAGGAAACTCAAAAATCATCAAGAAAACCATACTAATACAACGCGCGACTCTAAGGTAGAATGAATATACAACTGGTTTTCTAAGTCTGAAATAATATACAAGTCTGGTTTATTGAATTTTACTAGATACAACTGAAATAAATAAGTACAATGGTGTTCACGATGTGAGTGAACCCACCTACCAAAGTAATCACCCAGAAAGGAAGCAATGTGCCAGAAAGCCGCAATGAAACCTGTAAGGAAAAAACCTGCAAGAACTGTGACACAACGGGGCTGAGTTGCCAACTCGTGAACAGAAAACATCACAGAGCAGAAATCGTATGTATGACTCAATCATAGGTCAAAACGATCGGTAGTATATATCCTCAATATGATAAAGTCTGGAGCCTGATATGGTGGCAACGGCAAACATCTATACATAAGTGTAATACCAAGTGCTCGTGTCAGCGCCTCAGGTAGCAATATATCATAAATATGAGGTATCATCAATGACATCAGTGCCAACTATAGCATCAAGTCTATAGGTATGTGGATATCATCCAACAATGTAATCAATTCCTGTATGCGTGTGGTTCTCTTCCACGGGTCAACCAATGACACAAAACATCATGCATGTAAATATCATAAAGCATATGCATGAAAGTATGAGGATATAAAGCAACGTGTGTCCCTCGCGATACATCAAATCATGAAACCTGAGTGTCTAGCATCGACACTCGAAAACATCATGAAACCCATGCCCAGTATCAGCACGTAAATCCTTATATATCGGGCTCCGTCAGTCCGGATCGGCCACGGGCTCCGTCAGTCTGGATCGGCCCGTATCATCTCTCGACTCAGGTCAGTATCATCCAGATATCCGTCGAGCCCAAATACTATCACCGGTAGGTAGTAGTCCCTCTGCCAGGCTCATCGCCTACTGCACGGCAGATCCGTTCTCGCCCCGGGGTACCATACCGTGTCCACCATGTACCCGCAATCGGCCTCATCCGGCTCCTCGAATCGGGTTTCACATGTCACACGACCTAGAAAACGCATGGTGGACGCACTGAAATATCATATCAAGGGTAACTGGGTTTTTAAAGCAATACATACTCTCTTTTGAAATAAGCACGGTTCCCAAATCCAGAAATCTCATGAAAACAACATATCTCAATGCGTATAATCATATAGCATGATGCATGTGACATATAACAGAAATGTAAGCATAACCGTACATCATGCAACATGGAATAGTAATATGCACATATCGAGGGAAACCCGCTCCTTTAAAATGAATCCAGTTTTTAAATATATCTTGCAGTTCCCAAATCTCCAAAATAAAGCCAGAATCATCTATGTATGTGCAAATACGTATGTATGCAAGTATGGGTGTACAATATGTGTGTACGCAAGTATGAGTGTACAATAAGTACGTACGCAAGTATGTCATGCAAATGGTCATATCCTGATGCAACAGTCCTACTGTGTAGTAACATGGCTGTTGGATATAGTGCCCACAGGCACGTGATTGCAATGATTGAGGGAGGACCTATACCGGTAGGACAGTCTTACTCGAGAGGTTAGTATACTATCTGGTTTGTCTTTATCATCGTGTACTGTTTTAGGTGACATTGTGGTTCACTATTACACGTTGATAGAGAATATTATGCTACCATGGTTTGTCTTTATCATCGTGTACTGCTTTAGGTGACCTTACAGGTCGCTATTGCACGCTGATAAAGCCCTTAGGATTCTTGCTTGATGACCAGCAGTATGATGGCGATCATATACGTAGGAGCTGGGGTCTATAAGCACATCCTTAAAAGGTCCCTAGTCATGGTAGTTTCGAGACTGGGCATCGATACTCCATTAGTAGACTAGTGTATACAGTCGAGACCCCGACGAGGGGTGGTGGCCGGTCTCATAAGCAATTGGTGTCAGTTGGTTCACCTAAGATGTATACAGGTGCTCATTGGGTTATGAGTACACCGGACAGGACTCGCCGGGAATATGCTAGTTGGTATTATACCTAGCGTTAGATAGCAGTTCCCTGGTGACATGTGTACAGGTTAGTTCATCGACCTGAGATCGTCATAAGTCTCATGTGAGTTCCCACTGTGCTTTGATTGCTACCCTACCACGGCTCAAAGGAGTCATGCAAACAGGTTTCAGTTGGGTACAGTCCCGGGCCACATGGAGGCAGTGAGCGGATCGGCAGGGGTTCGTTTCTCCCGGTATTGGGGATGAGGTCACGCTGTGTTTAGGAGAGCCATTACACGAAGTCCTTGGCCAAGGAAGGAGATTTACTGGTAGGTAATCCAGTAGTATCTCAGGGTGTTCTGGGCTACACTCCGACACGACTTGTACCGCTTTTGGGGGTCTGACTTTTACCAACCCCCTAGGCCCGACATGCGATGCTCATAGACGAACAGACCGGACTGTACGAATATTGTCACTGACAGGCTCAGTTGGGTGTCAGGATGAGTTCGCTCATCGACCTCCCTTTTGGTCAATACCTGGTAGCCCGTTACGTACGGCTAATACCTCTGACGTGCTAGTGGTTAAATCCACAGCCAAGGTATTGACGAGTCTTTAGAGTCCCCCACAGACAGTTTCTCAAGTTTCGGGAGAAACGTTGTAGAGGCCGTATGATATATGGAAGGGTTCGATCTTATACGTGCGGTATTGCACGGATCATGATCGGATGGATCATACTAGTGGGCTTTGGTTTAAACCGGATCCTAGTATTAGATTTGTTGGATTACTTTAGTCTCATCGCATTCGCATTCAGTCGGAATGAGGATGCTGGTATGTATATACAGCTGAGGGGTATCCTTGTGATCCGTTACGAGTTTACTTTAGATGTTGCCGGATCTTTTTGTTGGACCAAACATTTGGATTAATGTTTGGATGGTGGAAATAATGAGCAAGAATTCATCATTTTGTGCATTAATTGTGACACATGCAAACCTACTGACTCATGGTCTCTTTTAGTGTGCATATGTCACATTTGATGTTTGATTTGTGTTGATATGATGAGAGGAGAGAGAGGGGGGCTGCCATCTGAGAGGTTTGGTCTTGTATTTTTTGGACTCTCTCTCACTCTCATTTTATCATAGCAAAAGAAGAAAAAGGCTCCTTCTTCTTCTTCCTCTAGCTCAAAACTTCCATCAATGGCATCATCTCTAACCTCCATCCAAGTTATGGATGCAAGAGACAAAGTGATCACAAACATTCTCTACAACACCTTGGACACGTCGGCTAGCACACTTCGTGCCCGAGTTGCTTCGGATGAAGCGGGAGCCTGTAAAAAGACTCGTAGATGTGTTGCCCTTTCCTACGAGGAGATCGAGACCGGAGATGCCGCGAGGAGCTTGGGATGGTGGCCGAAGACTGAAAGACATGGATTGATCGGTATAGCTTTCTGTCCCTTCTCTAGATAGCTAGTTATAGGTTAATGGTTCGATCCGGGATTTAAGCATACGATAGCGCCGGTTTCTAGTTTGAAAAAGTTTTTCCGTTTCCGCATTTTGGCCTCGTACAGACGGCTGGGGCGCTACCGTAGACTAACATGGTATTAGAGCCACGCCATTAACCTTTTCTTGCTTGCTCTAGCATGTTTAGAACTTCGATCGGACGAAAATTCCAAAAACCGCGTTTCCAAGTCATTAGTTTCTGTCGAAATTTTTCTGTTGTCAAAAAATTATTTGGTGTGTTTCAGAAAATCAGGCAGGGTTTTTAGAGAACGCTGCAGAAAAATGGCTGAATGATGTCACTGTAGCGCCGCGGAACTGCGGCCGTAACCCCCTTTCGGCCGCGGTTCCGCCGCAGAACAGTAACGTCTCTGGACCATTTTTCCTACAGTGATTCCTGACTTGAAAAGGGGGTTTCTGGTAATTTTATTTTGGGCCCAGATTTATTTGAGTACTGGGTATTGTGCTTGGGGTCCACTTCGGGAATTTTTTGTCGATCGAAAATTTTAAACATGTTGGTTCACAGTATTTACATTATATCTGCGACCGTGAATGTCATTTGATTGGTAAATCCTGTCTAATTGTTATAGCCCTTTTGGACGGATTTGCGAACGTGACATTCACGTTGATGTTCTGTGTTGTGCTGTGATGTTGCGGATTTGTCATGGTGGATAGTCTGGATGCAATGGTAGTACAATTTGGTTGTATATGTACATTTGATATTGCGGGGCGAGCGTCCGACATGTGGACTGCCGTCACTGCCTGTTTGTATATTATTCTTTTGGGGTACGACCGGGCTGAGGTCGATGTACCCGTTGTATATTTTACTTTCTGTACTAGGATTACCCCGCGGAGGGGTGCACGGGTAGCCGGGTTCTAGAGGGCAACGGGCCCATATCTCATGGCTTTCAGAAGGAGGGGGCTTCACTTTAGAATTGGCAGGCTGTTCGCCGCACTCGTAGGGGGTATAGGTTGACCCATGGAGGGGTGCTCAAGTTACCGGATTCCGTGAAGTGCTGGGTGGTCCATTCACGTTGTTGAAGGGGGCTGCCTCGCTTCAGGTTTTGGCGGGTAACTTGCCGCGCCCGTAGGGGCCTAGGATTTCATTGCACAGGCTATCCACACGACTAGGGGAACGTCGGGTTTCAGTAGCGGCTCTATGAAACCCGGGGATCCCAGATTATCTGTATTGTTCTGTGATGCTTATTAAATTTCTGTGATGTTGCATTTTATCACGCCTTGAGCGAATATTATATATTGATATGTATACTAGTAGATGTTGTATATGTTTTACACCCGCGCTAGTTCAGTCCCCGCTCTGTCGTTAGTTAAGTAACCTAACGGGTGATGACGGGACCCAGTGGAGAATGCGGATGGCATATACGTACATCGTATTTTCGTTCTTTTGTGGTGTGATTAATTGATGGGACTGCATTGATTCGGATCAATGCAAGCTAAACAAACCTATTCTAATTTTGTTGGAACATTTTTCAAAAAAAAACTGTTATTGCAAGGACGTTCTCTTTTTTTTTGCATAGTGGTATTCAGTTATGAATATCCAGCACCTCAGTCGACGAGGCAAGGGCCGAGATCCCTTCACTATAGTCGATTACTTTTTGCTTTGCATCGCGGTATTTAGTTGGAATATCCTGTACCTTATTCTATGGGGAAAGAGCCGAGATCCCTTCACCGTGAGTGACCTCATTAGCAAAGGTTTTGGCCACTATATTTTTATAAAAAGCTATCCGGTTCCTTCAACGATATCAAGTTCATTACGTTAAAGGTTTTTCGCCAAAAACCATTCGTAGCCCTCCGTCATTTCAGACGGGTAGCACGTAGTATTCATGCTATGTTTGTTGGCCTTCGTCAAGGCATAGTGAATGGTAACTGCTTGTTACCTTTCTGCTGCATAGATCGATGCGTTGGTTTGGGACAGTCGTATAGCCTTGTTGGCCTTCGTCAAGGGCTTATATGGATGGGTTTAAATTGACATGGACAATGACGGGTAGAACTTGACATGTGACTTATGATTTGTTGGCCTTCGTCAAGGTCATAAGAGCATAGGGTAAAAATCACATCGGGAGTTTCTAAAGAAACTGTAACTTGCCAGATATGTGCATACCTTCTGGAGTGTGATAACGTGAGTGGATTCCATCACGTTATCATGCGATGATTGTTGGAGATAGTGCCCTCAAAGTCAATTATTGGATCGCAGGTACGTGATTGCAATGATTGAGGCAGGACCTATACCGATATGACAGTCTTGCTCGAGATGATAGTTTGCTACCTGGTTTGTCTTTATCATCATATACATGCTTTAGTTCACTATTGCATGATGATAGAGTCCATAGGATTCTGCTTGACAGCCAGCAGTATGATGGCGATCATATACGTGGGAGCTGGGGTCTGTAAGCACATCCTTAAAGTGTCCCTAGTCGTGGGAGTTTTGAGACAGGGCATCGATACTACAGAGTATACTAGTGTATACAGTCGAGACCCCGACGAGGGGTGGTGGCCGGTCTCACAAGCCACTGGTGTCAGTAGGATCACCTAAGATGTATACAGGTGCTCATTGGGTTATGAGTACACCGGACAAGACTCGCCGGGAACATGCTAGTTGGTATTATACATATCATTAGATAGAAGTTCCCTGGTGACATGTGTACAGATAGTTTGTCGATCTGAGATTGTCATTTGTCTTGTGTGAGTTCCCACCGTGCTTAGATTACTACCCTACCACGCTCAAAGGAGTTGTACAAACAGGTTTTAGTTGGGTACAGTCCCGAGCCACATGGAGGCAGTGAGCGGATCGTCGGGGATTCGTGTCTCCCGGCATTGGGGGTTGATGTCGCGCAGTGCACGGGTGGCAATCACTTGAAATTCTCGGCCGAGGTAGTGGAGAATTACTGATTTGGATCAGTAGTTTCTCAGGTGGTGATGGGCTTCATACCGACACGAATTATCGCGTTATTAGGGGTCTGACTTTATCCACCCCCTAGACTCGATATGCGATACTCTTTAGACGAACGGACCGGACAGTATATTCATTGTCAATGTCAGGCTCAGTAGGGTTTATGGATGAGTTTGCTCGTCAGCTTCCCTTCCAATCAATACATTTGCAACCGTTACGTACAGCTTGTACCTCTGACGTGCTAGAGGTTATACTCAGTGCCAGTGTGTTGATGAGTCATTAGAGTCCCCCACAGACCGTTTCCCAAGTTCGGGCGAAACGTTGTAGAGGCCGTATGGTTTTATGGCAAGGTTCGGAAAATGCACGTGTGTTTTCGCACGTGTCATTTTTTGGGCAGATAATACTGGTCAGTTTTGGTTTAAGCCGGATCCGAGTATTATACTGTGTAGATATAATATTTTTATCTCAGATGCATTTGTATTCGGTCGTAATACAAATGCGGGTATGTTTATACCATTACGGGGTTATCCTGATATTCGTTTCAGGATCAGTTTTGGAAGTTTCCAGTTTCCAGTTTTCTATCGCCCGTCTTTCACATTCGGTTAAAGACGGATTTATCTTTTCTTGGGATGAGTGTGGAAGCTTCTAGAAGAGGTGACTAGGTTTGTGACTCATCACTTGCATTAATGAGTTGATGAGGTGTTTTAAATGAGCCACCATTTTGCTTTAATGTATTTTGTTCTTGCTAGGATATTTGCTTAAGATCTTTGATAATACATTATTGCTGAGGGTTACCTCCCTTACTCCTACACTCACCCCCTCCTCTTTATATTGTGGCCGGCCCCTTCGTTGAGGGAGGAGGATGATTTTTGGAAAAAGAAAGGGTTGTTAAAAATGAGAAGAAAGATTTAGTCCATATATATTTTCATAGCTCATTTTATATCGATCTAAAAGGCAACTTCATTAACCGTTCGTCCATAGCCATGGACGGAACGAGACAAAGTGTTCTACTCATTCTCTACATCATCTTGGTCGTCTCTTTTAGCAAACTTGACGACCGAGCTGCCTCGGTTCAGAAGGGGGGAGCCCGTTTAAAGATCCGTCGACGTGGTGCCACCTGGACGATGAAGACTGGAGATCGAGGAGATCGGAGCAGCCGCAACAAGCGTGGGATGATGGTTGAAGACCGAAGGACTTGGATCGTTCGGTTTAACAATTCTACCCATTTTGTAATTTGTTAGTTTAGCTTTAATGGCAGATCCGGGTTATAGTACGCGATAGCGCCAGTTGTAAAAGTTTTTGTTCCGCATTTGGCGTCTGTTAGACGGCCGGGGCGCTACCGTGGACTTACAGTGGTATCAGAGCCTCACCATTAAGCTATACTAACTTTTGCTAACACGTTTAAAACATCGATCGAACGGAATTTCGAAAATCACTTTTTTCAGTGCCAAACTTTCTGTCGATTTTAAACAGTGTCTAAAAATTATTTTGCACATCTCGGAAAGTTTAGCAGGGTTTTCTAAGCAAACTGTAAAATGTTGGTCACGTGATCCTACAGTATCAACGCGGATCCGCGATCAAACCTAGGGTTTGACCACGCATCCGCAACAAGATTGTAGGAACAGTGATCCAAATTTTTGCAGTTGCTTATTCACAGGAAATTGTGGCTTTTGGTAATATTTGTTTGGGCCCAGATTTTGTTACTGTACAGCAGATGTACGTGGGGCCCACTTCGGGAAATTTTATCGATCGAAATTTTAAACTTGTTAGTATGCAGTACTTACTTTATATCTCCGACCGGGAATGTCATTTGATCGGTAAACAGCGTCTAATTGCTATAGTTCTTTTAGACGGGACTGCCTGTTGTATAATATTCTTTTGGGGCATGACCGGGTTGAGGTCGATGTACCCGTTGTACATATTTTATTTTCTGTACTAGGTTTATCCTGCGAAGGAGTGCACGGATAGCCGAGTTCTGGAGGGCAACGGGTCCGTATCTCATGGCTTTGAGAGGCAGAGGGATCTCACTCTAGAATTGGTAGACTATTCGCCGCACTCGTAGAAGGTACAGGCTGCCCCAAGGAGGGGTGCTCAATTTACCAGATTCCATGAAGTGCCGGGTGTTCCATTCACTATGCTGTGGGGGACTAGCTCGCTTCAGGTTTTGGCGGGTAACTTGCCGCACCCGTAGGGGTCTAGGTTTCATTGCACAGGCTATCCACATGACCAGGGGAACGTCGGGTTTCAGCAGCGGCTCTGTGAAACCCGGGGATCCCAGATTATCTGTATTGTTCTGTGATGCTTATTACTTTTCTGTAATGTTGCATATTATCACGCCTGGAGCGATTATTGTATATTGGTATATATACTATTAGATGTTGTATATGTTTTACACCCGCGCTAGTCCAGTCTCCGCTCTGTCGTTAGTTAAGTAACCTAACGGGTGATGACGGGACCCAGTGACGAATGCGGATGGCATATACGTACATTTTATTTTCGTTCTTTTCTGGTGTGATTGATTGATGGGACTGCATTGATTCTTATCAATGCAAGAATAAAACAAACCTATATTTGATGTTGTTGGAACAAATTTTAAAAGTGTTATTACAAAGACGTTTCTTTTTGTTTTGCAAAGCGATATTCAGTTTAGAATATCCTGCACCTCATTTGACGAGGCAAGGGACGAGATCCCTTCACCGGGAGTGACTCCTTGGGCAGAAGTTTGCGTCAGGATAATAACTTCATTACAGTCGATTACAAGTTGCTTTGCATCGCGGTATTCAGTTAGAATATCCTGCACCTCATTCCACGAGGAAAGTGCCGAGATCCCTTCACCGGGAGTGACCTCTTTAGCAAAAGGTTTTCGTCACTATATTTTTATAAAAAGCTATCAGGTTCCTTCAACGAGATAAAGTTCATTACGTTAAAGGTTTTTCGCCAAAAACCATCCGTAGCCCTCCGTTATTTCTTATGGATGGTCGGTAGTATTCAAGCTATGTATTTTGACCTAACGCCAAGGCATAGTGTTTGGTAGCTACTGGGTATTCATTTGTTGCATAGATAGATGAGTTGGTTTGGGACAGTTGTTCTGCCATTTTGACCTAACGCCAAGGGCATGTGCGGGTGTGTTCAAATTGACCTGGATAGTGACGGGTAGAACTTGGCATGTGACTTATGATATTTTGACCTAATGCCAAGGTCAAAAGAGCTTGGGGCAAAAATTACATCGGGAGTTTCAAACAAACAAGAAACTTGCCAGGCATGCGCATACCTTCTGGAGTGTGATAACTTGAGTGGCTTCCATCAAGTTATCATGCGATGATAGTTGGATCCCGATTCTCACTGATGAGTTGGTTTACTCTTCGGGTGATCCCGACTAATTCTTCTTTCAGGTTTGGAGGAGAATTTGAGATTACAGTGGGAGGTTTTCTGATTAGATAAAGTGATAACCATTCTGATCTAGGTTAAAGTGCACGCAGAGTGTTTCTTTTCTCTCTCTCTTTGGCAGCGACCTTTGACCGACCCTAGATTATGACTCAGTGACCAAGTTGACCAAACCTTCTTAAAATACTAGCTTTCGGATTGTCCGAGTTGCATAAGTCATTGCCGCTCCTTCTTTTACCCTTTGCATTTCTCAGAACACCCCGTATTTCTACGGATATCCACATCCATTGGATAGATCCATCATATGGTTATATACGAACACGAAGGTACTTCTTCGAGGATGGATCCAGGTTCAGGAGAAATAGAATTTGTTTATTCTGTTGTCTTTTATTATCACCTTCTCTCAGGTTGCGAGGGCTCCTTAGTTTAGGAGAGTACACCTATTACGCTTATTGGATAGTCTTATTCCAAACCATAGGCAGGTGCTGAAAGGTAGGGAATGAAGAAAACCAATTAGCCTAAGTAGGGTGTGCAGAAGGTAATAAGTAAAGACAAAATAAAGGGATTAGAAAGAGGGCAAAGTAAATTGCGACTGCCATCATTCACGACCAAACCGCGTACTTCATCGCCACTCCTATTTCACCTTTG
This sequence comes from Agapanthus africanus, assembly GCA_030015575.1. Classification (NCBI taxonomy): domain Eukaryota; kingdom Viridiplantae; phylum Streptophyta; class Magnoliopsida; order Asparagales; family Amaryllidaceae; genus Agapanthus; species Agapanthus africanus. The sequence goes on along the minus strand of CM057337.1, from coordinate 404,283,993 downwards.
CTTTTTCCCAGTTCGGGAGAAATAGAATAAGGTATTATTCAGTTTTCTTTTATCATCACCTTCTCTCAAGTTGAGAGTACTCCTAGGATTAGGAGAGTACACCTATTATGCTTACTGGATTGTCTTCTTCCAAACCATAGGCTGGTGCAGAACGATAGGGAAGGAAGAAAACCGTTTAGCCTAACGAAGGTGTACAGAAGGTAACGACTAAAGATAAATAAAGGGATTTGGAGAGATGGAAAAGATATATACGGTTAAAGTCATGAATTAGATTATGGAAGATGCATTACTAGGAATACCAGGATACCCCTACGAAACATTTTCATATTTCAGTTTCACTGTGCATTGTTAAATGGAAAACTGATTTCCCGATTAGATATTTACTCCAGGGTATGTATTTACCAGGTTTCATTCTCATATCTGTATGGTTTTACAGATGATGAGTGGGAGTAAGTTATTGGGAATTTGGTGATCATCCTCATTATATCGGAATTCTTTGTAATTGGTGATATTTGAGGAAATCACCTGGGTACAGTCTTCAACCTACAATGCACAAGTTTTGAGTTATTCAACTCAGCGGACTTATACAGAGTATTATATGTTGTCCAGTGTCCATCAGGACAAAGGGGTAAGTCCTCGTACAATGTTCTGTTTACTTATGACTTCTCTAGTTTTTAGACAAGTGTTTCGTAGAAATACAATGTCTAAGTTTTAAGAAGTTGTGGGTATAAGAATAAAGTAGAGAACCAAGCATCACAAGTATCGGGATTCTTCAAAGAGATCGAAGATGTAGATTCTTGTGATTAGTATTCAGATGATAGTAATCGTTTTGAGAAACTTGTTTCTCTTTCAGGTTACTCATAATTGGATGGATTCCTAAGTTGAGTAATGCTGATTAGCCTTTTTCCATTAAGTGGTTATGCACTAGAGACAGCTGCATGATTTGAATCTGGTTCCAATTAAATTAGTGCCTTTGTTTCTATATTGGATATAGAATGGTTCATATCTTAACGATGTTAAGGTAAGGGGAATTGTCCAGCTTATGCTTAAAACCAGACACTGGATAACTTAAGGCACGTTTCTGTAATGGCAGTTTATGGGTTGGCCCTGGCTTTGACGAGGGTTGACATTTCTACCATCTGGAAGATCAATTGTGATATTGTTCTTTACTCGCCACAGTTTTATTAAAATGGATTTTTTCAGAAAACAGTAGTGGGAGTATGGTAGAACTGGAAGTGATTCCAGAACCGCAAACGATTACGGAAAATTTAATAGGACCTATATATTCAATCAGGTTAGACATTCCAATAGCCACTCCGCAGACATAGTGGGTAACCTCAGACACCCGAGGGGTACTCCGGTAGCCTCAAGGATGGTGACAGTGAGGTTCTTGTTTACCCAGACTTGACACTACTGTTGTTCCAGACTATGAGACCCGGCAGGAGGATAAGTATAGCGTCGTTCTAAACTAGTTTTAGAAGTGTACGTATATATTATTCTGCTAGAGGGTTATCGTAGTCAGTGGGAGCAGCGGAAGCATAGTGGGCAAGTAGCTTATGTCTATTTATAGACTTCAGCAGTTATAGAGGAGATAGATCATCTAATTTTGATGAGACAGTCATGGGTTTGACTTCATCAGAATAGGGGATGGATCTGGTGAGAAGGTAGTAGGGTGTGATGTCCTAGTATTTGGATGACATACACAGAGAAGGAAGTAAAATTCCTATACTACGATCGGTTATATTGTGGTCGTCACACAGTTGTTTCTTCACACAGGATATGGATATAATATTAGACATTCTGGTTTCTAGATCTACGGTTTTAGATCTAGATTTGGGTAGTTTCCCAATGTGGGTACTTAGACAGTAATTCTAAAAGGTATTTAGAATAGATGACTCCTGGCATGGTGGTGTACCGCAGGTGATGGAGTCACCCTCTCTAAAGGTGTCTTACAGACTAAAGGGGAGAGGGATGTGCATGATTGGCAGATCACTTGTTTAGTCAATTGAGTCAATCGTGAGATGTCAAGTACCACACCAGATGTTGTTTTTGCATTAGATGCGATAGTTCATATTAATCCAATCCTGGAGAAACATAAGGAAGCAGTTTTAGAACATAAGTGCATATTCTACGGACTTGATGACGGCAGCCTCCTTCGGGAGACGGTTATCATTCTAGGCGTCAAAAGTGACATAGATGACAGAGTGATTGTCAGAGTTATAGTTTTCCCTCTGACGAGGGCCAGTATGATGGACAGGTGGTCCAAGAGGATACTGTGGGAGGCATGGTGCTGGATACTGATTAGGTTCAGTTATCGATATAGTCTAAGAAATTTGGATTTGTAGTTCATTTATGAACTAGGTCTCATCAGATATCCAGACATATTCTAAGACAGGTATTAGTCAATTCGGGAGATGGCTTTCTCCGCGAACTTGAGATTAAGAGAGATATAGAAAGAAACATCAGGGCGGATCCACTTACTGAGGCTATTTCTCGAACACAAGAGTTTTATAAACTAGCTTTGTGAAACTGATTAGTAGAGGAGTTGGATGTTCGGTATCACACGGGCTGTGAGTATGCGACATCGCAATAATTAGCCTTAACTGCAAGTAGGAGATTGTTGGAGATAGTGCCCTCAAAGTCAATTATTGGTTCGCATGTACGCGATTGCAATGATTGAGGCAGGACCTATACCGATATGACAGACTTGCTCGAGATGATAGTTTGCTATCTGCTTTGTCTTTATCATCGTATACATGCTTTAGTTCACTATTGCATGATGATAGAGCCCATAGGATTCTGCTCGACAGCCAGCAGTATGATGGCGATTATATACGTGGGAGCTGGGGTCTGTAAACACATCCTTAAAGTGTCACTAGTCGTGGGAGTTTCGAGACAGGGCATTGATACTCCAGAGTAGACTAGTGTATACAGTCGAGACCCCGACGAGGGGCGGTGGCCGGTCTCACAAGCCACTGGTGTCAGTAGGATCACCTAAGATATATACAGGCGCTCATTGGGTTATGAGTACACCGGACAGGACACGCCGGGAACAGGCTAGTTGGTATTATACATATCGTCAGATAGCAGTTCCCTGGTGACATGTGTACAGGTTAGTTTGTCGACCTGAGATCATCATTTGTCTCGTGTGTGTTCCCACCGTGCTTAGATTACTACCCTACCACGCTCAAAGGAGTTGTGCAAACAGGTTTTAGTTGGGTACAGTCCCGAGCCACATGGAGGCAGTGAGCGGATGGTCGGGGATTCGTCTCTCCCGGCATTGGGGGTTGATGTCGCACAGTGCACGGGTGGCCATCACTTGAAATCCTCGGCCGAGGTAGTGGAGAATTACTGATTTGGATCAGTAGTTTCTCAGGTGGTGATGGGCTTCATACCGACACGAATTATCGCGTTATTAGGGGTCTGACTTTATCGACCCCCTAGACTCGATATGCTATACTCTTTAGACGAACGGACCGGAATGTATATACATTGTCACTGTCAGGCTCAGAAGGGTTTATGGATGAGTTCGCTCGTCAGCTTCCCTTTCAATCAATACATAGGCAACCGTTACGTACAGCTTGTACCTCTTACGAGCTAGAGGTTATACCCAGTGCTAGTGTGTTGATGAGTCATTAGAGTCCCCCACAGACCGTTTCCCAAGTTCGCGCGAAACGTTGTAGAGGCCGTATGGTTTTATTGCAAGGTTCGGAAAATGCACGTACGTTTTCGCCCGTGTCATTTTTCGGGAAGATAATACTGGTCGGCTTTGGTTTAAGCCGGATCCGAGTATTATACTGTGTAGATATAATATCTTTGTCTCAGATGCATTTGTATTCGGTCGTAATACAAATGCGGGTATGTATATACCATTACGGGGTTATCCTAAAATTCGTTTCAGGATCAGTTTTGGAAGTTGCCAGTTTCCACTTTTCTATCGCCCGTCTTTCACATTCGGTTAAAGACGGATTTATCTTTTCTTGGGATGAGTATGGAAGCTTCTAGAAGAGGTGACTAGGTTTGTGACTCATCACTTGCATTAATGAGTTGATGAGGTGTTTTAAATGAGTCACCATTTTGCTTTAATGTTTTTTGTTCTTGCTAGGATATTTGCTTAGGATCTTTGGTGATACATTATTGCTTAGGGTTACCTCCCTTACTCCTACACTCACACCCTCCTCTTTATATTGTGGCCGGCCCCTTAGTTGATGGAGGATGATGATTTTGGGAAAAAGAAAGGGTTGTTAAAAATGAGAAGAAAGATTTAGTCCGTATATATTTTCATAGCTCATTTCATATCGATCCAAAAGGCAACTTCATTAACCGTTCGTCCATAGCCTTAGACGCAACGAGACAAAGTGTTCTACTCATTCTCTACATCATCTTGGTCATCTCTTTTAGCAAACTTGACGACCGAGTTGCCTCGGTTCAGAGGCGGGAGACCGTTTAAAGATCCGTCGACGTGGTGCCACCTGGACGACGAAGACTGGAGATCGAGGAGATCGGAGCAGCCGCAACAAGCGTGGGATGATGGTTGAAGACCGAAAGACTCGGATCGTTCGGTATAACATTTCTACCCATTTTGTAATTTGTTAGTTTAGCTTTAATGTCAGATCCAGGTTATAGTACGCGATAGCGCCAGTTGTAAAAGTTTTTGTTCCGCATTTGGCGTCGTTTAGACGGCCGGGGTGCTACCGTGGACTTACAAGTCGGATCCCGATTCCCACTGATGAGTTGGTTTACTCCTATGGTGATCCCGACTAATTCTTCTTTCAAGTTTGGAGGAGAATTTGAGGTTTCAGTGGGAGGTTTCCTGATTAGATAAAGTGATAACCATTCTGATCTAGGTTAGAGTGCACGCTGAGTGTTTCTTTTCTCTCTCTCTTTGGCAGCGAGCATGACCCGACCCTTGACTATGACTCAGTGACCAAGTTAACCGAACCTTCTTAAAACACTGGCTTTTGGATTGTCAGAGTTGCATACCTCATTGCAACTCCTACTTTTATCCTTTTCTCCAAAACACCCCGTATTACTACGAATATCCACTTCCATTGGATAAAACCATCGTATGGTTATATACGAACTCGAAGGAACTTGTTCCAGGTTCGAGGATGGTTTCCGGTTCTGGAGAAAACGAATAGGACTATTCAGTTGTCTTTTCCTTTTACCTTCTCTCTGGTTGCGAGTGCTTCTTAGATTAGGACAGTACACCTATTAAGCCAATTGGTTAGTCTTCTTCCAGACCATAGGCAGGTGCCGAACGGTAGGGAATGAAGAAAACCAATTAGCCGAACGATGTTGTACAAATGGTATTAAGTAAAGATAAATAAAGGGATTAGTAAGAGGGCAAAGTAAATTGCGACTGCTATTCACGACCAAACCAAGTATTTCTTCGCCAATCCTACATCACCTTTGTATTTCTCCAGAACACTCCGTATCACTTGTTGGAGATAGTGCCCTCAAAGTCAATTATTGGATCGCAGGTACGTGATTGCAATGATTAAGGCAGGACCTATACCGATATGACAGTCTTGCTCGAGATGATAGTATGCTATCTGGTTTGTCTTTATCATCGTATACATGCTTTAGTTCACTATTGCATGATGATAGAGCCCATAGGATTCTTGCTTGACTACCAGCAGTATGATGGCGATCATATACATTGGAGCTGGGGTCTATAAGCACATCCTTAAAGTGTCCCTAGTCGTGGGAGTTTCGAGACAGGGCATCGATACTCCAGAGTAGACTAGTGTATACAGTCGAGACCCCGACGAAGGGCGGTGGCCGGTCTCACAAGCCACTGGTGTCAGTTGGTTCACCTAAGATGTATACATGTGCTCATTGGGTTATGAGTACACCGGACTGGACTCGCCAGGAATCTGCTAGTTGGTATTATACATATCGTCAGATAGCAGTTCTCTGGTGACATGTGTACAAGTTAGTTCATCGACCTGAGGTCGTCATTTGTCTCGTGTGAGTTCCCACTATGCTTTGATTTCTACACTACCACGGCTCAAAGGTGTCGTGCAAACAGGTCTTTTTTGGGTACAGTGCCGAGCCACATGGAGGCAAGTGAGCGGATCGGCAGGGGATTCGTCTCTCCCGGTATTGGGGGTGAGATCGCGCTGTGTCTAGGAGAGCCATTACACAAAGCCCTCGGCCGAGGCAGGAGATTTAATGGTATGTACTCCAGTAGTATCTCAGGGTGTTCTGGGCCACTCTCTGACACAACTTATACTGCTATTGGGGGTCTGACGTTACCAGCCCCCTAGGCAGATATGCGATACTCATAGACAAACGGACCGGACTGTATGTATATTGTCACTGTTAGGCTCAGTATGGTTTCTGGATGAGTTCGCTCATCAACTCCCTTCTAATCAATACATAGGCAACCGTTACGTACAGCTTGTACCTCTGGCGTGCTAGAGGTTATACCCAGTGCCAGTGTGTTGATGAGTCATTAGAGTCCCCCACAGACACTTTCCCAAAGTTCGGGCGAAACGTTGTAGAGGCCGTATGGTTTTATGGCAGGGTTCGGAAAATGCACGTGCGTTTTCGCACGTGTCATATTTCGGGCAGATAATACCGGTAGGCTTTGATTTAAGCCGGATCCGAGTATTATACTGTGTAGATATAATAACTTTGTCTCAGTTGCATTTGTATTCGGTCGTAAAACAAATGCGGGTATGTTTATACTGTTACGGGGTTATCCTGAAGTTCGTTTCAGGATCGCATTTAGAAGTTGCCAGTTTCCAGTTTTCTATCGCCCGTCTTTAACATTCGGTTAAAGACAGATTTATCTTTTCTTGAGATGAGTGTGGAAGTTTCTAGAGGCTTCTAGAAGGTGGTGACTAGGTTCATGCATCTTTGTGACTCATTAGTGCATTTAATGATGTTTGATGACTAGGGTTAATGATTCATCATTTGCATTAAATGTGTTCATACAAGGTGTTATTGTGATTCATTCTTTCTTTATCTTATGGTTACCACTCCTTGCTCCTACACTCACTCTCTCCTCTCTATATATTGGCCGGCCATTATGATGGAGGAAATATGGTTGCTTGAGAGAAAAAAGATGAGAGTTTAAGTGTATGGAAATTTGATAGATACTCATTTCATATTTCCACCCGATCCAGAAGGAAACTTCATTAACCGTTCGTCCACGGCTTTGGACGTAGTGAGGCAAAGTGTTATACTCATTATCTACATCATCTTGGTCGTCTCTTTTAGTAAACTTGACGACAGAGTTGCCTCGGTTCGGAGGCGGGAGCCCGTTTAAAGATCCGTCGACGTGGTGCCACCTGGACGAGAAGACTGGAGATCAAGGAGATCGGAGCAGCCGCAACGAAGCATGGGATGATGGTTGAAGACCGAAGGACTCGGATCATTCGGTATAACATTTCTACCCACTTTGTAGTTTGTTAGTTTAGCTTTAATGAAAGATCCGGGTTATAGTACGCGATAGCGCCAGTTGTAAAAAGTTTTTGTTCCGCATTTGGCGTCTGTTAGACGGCCGGGGCGCTATTGTAGACTTACAGTGGTATCAGAGCCTCACCATTATGTTTTACTAACTTGTGCTAACGCGTTTAAAATATAGATCGAACGGAATTTCGAAAAATGCAATTTTCTGGGTTAAAGTTTCTGTCGATTTTTAAAAGGGTCTAAAAATTATTTCACATATCACAAAAAAGAGAGCAGGCTTTTTTAAGAATTCTGGTGAAATTTGGTCAACTGAAGCTTCCAAAGCGTCGCAGAACCGCCGCGCAAACCCTAGTTTGGCCGCGGTTTCGCCGTGCAAACCCTAGTTTGGCCGGGGTTCCGCCGCCGTTTTGGAGCTACAGTAAACCATTTTTCTACAGTTGGTTCTTCTTGTAAAATTGTGGTTTTTGGAATATTTCTTTTGGGCCCATATTTTGTTACTGTACACCAGATGAGTGTGGGGCCCGCTTTGGGATATTTATGTCGATCGAAATTTAAACGTGTTAGTTTACAGTACTTATATTATATCTCCGACTGGGAATGTCACTTGAGCGGTAAACCGCGTCTAATTGCTACAGTTCTTTTAGACGGGTTTGCGAACGTGACATTCGCGTTGATGTTCTGTGTTGTGCTGTGATGTTGCGGATATGTCGTGGTGGATAGCAGTGTGCAATGGTAGCGCAGTTTCAATTTATTTGTACATTTGATTTTGCGGGGCGAGCATCCAACATGTGGACTGCCGTCACTGCCTGTTTGTATAATATTCTTTTTGGGGCACGACCGGGTTGAGGTCGATGTACCCGTTGTATATATTTTTAATTCTGTACTAGGTTTACCCCGCGACGGAGTGCACGAATAGCCGAGTTCTGGAGGGCAACCGGTCCGTATCTCATGGCTTTGAGAGGGAAAGAGACCTCACTCTAGAATTGGCAGACTATTCGCCGCATTTGTAGGGGGTACAGGTTAGCCCAAGGAGGGGTGCTCAATTTACCGGATTCCGTGAAATGTCAGGTGGTCCATTCACTATGCTTTAGGGGGCTGCCTCGCTTCAGGTTTTGGCTGGTGACTTGCCGCACCCGTAGGGGTCTACGTTTCATTGCACAGGCTATCCACACGACCAGGGGAACGTCGGGTTTCAGTAGCGGCTCTGTGAAACCCGGGGATCCCAGATTATCTGTATTGTTCTGTGATGCTTATTACTTTTCTGTAATGTTGCATATTATCACGCCTAGAGCGATTATTGTATATTGGTATATATACTATTAGATATTGTATATGTTTTACATCCACGCTAGTCCAGCCCCCGCTCTGTCGTTAGTTAAGTAACCTAACGGTTGATGACGGGACCTAGTGGCGAATGCGGATGGCATATACGTACATTTTATTTTTCATTCTTTTCTGGTGTGATTAAATGATAGGATTGCGTTGATTCTTATCAATGCAAGGATAAAACAAACCTATATTTGATGTTGTTGGAACAAATTTTAAAAGGTGTTATTACAAAGATATTTCCTTTTGTTTTGCATAGCGGTATTCAGTTGGAATATCCTGCACCTCATTCGACGAGGCAAGGACCGAGATCCCATCACCGGGAGTGACCCCTTGGGCAAAAGTTTACGTCAGGGTAATAACTTCACTATAGTCGATTATAAGTTGCTTTGCATAGCGGTATTCAGTTGGAATATCCTGCACCTCATTCCACGAGGAAAGAGCCGAGATCCCTTCACCGGGAGTGACCTCTTTAGCAAAAGGTTTTTCGCCACTATATTTTTATAAAAAGCTATCAGGTTCCTTCAACAAGATCAGGTTCATTACGTTAATGGTTTTTCGCCAAAAACCAGTCGTAGCCCTCCCTCGTATCTTATTTATGGTCAGTAGTATTAAAGCTATGTTTGTTGACTAAAGTCAAGGCATAGTGTTTGGTAGTTGCTGGGTATTCATTTGTTGCATAGATAGATGCATTAGTTTGGGACAATCGTATTACCTTGTTGACTAAAGTCAAGGGTATGTAAGGGTGGGTTCAAATCAACCTGGACAATGACGGGTAGAACTTGACATGTGACTTATGATTTGTTGACTAAAGTCAAGGTCATAAGAGCATGAGGCAAAAATCACATCGGGAGTTTCAAATATACAGGAAACTTGCCAGGCATGCGCATACCTTCTGGAGTGTGATAACTTGAGTGGCTTCCATCAAGTTATCATGCGATGATAGTTGGATCCCGATTCTCACTGATGAGTTGGTTTACTCTTTGGGTGATCCCGACTAATTCTTCTTTCAGGTTTGGAGGAGAATTTGAGATTACAGTGCGAGGTTTCCTGATTAGATAAAGTGATAACCATTCTGATCTAGGTTAGAGTGCACGCAGAGCGTTTCTTTTCTCTCTCTCTCTCTTTGGCAGCGACCTTTGACCGACCCGAGACTATGACTCAGTGACAAAGTTGACCGAACCTTCTTAAAATACTGGCTTTTAGATTGTCTAAGTTGCATAAGTCATGGCCGCTCCTTCTTTTACCCTTTGTATATCTCAGAAAACCCCATATTACTACGGACATCTACTTCCATTGGATAGATCCATCGTATGGTTATATACGAACTCTAAGGGACATCTTCGAGGATGGATCCAGGTTCAGGAGAAATAGAATTGGTTTATTCAGTTGTCTTTTATTATCACCTTCTCTCAGGTTGCGAGGGCTCCTTAGTTTAGGAGAGTACACCTATTACGCTTATTTGATATTCTTATTCCAAACCATAGGCTGGGGTCGAAAGGTAAGGAATGAAAAAAACCAATTAGCCTAAGTAGGGTGTGTAGAAGGTAATATGTAAAGACAAGATAAAGGGATTAGAAAGAGGGCAAAGTAAATTGCGACTGTTATCATTCACAACCAAACCGCGTACTTCATCGCCACTCCTATTTCACCTTTGCTTTTTCCCCAGTTCGGGAGAAATAGAATAAGGTATTATTCAATAGTCTTTTATCATCACCTTCTCTCAAGTTGCGAGTACTCCTTGGTTTAGGAGGGTACACCTATTATGCTTACTGGATAGTCTTCTTCCAAACCATAGGCTGGTGCCGAACGGTAGGGAAGGAAGAAAACCATTTAGCCAAACAATGGTGTACAGAAGGTAATGAATAAAGACAAATAAAGGGATTTGGAGAGATGGCAAATAGATATATGGTTATAGTCATGAATTGGATTATGGAAGAGGCATTACTAGGAATACCAGGATACCCCTACGAAACATATTTTATGTTTCTGTGCATTATTAAAAGAAAAATGTTTTCCCGATTAGATACTTACTCCAGAGTATGTATTTACCAAATTTCATTCTCATATCTGTATGGTTTTTACAGATGATGAGTGGGAGTTATTGGGAATTAGGTCATCATCCTCATTATATCGCAATTCGTTGTAATTGGTGACATTTGAGGAAATCACCTGGGTACAGTTTTCAACCTACAATGCACAGGTTTTGAGTTATTTAATCTCAGGGGACTTATACAGAGTATTGTATGTTGTCCAGTGTCCGTCAGGACAAAGGGGTAGGTCCTCGTACTATGTTCTGTTTACTTATCACTTCTCTAGTTTTTAGACAAGTGTTTCGTAGAAATACAATGTCTAAGTATTGAGAAGTTGTGGGTATAAGAATAAAGTAGAGAACCAAGTATCACAAGTATCGGGATTCTTCAAAGAGACCGAAGATGTAGATTCTTGTGATAGTATTCAGATAATAGTAATGGTTTTGAGAAACTTGTTTCTCTTTCAGGTTACTCATAATTGGATGGATTCCTAAGTTGAGTAATGCTGATTAGCCTCTCTCCATTAAGATGATATGCACTAGAGACAGCTGCATGATTTGAATCTGGATCCAATTAAATTAGTGCCTCTATTTCTATATTGTATATAGAATGGTTCATATCTTAATGATGTTAAGATACGGGGAGTTGTCCAGCTTATGCTTAAAACCAGACACTGGATAAATCAAGGCACGTTCCTGTAATGGAAGTTTGTGGGTTGACCCTGGCTTTGACGAGGGTTGACATTTCTACCATCTGGAAGATCAATAGTGATATTGTTCTTGACTCGCCACAGTTTTATTAAAATGGATTTTTTCAGAAAACAGTAGTGGGAGTATGGTAGAACTGGAAGTGATTCCAGAACCGTAAACGATTACGGAAAATTTAATAGGACCTATATATTCAATCGGGTTTGACATTCTATTAGCCACTCCGTAGATTTGGTGGGTAACCTCAGTCACCCGAGAGGTACTACGGTACCCTCAAGGACGGTGACAGTGAGGTTCTTGTTTACCCAGACTTGACACTACTGTTGTTCCAGACTGTGAGACCCGGCTGGAGGATAAGTATAGCGTCGTTCAAAACTAGCTTTAGAAGTACACGTATATATTATTCTGCCATAGGGTTGTCGTAGTCAGTGGGAGCAGCGGAAGAATAGTGTGCAAGTTGCTTATGTCTATTTATAGGCTTGAGCAAATATAGCGGAGATTAGATCATCTAATTTTGATAAGAAAGTCATGGCTTTGACTTCATCAGAATAGGGGATGGATCTGTTGAGAAGGTAGTAGGGTGTGATGTCCTGGCATTTGGATGACATACACAGAGTAGGAAGTAAAATTCCTATACTACGATCGGTTGTACTGTGGTCGTCACACAGTTGTTTCTCCAGATAGGATCTGGATATAATATCAGACATTCTGGTTACTAGATCTATGGTTTAGATCTAGAATTGGGTAGTTTCCCAATCTGGGTACTTTGACAGTATTCTAATGGTATTTTAGAATAGATGACTCCTGGCATGGTGGTGTACCTGCAGGTGATGGAGTCACCCTCTATAAAGTTGTCTTAAAGACTAAAGGAGAGAGGGATGTGCATGATTGGCAGGTCACTTGCTTAGGCAATTGAGTCAACCATGAGATATCAAGTACCACACCAGATGTTGTTTTTGCACTAGTTGCAATAAGTTTATATTAATCCAATCCTGAAGATACATAAGGAAACTGTTTTAGAACATAAGTGCATGTTCTACGGATTTGATTACGGCATCCTCCTTCGGGAGACGATTATCATTCCAGGTTTCAAAGGTGACATGGATGACAGAGAGATTGTCAGAGTTATAGTTTTCCCTCTGACAAGGGACAGTATTATGGACAGTTGATCCAAGAGGATACTGTGGGAGGCATGGTGCTGGATACTGATTAGGTTCAGTTATCGATACAGTCTAAGAAGTTTGGATTTGCAGTTCATTTATGAACTAGGTCCCATCAGATGTCCAGACATATTCTAAGACAGGTATTACTCGATTTGGGAGATGGCTTTTCCGCGAACTAGAGATTAAGAGAGACATAGAAAGAAACATCAGGGCGGATCGACTCAATGAGGCAATTTCTCGAACACAAGAGTTTTACAAACTAGTTTTGTGAAACTGATTAGCAGAGGAGTTGGGTGTTCGGTATCACACGGGCTGTGAGTATGAGACATCGCAATAATTAGCCTTAAGTGAAAGTGGGAGATTGTTGCAGATAGTGCCCTCAAAGTCAATTATTGGATCGCAGGTACATGATTGCAATGATTGAGGCAGGACCTATACCAATATGACTGTCTTGCTCGAGATGATAGTATGCTATCTGTTTTGTCTTTATCATCGTATACATGCTTTAGTTCACTATTGCATGATAATAGAACCCATAGGATTCTTGCTTGACTACCAGCAGTATGATGGCGATCATATACGTGGGAGCTGGGGTCTATAAGCACATCCTTAAAATGTCCCTAGTCGTGGGAGTTTCGAGACAGGGCATCGATACTCCAGAGTAGACTAGTGTATATAGTCGAGACCCCGACGAGGGGCGGTGGCCGGTCTCACAAGCCACTGGTGTCAGTTGGTTCACCTAAGATGTATACAGGTGCTTATTGGGTTATGAGTACACCGGACAGGACTCGCCGGGAATCTGCTAGTTGGTATTATACATATCGTCAGATAGCAGTTCCCTGGTGACATGTGTACAGGTTAGTTCATCGACCTGAGGTCGTCATTTGTCTCGTGTGAGTTCCCACTGTGCTTTGATTTCTACCTTACCACGGCTCAAAGGAGTCGTGCAAACAGGTCTTTTTTGGGTACAGTCCCGAGCCACATGGAGGCAAGTGAGCGGATCGGCAGGGGATTCGTCTCTCCCGGTATTGGGGGTGAGATCGCGCTGTGTCTAGGAGATCCATTACACAAAGCCCTCGGCCGAGGCAGGAGATTTACTGGTATGTACTCCATTAGTATCTCAGGGTGTTCTGGGCCACTCTCTGACACGACTTATACTGCTATTGGGGGTCTGACGTTACCAGCACCCTAGGCAGATATGCGATACTCATAGACGAACGGACCGGACTGTATGTATATTGTCACTATTAGTCTCAGTAGGGTTTCTGGATGAGTTCGCTCGTCAGCTTCCCTTCCAATCAATACATAGGGAACCGTTACGTACAGCTTGTACCTCTGACCTGCTAGAGGTTATACCCAGTGCCAGTGTGTTGATGAGTTATTAGAGTCCCCCACAGACACTTTACCAAAGTTCGGGTGAAACGTTGTAGAGGCTGTATGGTTTTATGGCAGGGTTCGGAAAATGCTCGTGCGTTTTTGCACGTGTCATATTTCGGGCAGATAATACTGGTAGGTTTTGGTTTAAGCCGGATCCGAGTATTATACTGTGTAGATATAATATCTTTGTCTCAGTTGCATTTGTATTCGGTCGTAATACAAATGCGGGTATGTTTATACTGTTACGGGGTTATCCTGAAATTCGTTTCAGGATCGCTTTTGGAAGTTGCCAGTTTCCAGTTTTCTATCGCCCGTCTTTAACATTCGGTTAAAGACGTATTTATCTTTTCTTGAGATGAGTGTGGAAGTTTCTAGAGGCTTCTAGAAGGTGGTGACTAGGTTCTTGCATCTTTATGACTCATTAGTGCATTTAATGATGTTTGATGACTAGGGTTAATGATTCATCATTTGCATTAAATGTGTTCATATAGGGTGTTACTGTGACTCATTCTTTCTTTATCTTATGGTTACCACTCCTTGCTCCTACACTCACTCTCTCCGCTCTATATATTGGCCGGCCATTATGATGGAGGAAATATGGTTGCTTTAGAGAAAAAAGATGAGAGTTTAAGTGTATGGAAATTTGATAGATACTCATTTCACATTTCCACCCGATCCAAAAGGCAACTTCATTAACCGTTCGTCCACGGCTTTGGACGTAGTGAGACAAAGTGTTATACTCATTCTCTACATCATCTTGGTCGTCTCTTTTAGCAAACTTGATGACCGAGTTACCTCGGTTCGGAGGCGAGAGCCCGTTTAAAGATCCGTCGACGTGGTGCCACCTGGACGAGAAGACTGGAGATCGAGGAGATCGGAGTAGCCGCAACGAAGCGTGGGATGATGGTTGAAGACCGAAGGACTCGGATCATTCGGTATAACTTTTCTACCCACTTTGTAGTTTGTTAGTTTAGCTTTAATGGCAGATCCGGGTTATAGTACGCGATAGCGCCAGTTGTAAAAAGTTTTTGTTCCGCATTTGGCGTCTGTTAGACGGCCGGGGTGCTACCATGGACTTACATCACTACGAAGATCCACAGTTATTTGGATACTCCATCGTATGGTTATATACGAACTCGAAGGAACTTGTTCCAGTTCGGGGATGAATTCTGTTTCAGGAGAAATAGGAATAAGGTTTATTCAGTTGTCTTTTATCATTACCTTCTCTCTGGTTACGGGTATTCCTAGGACTAGGAGAGTACACCCATTATGCTTATTGGATAGTCTTCTTCCTAACCATAGGCTGGTGCCGAACGGTAGGGAAGGAAGCAAACCATTTGGCCTAAAGGGGTGTACAGAAGGTAATGACTAAAGACATATAAAGGGATTTGGAGAGATGGCGAAGAAATATACAGTTACAGTTGTGAATCTGATAATGGAAGAGGCATTACTAGGAATACCCGGATACCCCTTCGAAACATATTCATGTTTCAGTTTCACTATGTACTGTTAAAAGAAAACTGATTTCCCAATTATTCCTTGCTCCAGGGTATGTATTTACCAGGTTTGTTTCCCATATCTGCATGGTTTTACAGATGATGAGTGGGAGTAAGTTATTGGGAATTAGGTGATCATCCTCATTATATCAGGATTCGTTGTAATTGGTGATATTTGAGGAAATCGCCTGGGTTGTTTGCCGGAAGGAAAATATTTGGTTTTGAATATCCGTTGTTGTGCACCAATTTCAAATTGATATATCTGTACGTTTATTTTTATAAAGTGAGATATAACTTTTTGAAATTATGTCTATGACATTTACCTATATCAGTGGATGGTTATGTAAGGAGCATTAAACAACGGTGTAATTCTTCTTAATCATAAGTACAGTTTTCAACCTACGACACACAGGGAATGAGTTATTAGACTCAGGGGACTTATACAGAGTATTGTATGTTGTCCAGTGTCCATTAGGACTGAGTGGTTGGTACTCATATGATATTCTGTTTACTTGTGACTTCTCTAGTTCTTAGACATGTGTTTCGTAGAAATGCGAGGTCTATGTTTTGAGAAGTTATAGGAATAAGAATAAAGTAGAGAACCAGGTATTTGCAAGTATCGGGATTCTTCAAGGTGATCGAAGATGTAGATATTTGTGTATGGTATTCAGTTGATAGTAATGACTAAGAGAACTTGCTTCTCTTTCAGGTTACTCATAATTGGAAGCACTCCTAAGTTGAGTAATGCTGATCGGCCTCTTTCCATTTAGTTGACATGCACTGGAAACAGCTGCATTATTTGAATCTGGTTCCAATTAAATCAGTGCCTCTATTTCTATATTGGATACAGAATAGTTCATATCTTAATATTGTTAAGGTACGGGGAGTTGTCCGGCTTATGCTTAAAACCAGACTCTTGATAACTCAAGGCACTTTTCTGTAATGGCTGTTTGTGGGTTGACCCGGGCTATGACGAGGGTTGACTATCTACCATCTGGAAGATCAATAGTGATATTGTTCTTGACTCGTCACAGTTTTAGTAAAATGGATTTTTTCATAAAACAGTAGTGGGAGTATGGTAGAACTGTAAGTGATTCCAGAACCGCAAACGATTACTGAAAATTTAATAAGAACCAAAAGATTCAATCTAGTTTGACATTCCATTGGCCACTCCGCAGATATGGTGGGTAACCTCAGGCACCCGAGAGGTACTGCGGTAGCCTCAAGGATGGTGACAGGGAGGTTCTTGTTTACCCAGTCTTGACACTATTGTTGTTCCAGGCTATGAGACCCGGCAGGAGGATGAGTATAGCGTCGTTCTGAACTAGCTTTAGAAGTGCACGTGTATATGACTCTGCCAGAGGGTTGTCGTAGTCAGTTGGAGCAGCGGAAGCATAGTGGACAAGTAGCTTATGTCTATTTATAGACTAAAGCAGATATAGCGGAGATAGATCATCTAATTCTGATGTCACAGTCATAGGTTTGACTTCATCAGAATAAGGGATGAATCTGTTAAGAAGGTTGTAGGGTGTGATGTCCTGGTATTTTGATGACATACACAGAGTAGGAAGTGAAATTCCTATACTACGATCGGTTATACTTTGGTTTTCACACAGTGGTTTCTCCGCATAGGATATGGATATTATATCAGATATTCTGGTAACTAGATCTATGGTTTTAGATCTAGATTTGGGTAGTTTCCCAATCTGGGTACTTAGACAGCATTCTACAGGTATTTTAGAATGGACGACTCCTGGTATGGTAGTGTACCTGCAGGTGATGGAGTCACCCTCTCTAAAGGTGTCTTACAGACTAAAGGGGAGAGGGATGTGCATGATTGGCAGATCACTTGCATAGGCAATTGAGTCAATCATGAGATGTCAAGTACCACACCAGATATTGTTTTGCACGAGATGCAATAAGTAGATATTGATCCAACCTGGAGAAACTTTCGGAAGCAATTTTAGAACATAAGTGGATGATTTAGGGATATGATAACAACAGCCTCTTTTAGGAGACAGTTATCATTCCAGGCTTCCAAGGTGACCTGGATGACAGAGTGACTGTCAGAGTTATAGTTTTCCCTCTGACGAGCGGTAGTATTTTGGACAGATGGTCCAAGCGGATACTGAGGGAGGCATGGCGCAGGATACTGATTTATTTTAGTTGACGATACAGTCTAAGAAGTTTGGATTTGGAGCTCATTTATGAACTAAGTCCCATCAGATATCCAGACATATTCTAAGACAGGCATTGCTTATTTCGGGAGATAGCTTTCTCCGCGAACTTGAGATATAGAGTGACATAGAAAGAAACATCAGGGCGGATCCACTAGCTGAGGCTATTCCTCGAACACAATAGTTTCACAAACGAGCTATGTGAGACTGATTAGTAGAGGAGTTGGGTGTTCGGTATCACACGGGCTGTGAGTATGCGACATCGCAATAATTAGCCTTGAGTGCAAGTAGGAGATTGTTGGATATAGTGCCCTCAGAGTCAATTATTGGATCACAGGCACGTGATTGCAATGATTGAGGGAGGACCTATACCGGTAGGACAGTCTTACTCGAGAGGTTAGTATACTATCTGGTTTGACTTTATCATCGTATAATGCTTTAGGTGACATTGTGGTTCACAATTACACATTGATGGAGAATAATATGCTACCATGGTTTGTCTTTATCATCGTGTACTGCTTTAGGTGACCATACAGGTCGCTATTGCACGCTGATAGAGCCCTTAGGATTCTTGCTTGATGACCAGCAGTATGATGGCGATCATATACGTGGGAGCTGGGGTATATAAGCACATACTTAAAAAGTCCCTAGTCGTGGGAGTTTCGAGACTGGGAATCGATACTCCATTAGTAGACTAGTGTATACAGTCGAGACCCTGACGAGGGGCGGTGGCCGGTCTCACAAGCCATTGGTGTCAGTTGGTTCACCTAAGATGTATACAGGTGCTCATTGGGTTATGAGTACACCGGATAGGACTCGCCGGGAACATGCTAGTTGGTATTAGCGTCAGATTGCAGTTCCCTGGTGACATGTGTACAGGTTAGTTCATCGACCTGAGATCGTCATTTGTCTCGTGTGAGTTCCCACTGTGCTTTGATTACTACCCTACCACGGCTCAAAGGAGTCGTACAAACAGGTTTTAGTTGGGTACAGTCCCGAGCCACATTGAGGTAGGGAGAGGATCGGCAGGGGTTCGTCTCTCCCGGTATTGGGGGTGAGGTCGCGCTGTGTCTAGGAGAGCCATTACACGAAGTCCTTATCCAAGACAGAAGATTTACTGGTAGGTAATCCAGTAGTATCTCAGGGTGTTCTGGGCTACACTCCGACATGACTTGTACCGCTTTTGGGGGTCTGACTTTTACCAAAGCCCTAGGCCCGACATGCGATGCTCATAGACGAACGGACCGGACTGTACGGATATTGTCACTGACAGGCTCAGTTGGGTGTCAGGATGAGTTCGCTCATCGACCTCCCTTTTGGTCAATACCTGGTAGCCCGTTACGTACGGCTAATACCTCTGACGTGCTAGTGGTTAAATCCACAGCCAAGGTATTAACGAGTCTTTAGAGTCCCCCACAGACAGTTTCTAAAGTTTCGGGCGAAACGTTGTAGAGGCCGTATGATATATGGCAGGGTTCGATCTTATACGTGCGGTATTGCACGGATCATGATCGGACGGATCATACTAGTGGGCTTTGGTTTAAGCCGGATCCTAGTATTAGATTTGTTGAATTACTTTTGTCTCATCGCATTCGCATTCAGTCGGATGGGGATGCAGGTAGGTATATACAGGTGAGGGGTATCCTTGTGATCCATCACGAGTTTACTTTAGATGTTGCCGGATCTTTTTGCTGGACCAAACATTTGGATTAATGTTTGGATGGTGGAAATAATGTGCTAGAATTCATCATTTTGTGCATTAATTGTGACACATGCAAACATAGTGACTCATGGTCTCTTTTAGTGTGCATATGTCACATTTGATGTTTGATTTGTGTTGATATAATGAGAGGAGAGAGAGAGGGGCTGCCATATGAGTGGTTTGGTCTTGTGTTTTTTGGACACTCTCTCACTCTCATTTTATCATAGCAAAAGAAAAGAAAAAGGCTCCTTCTTCTTCTTCTTCCTCTAGCCTAAAACTTCCATCAATGGCATCATCTCTAACATCCATCCAAGCCATGGATGCAAGAGACAAAGTGATCACAAACATTCTCTACAACACCTTGGACACGTCGGCTAGCATACTTCGTGCCCGAGTTGCTTCGGATGAAGCGGGAGCCCGTAAAACGACTCGTAGATGTGGTGCCCTTTTCGACGAAGAGATTGAGACCGGAGATGCCGCGAGAAGCTTGGGATGGTGGCCGAAGACCGAAGGACAATGATTGATCGGTATAGCATTCTATCCCTTCTCTAGATAGCTAGTTGTAGGTTAATGGTTCGATCCGGGATTTAAGCCTACGATAGCGCCGGTTTCTAGTTGGAAAAAGTTTTTTCGTTTCCGCATTTTAGCCTCGTACAGACGGCCGGGGCGCTACCGTAGACTTACAATGGCAGTTATCGATGATGAAGTGTGCGAGCCGGTAAGCAGGTGTACGTGGAATATACGCATCATTGATAATGGTGCTGGTGTCCTGACAGCGTGGGTTTAATATGACAATAAACACATTTAAACATTCAATGCGATGCGAATAGCAAGAATATGCGGAAAATGAATAATAAACACAACAGTGAGGAATCTACATCAATATATATATGTCATACAGTTTTGCCATTTGAAATAACACGAATCGCGGTGTTTAGAAAAATAAGGGCTATGGTGTTTTTAGGAAAAGATGCGTCCTTGGAAATGTCCGTAAAATCCCTTGGCCTGCCTTTAAATTACTCACGATTCATTAGTTTTGAAAAAGGTATGACTCAAGTCTAGTCTAACATCTATAAGTAAACTACAGGACTAATCGAAAGGTAAGGAAACCACTTAAAACTGAGTCGATACATATAAATATAATAGTCGGTGATCCCGCCTCAATAGTATCACATACGATACAATAAATAACATGACATTCTCGAGTCAAGAGTGTGGATCTATCATCAATATAAGGCTCGTCCGGTAAATCCATCGTACGTCATCCCAATCTGGGTACGGGTCAAATATCATATTCATCTCATCGTTTATCTAGTATCCTTATCATCATATCTCATGAACTGGGGGTACTGATCTAAGTCTAGTACAAAATGATACCATCTGCAAATATATGGGTGTATGAAAACACACGCCTAAAGGTCCGCTATAATCTCATACCGTATCTCATAAATGTTAGTTGTATGTATGCCCTAGAGGCCAGTATTGCACAGATGATTTATATTATATTGGATGCTTGGACATATATAGAGATGACTTTCTTGCTCGATATGATAGTATACTATCTGGTTGCTCTTTATCTTAACATGTACACTTGTCTCTTTAAACTGTCTAATAGTTACATGTTGGTAAAGCCCTTAGGATGTGTACTTGACTACCTGGACTATGATGCAGATCATACTGGTGGGGACATGGTAGTCCATAGGTACATCCTTCAAGGTCCCTAGTCGTGGGTGTATCGAGACAGGGCATCGATATACCAGTGTAGACTAGCGTATACACTTCTCGACCCATGAGATGGGCGATGGATGATCCCATATCCATTGGTGTTGGACATCAGAGATGGTATACGGGTGCTCAGTGGAGACTGGGCACACTGGACGGACTCGCCGAGAACTCCCAGATTGTATTATACCTCACGTCAGATGGCAGTTCTCAGGTGACACTTGTATAGGTTAGTCTGTAGACCCGAGATCGTCATAGAGTCTTGTGTGATTCCCACTGTGCTTTGATCTCCACCTTACCACATCCATGAGGGCGTGCAAAACGGTGGTTTTTGGGTACAGTCCCGCGTTACATGGAGGCAATGAGCGATAGGAGGGGTTTCGTCTCTCCCGGTATTGGGAGTAGATGTTGCGCTGTGCTCGATTGGCCGTAACAGGGAAGTCCCTGGCCAGGGCTGATCAGAGATTTGCTGGTAAGTGTTACCAGTAGTTTCTCGACCCGTTATGAGCCTCACATCGGCACGACTTATCGGTTATTGGGGTCTGACGTTTACCACCCCTAGACTTGATGTTAGTTGTATGTATGCCCTAGAGGCCAGTATTGTACAGATGATGTATATTATATTGGATGCTTGGACATATATAGAGATGATTTTCTTGCTCGATATGATAGTATGCTATCTGGTTGCTCTTTATCTTAACATGTACACTAGTCTCTTTAAACTGTCTTATAGTTACATGTTGGTAAAGCCCTTAGGATGTGTACTTGACTACCTGGACTATGATGAAGATCATACTAGTGGGGACATGGTAGTCCATAAGTACATCCTTCAAGGTCCCTAGTTGTGGGTGTATCGAGACGGGGCATCGATATACCAGTGTAGACTAGCGTATACGCTTCACGACCCATGAGATGGGCAATGGATGATCCCATATCCATTGGTGTTTGACATCAGAGATGGTGTACGGGTGCTCAGTGGAGACTGGGTACACTGGACGGACTCGCCGAGAACTCCCAGATCATATTATACCTCACGTCAGATGGCAGTTCTCAGGTGACACTTGTACAGGTTAGTCTGTAGACCCGAGATCGTCATAGAGACTTGTGTGATTCCCACTGTACTTTGATCTCCACCTCACCAC
This sequence comes from Agapanthus africanus, assembly GCA_030015575.1. Classification (NCBI taxonomy): domain Eukaryota; kingdom Viridiplantae; phylum Streptophyta; class Magnoliopsida; order Asparagales; family Amaryllidaceae; genus Agapanthus; species Agapanthus africanus. The sequence continues at coordinate 404,261,726 of CM057337.1, read as the reverse complement.
ATCCATGAGGGCGTGCAAAACGGTGGTCTTTGGGTACAGTCCCGAGTCATATGGAGGCAGTGAGCGATAGGAGGGGTTTCGTCTCTCCCGGTATTGGGGGTTGATGTTGCGCTGTGCTCGATTGGCTGTAACAGGGAAGTCCCTGGCCAGGGCTGATCAGAGATTTGCTGGTAAGTGTTACCAGTAGTTTCTCGACCCGTTATGAGCCTCACATCGGCACGACTTATCTGTTATTGGGGTCTGACGTTTACCACCGCTAGACTTGATATGCGACATATCAGACGAACAGACCGGACTGTACGGTAAGTGTTACTGATTGGATTCACAGGAGTGTGAGCGGGCTAGCTCGTCGATCTTCTGATCGCTCAATACCCGGGTGGCCGTTACGTTTAGCAGACCGCTTGCGGCTTGTGGGTGATTGACATGATCATCATCTGCTATCGGCGTATTGACGAGTCTTTAGAGTCCTATACAGAGGTTTTCTGGCTCAAGCGAAACGAGATAGGAGCGCATATGAGATATGTGCAGGACCGAGAATAATGCGTGTATGTGATACCATATTCCATTCTCGCGATGAATGTTTCGATTGGTTGTATGCGATATAACCTAGTTATCGAATCATTGATTCGATAAATCGATACATTGTATACTAGTCGGTTATGTGCGACATGACCGGATCATTGAATCAAGTGTTGATTTAATGATTTAATGTATAATTATATATTTGATATATTACTTTGCATTAACTAGTATTGGTTCACTTTAAAGGGATTTTCTCACTTGTATAGCACATTGTATATGTGATATATTTTGTGTGCTCTTGATTGTATCATGTTTGATGATATATTCTCACTTGGATTTGTGTAAAGACTTAAACCATGTTTAGTGAATGGTTAGTGTTTCTTATTTTCACTTAATTATTTATCTTTTCCTTTTTGAGAAAAAGATATAAGAAAACAAAATGGTTTCTTTTTATCCTGAAGCTTGTTGAAGGTTCATGAAGCTTTGACTAAAGAGACCATTTTGTCTTCATGCTTAACCCTAACCATTCCCACTTACCATGGTCTATTCTCTACACTTGACCTTAGTTAGGATATGATAAGTATTGATTTCTTTTCTATTATGAAAAAATACTTTATCATATTCTAGCTTCATCTTCTCCTTCTTCTTCAAGAAAGAAAACTAGACTCCATTAATGGCATCTTGAGTTCTAAAGTGAGAAATCCAATTCTAAAGTGAGCCCACCTCCTATTTCTTCATCCTCTACCTCTTGCCAAGTGGTTTTGGGTGTTTCTTCACATGTTTCACAACTAGGTGAAGTCGGAGCTTGATCCAGTGTAGCCTCGACGTAGATCATCTTCGGCATCGAAGCCGACGACTAGTCCGCTCATTTCTCCGATGAAGCCGATGAGAGAGTTCAGGATTCGAGATGGACAGCGAGGGAACGACTACATGGAGCTAAGGAAGTGGATAACCGGATCTACAAAGGTTGTAGCTTTCTTCTTTTAGTTAAGTTGTTAACTAGTTTATTGTTTTGCCTAAAATTCTAGTCGACGATCCGTATTAGGGTTTCTCGGCACTCATAAAGATTAAAATTGGCAGGGTTGATGCCTTGTGAGACTTCATTAGCATGCCTAGGAACCCTACAGTGGTATCAGAGCCTAGCTAGAGCCTTAGGCGAAGTGTAGACGACGTTTGAAACCCGATCGAACCCGAAACCCTAATTTTTCCATGCTCTCTGGACTTTTTTCAAAAACTGGGATTTTTCCAGATTAAAAATTGCTTAAAAATTCAGCAGGGAAATCTATGAATTATGGTGCAAAAATTAATTAATGAAGTGTCTACTGTGCGGCGGAACCGCGGCAGAAGCCTTGCTTCTGCGGCGGTTCCGCGGCCAATTTATTGAATTATCATATAATATTTGCACAGTAACTGATTTCTTCAGGTGTTGGATTTTCTGGGAATTTTTGAAATTTATTCAAGAGTTGAATTTTCTAGGGTGTATTGGGAGTTCGTAGATTCGATCGGATTATCAGACTTTGTCTAAGTGTTTTTCCGGATATTTAAGAATACGTTAAAAAGTTCGACCGGATATAAATACCCACTTTTTCCCCTGCCGGAAAATTTCCATGTGTTGGATTTTTCCGTGGTTTAAAGACGTTCTAAGTAGTGCAAGTAACGCGATGGTCCCTCTAGAAGACAACAAACCTTAACTCGATTATGTGACCGTCTTGAACTGCCCTTTGAACCTTCGGGTTTGGGGCAGTACGGCGTGCCACATGTGAGGCGTTGGCTTGACCTTTCTACGGCTGGACCGTTGGTACTGAGGCATGAAGTGAATGTCTTTGAACCTATTTCATGTGTTGAACGGTTTCAGGAAAACTTGGGTGTTCGAATGTTCGATCGGAAAGTTTAATATTTTCTATTTATCCGGAATGGGATACAATAATTGGAATTCACAAACAGTTATGAGATAACTGAATGAATGTTATAAATCTAGCGGTTTAGTCTCATTTGATATTGAAAAGAGTTTTCGATAATGGGACTAAAATGTGGGGTTTATAATTGTTAGGCATGAGATGTCTAACTATTTCATTTGATTAGGCATGCGATGTCTAAAGAGGTTGCGGATTCCAACTGTTGTAGTTTTACACTTTCTTTTCTATGACCGTAAGTGTAATATGTGATATCACCGGTTTCGTTGCTATATGTCAACGACAATTGGGATGCGCATATTTACTTACGTTGATGACATGTGATGTTATGTGTTGCTGGATATGTTATATTGGATTGTCGTGTTTGAATAGCCGGGGTTTTTTATGTGAGGTGAGTGTTTTTTCATTTTCATTCATGTAAAAAACTTGTATGTAATATTCTTTTATTGGGGCACTTCCAGGTTGCGGAAGATGTCACCTTTTGTATATTATTTACCTTTCCGCATTAGGATAGACCCAAGAAGGGGAGCACAAGTAACCGGGTTCTAGGGTCCAGTGGGAGACCATCTCGAGGAGTCGAGTCCGGGTCTCCTAACCCTAGAATTGGTAGGGTTGCTTGCCGCTCTCGTAGGGGTCTAGGGGTGTGGGATTGGCTATTCATCACGACCGTGGAATCCGTGTTTTATACTGGCTCGTATTGAAAACACGGACGTCCTAGTATATCCAATGTTTCATATGTTTCTTCTGCTGCGATATCTGTGATGTGATCATATGATATTCTGTGATAGATACAGTAATAGTATATATGATATATTATATAGACGTTACTTATGTTTTGCATCCGCACTAGCCCTGCCCTGCTCTGTCGTTAGTTATCTAACCTAACGGTGCACGAGGGGACATCCAGGCGAATGCGGATGGCATAAGTGTACGTCGTATTTATCTGTGATGTTTAGGTGACTTAAATGATGGGACTTCATTAATGTGATTAATGAAAGAAAAGAAACCTAAGATGTTGTAGAATCAAATTTTAAACAAAACAGGTAGCTACAGTTCTTGCTTTGCATAGCGGTATATATGATATACCCTGCACCTTATTCGATGAGGAAAGGACCGAGATCCCTTCACTGGGAGTGACTCCTTTAGCAATAACTGGCAGATGCTACACACTAGGTTTGAATTTTGATTGCTTCTATAGTTTATGCTTTGCACAACGATATATATGATATATCCCGCACCTCATTCGACGAGGAAAGGGCCGACGATCCCTTCACCGGGAGTGACCCCTTTAGCAAAACTAGAAAAGCCTCAAAATCACTCCATTTCAAAACTTCATTTGATTCTACAACGATATCAAGTTCATTACGCTCATGGTTTTCAGAAAAACCTGCGTAGCCCTCCGTCAATTCAGATATGTAATATTCAGTATTCGTGCTACGGTTGTTTGGCATGCGTCAAGGCGTAGTGTACGATAGCTGATTATTACTTATCTGTAGCATGAGATGCGATTGGATTAAGGTATTCGTACGGCGTTGTTTGGCATGCGTCAAGGGTCGTACGGGTGGGTTTAATTCGATCACGAATTGTACGGGTTGAACTTGACTAGTGGACTATGGGTTGTTTGGCATGCGTCAAGGTCATAGCACGCTAGGGGCAAAATATTATCGGGATTTTCAAGTGTTGAAATTTGCAATGAGATTGCATACCTTCTATGAGATAGTTGGATCCCGATACCCACTGCGAGTAAGAGTTACTCCTGGGAGAGTTTTACACATTGCAATTAGCTGATCAAGTAGGTGTCTAGAAAGGTGTCAAAGGGGTTACGCCTCTGGGAAAACGAGGTTTACATTAATTAGGTTCTTGCGAAAGCACGGGGGACCTCCCTCAAAGTACCGACACTGGCCTGGCTGAAAGATTGGCGAACTTGTAGTGTGTAATTAATCCCGGCTAGTCTTTCCTTTTAGGGTTTGAAGGAAGATTTGATAAAAACCAGTGGGAGCCATCCTGATTAGATAAGATAATAACCAATCTGATGTTGCACGAGCATACGCTAAAGTGTTTTCTTCTCTCTCTCTCCAGGTAGCGACCATGCCATGCCCTAATAAAGATAATAATATGGATGTATTGACTGAACCCGCATGTTATACTGTGCTGGGGAACGTTGGTTCCGTTCTTTCTTATAAGAGTTATAGGAATGAACAGGATATAGGGGAATACCAGGATTCCCATGCCACCCGATTGAAGAAAGTACATGATGATGCATTTTCTTCGGGTGTGTTCGTTACAGAGAACTGTTTCTCCATTTGCCCTACGTCCTGGGTATTAGATACCGGGTCAGGATCCCATATATGTAATCAGTTACATGGGCTAAAGAAAGGTAGAGAGCTTGGAGAAGGTGATAAAGACATTAGAGTTGGAAATGGTGCAATTGTTGCAGCTAAGACTGTCGGGGAATATCACCTTGTATTACCAACTGGTAATACATTGGTTCTGAACGAATGCTATTACATGCCGAACCTGATATGCAAAATTATATCGGTTTCTTTATTGAGTAAAGAGGGATATAATTTTGTATTACAGGACAATGTTATGAACATTTTCCGTAACCAAAAGTTGGTTGGATCAGGCACGTTGTGCAATGGCATTTATGTTCTAAATCAATCAAAAGTTCTGAGCATAACAAACACACACAAGAGGACGAGTTCAGAACTGAACGAATCCTTCTTGTGGCATTGTAGACTGGGTCACATCAATGCGACACGACTAGCTAAGTTGTATAAGGATGGATATTTAGATCCGTTCGAATTTTCATCTTATGACACTTGCCAGTCATGTCTCAAAGGCAAGATGACCAAAACTCCGTTTACGGGACACGGAGAAAGAGTTACCGAACTCTTGGGACTAATACATAGTGATGTATGTGGTCCCATGTCTACACATGCCAGGGATGGTTCTTCGTACTTCATTACATTCACTGACGATCTCTCAAGATACGGACATGTGTACTTGATAAGACACAAGTCTGAAGCTTTTGAGAAATTTAGAGAATATAAATAAGAAGTCGAAAACCAAACCAGAAAAAGTATTAAAATCCTTCGATTTGATCGAGGAGGTGAATACTTGAGCAATGAATTCCTGGACTTCCTAAAAGAGAATGGGATTCTCTCTCAGCTGACTCCTCCATATACACCACAGCACAACAGTGTATCAGAACGGAGAAACCGCATCCTATTAGATATGGTGCGCTCTATGATGAGTACAGCTGAGTTACCTATTTCCTTCTGGGGATATGCGCTTTAGACAGCCATGGACCTATTGAATAGAGTTCCTACCAAATCAGTGCCTACCACTCCATATGAAACATGGAAAGGGAAGAGACCACATCTTAATTATATTAAGATATGGGGTTGTCCAGCCTATGTCAAAAGACAAAATCCGGACAAACTCGAGGCAAGATCTGTCTTATGTATGTTTATAGGATATCCTAAAAATTCACAAGGGTATATCTTCTACCATCCCGAGGAACAAAAGGTGTTTGTTTCTCGACATGCCACTTTCTTAGAAAAAAGTTTTCTTATGAAACAGATAAGTGGCATTGAGGTAGAACTGGAAGAGGTTCCAGCGACACAAACTATAACAGAAGACTTGGTAGAACCAGAGGATTCAGTAGTACCTGACGAACCCCAGCCTCTCCGCCGTTCTGGTAGCGTTCCTCGCCAACCTGAGAGATACTACGGTTTTCTCATGGATGGTGGGAGCGAGGATTGCATCATGGAGGATGATGACCCAACTAGCTTCGAGCAAGCCATCACGAGTAGGGACTCAGTGAAATGGCTGGATGCTATGCGGTCCGAGATGGAATCCATGTACACCAACAAAGTATGGACTTTGGATGTTGCTCCTGAAGGGGTAAAACTGTAGGGTTCCTAGGCACACTAGTGAGGTCTCACAAGGCATCGAACATGCCAATTACAAAAATTCTAGGTGCCGAGAGACCCGACTACGGATCGTCGGCTAGAAGTTTAGGCGAAAAAGCTAACTAGTTAACACTTAACTATAACGATCGGAAATACAACCTTTGTAGATCCGGTGCTCCACCTCCTTAGCTCCGCAACGAAGTCGTCTCCGCTGTCCAAAAGGAATCCGGGCTCTAGAGTCGGCTTCGTCGGAGAAAAAGCGAGCTAGGTCGTCGATGTCCATGCCGAAGATGATCTACGTTGAGGCATCGCTAAATCAAGCTCCACCTTCACCAAGCCCTAAAAACTTGTGAAGGAAACACACTCTGCTACTTGGCAAGAGGTAGAGGATGAAGAAATAGAAAGTGGGTAGACTTTAGAATTGGATTTCTCACTCTTTATCATCAATCACCATTGATGACCTCAAGGTTTTCTTCTTGAGTTCAAGGAAGAAGAAGAAGAAATGATATGATAAGTTCCAATTAAAAAAGAAAAGAATATCAAATCTTATCATAACTAGACCATAGTTAAGTGTAGAGAACTAATCATGGTTCAATGCAATGGTTAGGGTTAAGCTAAAAACAAAATGGTCACATGGTCAAAAGTTGCATGAAGCTTGAAGAAGCTTCTAAGAAAGCAACCATTTGTTTTCTTTTCTCATTCTTTTCATCCAAAAAGAAATAGATAAAAGAATGAATAAATAAATAAAACCCTAACCATTCACTTAACCAAAGATTAATTCTTTACACTTAACCAAACTAGCATGTATCATCAAACATGATACAAACAAGTGCACAAAAGTATATCGCATATACAATGCGCACATCCGAGTGAGAAAATCCATCTTAAGTGAACCGATACTAGTTAATGCAAAGTAATATATCAAATATATAATTATGCATTAAATCATTAAATCAACACTTGATTTAACGATCCGGTCATATCGCATATACCCGACTAGTATCATTAGTAACAACTTATCGAATCAACACTTGATCCGATAACCCGGCTATATCGGATATAACCGATCAATGTCACATCGCGAGAATCGAATACAGTATCACATACTGGTATTATTCTCGGTCCCGCACATATCTCATACGCGCTCCTATTTCGTTTTGCTTGAGCCAGGAAACCTCTGTGTAGGACTCTAAAGACTCGTCAATACGCCGGCAGCAGATGATGATCATATCAAGCACCCACAAGCCGCAAGCGGTCTGCTAAACGTAACGGCCACCCGGGTATTGAGCGATCTGAAGATCGACGAGCAAGCCCGCTCACACTCCAGTGAATCCGACCAGTAACACTACCGTACAGTCCGGTCTGATCGTCTGATATGTCGCATATCTCGCCTAGGGGTGGTAAACGTCAGACCCAAATAGCTCGATAAGTCGTGTCGATATGAGGTCTATAACTGTTCGAGAAACTACTGGTAACACTTACCAGTAAATCTCAGCAACCCTCGCCAGGGATTTCCTGTTATAGCCAATCGAACACAGCGCAACATCAACCCCCTATACCGGGAGAGACGAATCCCCTCCTATCGCTCATTGCCTCCATGTGACTCGGGACTGTACCCAAAAACCACCGTTTTGCACGCCCTCTTGGACGTGGTAAGATGGAAATCAAAGCACAGTGGGAACCACACAAGACTCTATGACGATCTCGGGTTAACAGACTACTCTGTACCAGTGTCACCAGAGAACTGCCATCTGACGTGAGGTATAATACCATCTGGGAGTTCTCGGCGAGTTCGTCCAATGTACCCAGTCTCTACTGAGCACCCGTATATCATATCTGATGTCAAACACCAATGGATATGGGATCATCCATCGCCCATCTGTATGGGTCGAGAAGGTATACGCTAGTCTACTCTTGTATATCGATGCCCCGTCTCGATACACCATCGACTAGGGACTTTGAAGGATGTACTTATGGACTACCAGATCCCCACTAGTATGATCCGCATCATAGTCCAGGTAGTCAAGTACAGATCCTAAGGGCTTTACAAACATGTAACAGAGAGACAATCATTGTATACGTTAAGGTAAAGATCAACCAGATAGAATACTATCATGTCGAGCAAGAAAGTCCTCCCTATATATGTCCCAGCATCCACTACAATATACATCCTATGTATAGTAATGGCCTCTAGGGCATACATATAACTAACAATCTCCCACTTGCACTAGGGCCATCTGATAGCAGTGGTTGTAGTATCTTATACTCAACCATCCCATAAAAGTCTCTCTCTGGGAACAGGCCTTTGTGAGTGGATCCGCTGTGTTGTCCTCTGAGTCTACTCTCCAATCCTCGATCACCCTGGAGATCAACCATCTCCATGATCAAGTGATACTGCCTTAGAATATGTCTGGATCACTGATGGGACGGACGTTCCTTGGCATAAGCCACAACTCCATTGTCACACAATGGGAGGAACATAGTTCATCTCATGAACCAATATACACCCAAACAGCCTCTTTGGTAGCATCTTAAGTAGCGATGTATCCTGCCTTTATCGTCTAGTATGTCACGGTATGTAGCTTGGAACTCTTCCAACATACCGTCCCTTTACTGAGGGTAAAGACAATGCCTGCGACTGACATTCAGTCGTCTTTATCACCCTGGAACCCTTCCAGTGATTCTCCCCAGGATCTATTGATACCATCTCACTACAACTAGTGAGAATCCCAACATCCAATTAGATCTATCTCATAGATCCAAAACCCAGGATTTAGGAGGCATCACTTTGATCCTATATGGAGAATCATTGTGATAAGCGGAGATAGATCGAGCGTAGCATAGGAAACTCCTTCCCTATCAAGAGTATGTCATCCACGTACTCTACGAGGATCACCACCATACTCCCTACTACCTTTTTGTATATACAAGGTTCATCTACCATTTTGATGATGTCAAACTGTTTGACTAATCCATCAAAACAGATGTTCCAACTCCGCGATGCCTGCTTTATCCTATAAAGCATCTTGCACACGTTTCCGCTGCTCCCACTGTCTACGATGCCCTCTGGCTGTGTACTTATAGACGCTCTCTTCCAAAATATCATTTAGAAAAGCAGTCATGACACCCAACCACCAGATATCGTAGTTATGGTATGTAGCCATGACAAGTAGGATCTGTATGGACTTAAGCATAGCTACTTGAAAAGGTTTCATCATTATCCACACCTGGTCAATGATGCAAACTTTTAACAAGTCTAGCTTTGAAAGTCTCAACTTTTCCATCTACACCAAGTAATCTTCTCAAGATATACTTGCTCCTGATGGGGATTTAACCCTTCAGATATAGCAACTAAAGTCCATACTTTGTTGGTGTATAAGGATTCCATCTCAGATCGCTAAACATCCAGCCATTCTTACAGAGTCTCACTCCTGATGGCCAGCTCGAAGCTAGTTGGGTCATCATCTCATGATGCAATCCTCACTCCCACTGTCATAGAGAAATAGAAGTATCTCTCAGGTGGGTGAGAAACCCTACTAGATCGGCAGAGAGGCTGAAGTTCGTTGGTATCTACTGAATCCTTTGGTTCTATCAAATCATCAGCTGTAGTTTGTATAGCTGGAACCTTTCCAGTTCTACATTACAGACCTTGCCTCGAGCTTGTCCGGATTTTGCTTTTAGACATAGGCCGGACAACCCCAAATCTTAACTATCTTAAGAGATGGGCTCTTCCCTTTCCATATCACATATGAAGTGGTAGGCGACTGATTTGATTGGAACCCTATTCAATAGGTATGCAGCTTCTCAAGTGCATAACTCCCAAAAGGAAATAGGAAACTCAGTAGTACTCATCATAGAGCACACCTTATCATATAGGGTGAGATTGCTCCGCCCTGATATACCATCGTGCTATGGTGTATACGGAGGAGCAATGCTGAGAGAGAATCTCATTCTCCTTTAGAATAGTCCAGGAATTCTATGCACAAGTATTCTCCTCCTTGATCTCATCATAGGACATAATACTTATACCCTTGTTTTGGTTCTCTACTTCTAACTTATATTCTGTGAATATCTCAAAAGGTTCGGACTTATGTTTCAACAGGAACATAGGTCTGAAACTCGAAAGATCATCAGAGAACGTAATGAAGTATAAAGAACCAATCCTGGCATGTGTAGACAGGGGACCTACATACATCAACATGTATCATCCCAAGAGTTTACTAACTCTTTCTCTGTTTCCAGTAAACGGAGCTATGGTCATCTTATCTTTGTGACATGACTGGCGAGTTTCACAAGATGTAAATTCAAACTGATTTAAATATGCATCTATATGTAACTCTGGCTAGTCGGGTCACATTGATCTGACCTAGTCTACAATACCTCAAGAAGAATTCGTTCATTTCTGAACTTTTCTTCTTCTGTGTGTTCTGTATATTAAGAACTGTAGTTTGATTTAGAACATTAATGCTTTTAGATAACGTGCCTGAACCGATCAACTTTTGATATAGGAAATGTTCAAAACATTGTCCTACAATACAAAATTTTATCGTTTCTTTACTAATAAAGAGACAGATATGATTTTGCATAACAGGTTCGGTATCTAATAACATTCGTTCAGAATCAATGTATTGTAATACAGGGTGACAGTGACCAACAGACTTGGCTGCAACATTTGCCCCGTTTTCTGCCTCATGAAACTTATCACCCGTTCTCAGTTCTCTACCTTTCTGTAGCCCTATGTAACATATTACATATCTGGGATCCTGATCTGGTATCACATACCCAGGACGTAAAGGATACTGAGAAACAGTTCTGTATAATGAACACACCCGAAGATGATGTATCATCATGCACTCTCCTCGTTTGGGCGGCACGGGAAATCTGTTATTCCCCAATTTCCTGCTCTGTCTTATAACATTTATAAGTTGGAGCGGGACCAACGTTCCCCAGCTCAGTATAACAAGCGGGTTCGGTCAATAATCCGTTTTATTATCTTGATTAAGGCGTGATATGGTCGCTACCAGGAGAGAGAGAGAAGAAAACACTCAGCGTGCGCTCTTGCAAGAATAGATTGGTTTTTATTTTATCTAATCAGGATGGCTCCCACTGCTTTTTATCAAATCTTCCTTCAAACCCTAAAAGGAAAGACTAGCCGGGATTAATTACACACTACAAGTTCGCCAATCTTTCAGCCAGGCCAGTGTCGGTACTTTGAGGGAGGTCCCCCGTGCTTTCGCACGAACCTAATTAATGTAAACCTCGTTTTCCCAGAGGCGTAACCCCGTTGACACCTTTCTAGACACCTACTTGATCGGCTAATTGTAATGTATAAAACTCTCCCAGGAGTAACTCTTACTCGCAGCGGGTATCGGGATCCAACTATCTCATAGAAGGTATGCAATCTCATTGCAAATTTCAACACTTGAAATTCCCGATAATATTTTGCCCCTAGCGTCCTATGACCTTGACGGAGGTCAACAAACCATAGGCTACTAGTCAAGTTCAACCCGTTATTTCTTGATCGAATTAAACCCACCCGCACGACCCTTGACGGAGGTCAACAAGGCCGCACGACTACCCTAATCCAATCTGCATCATATGCATAAGCAGATAAATACTAGTTAGCTACCGCACACTACGCCTTGACGGAGGTCAACAAACGTAGCACGAATACTAAATAGGACTTATCTGAAATGACGGAGGGCTACGAAAGGTTTTTCTGAAAACCTATTGCGTAATGAACTTGATATCGTTGTAGAATCAAATGATTTTGAAATGGAGTGCTTTTGAGGCTTTTCTAGTTTTGCTAAAGGAGTCACTCCCGGTGAAGGGATCGTCGGTCCTTTCCTCGTCGAATGAGGTGCGGGATATATCATATATATCACTGTGCAAAGCAAAAACTCTTAAAAGCAATCAAAAGTCAAACCGAGTGTGTAGCATCTGCCAGTTATTGCTAAAGGAGTCACTCCCGGTGAAGGGATCTCGGTCCTTTCCTCATCGAATAAGGTGCAGGATATATCTCATATACCGCTATGCAAAGCAAGAACTGTAGCTACCTGTTTTATTTTGAAATTCGATTCTACAACATCTTAGGTTTCTTTTATTTCATTAATCACATTAATGAAGTCCCTTCATTTAAGTACCTAAACATCACAGATAAATACAACGTACACTTATGCCATCCGCATTCGCCTCGATGTCCCCTCGTGCGCCGTTAGGTTAGGTAACTAACGGCAGAGCGGGGCAGGGCTAGCGCGGGTGTAAAACATAAGTAACGCCTATATAATATATCATATATACTATATACTGTATCTATCACAGAACATCACATGATCACATCACAGATATCGCAGCAGAAGAATCATATGAAATATTGGATATACTAGGACGTCCGTGTTTCCAATACGAGCTAGTATAAAACACGGATTCCACGGTCGTGATGAATAGCCAAACCCACACCCCTAGACCCCTACGAGAGCGGCAAGCAACCCTACCAATTCTAGAGTTAGGAGACCCGGACTCGACTCCTCGAGTTGGTCTCCCACTGGACTCCAGAACCCGGTTACTTGTGCCCTCCTCCTTGGGTCTATCCTAGTGCGGAAAAGTAAATAATATACAAATGGTGACAACTTCCGCAACCTGGAAGCGACCCAATAAAAGAATATTACATACAAGTTTTTACATGAATGAAAATGAAAAACACTCATCTCATATAAAAAACCCCGGCTATTCAAACACGACGATCCAATATAACATATCCAGCAACACATAACATCACATGTCATCAACGTAAGTAAATATGTGCATCCCAATTGTCGTTGACATATAGCAACGAAACCGGCGATATCACATATTACACTTACGGTCACAGAAAAGAAAGTGAAAAACTACAACAGTTGGAATCCGCAACCACCTCAGACATCGCATGCCTGACCAAATGAATTCCTTAGACATCGCATGCCTAACAATTATAAACCCCGCATTTTAGTCTCAAATTCGAAAACACTTTTCAATATCAAGTCGGGCAATTCAACAAAATTCCCGACATCCTGATCGAATACTCGTCGCAAACTTCAGTAGGCGGCTGCACCTCCGATACCGTCGACGAAGTGCACCAAGGCGGAACACCGCTACCGCGAGCACCCGGACGGATGCTTTCGGCGACGGGGTTCTCCTACAGTCACTTGGTCTGGGCAATGGCGTGAGGCTGTCTATTAAGTTTACCCGGCGAGTATCCGCGTACGCTACGTGATTGCGACGGACTTTTGATCACATCAAAATTCCGTGGCAACCGATGAAGTGAGACTAAACTGCTATGTTTATAATATTCATTCAGTTATCTCATAACTTTTTGTGAATTCCAATTATTGTATCCCATTCCAGATAAATAGAAAATGTTAAACTTTCCGATCGAACAATCGAACACCCAAGTTTTCCCGATACAGATCAACACATGAAATAAGTCTAACAACATTCAGTTCGTGCCTCAGTACCGACGGTCCAGCCGTAGAAGGGTCAAGCCAACGCCTCACATGTGGCACGCCGTACTGCCCCAAACCCGAAGGTTCAAAGGGCAGTTCAAGACGGTCACATAATCGAGTTAAGGTTTGTTGTCTTCTAGAGGGTCCATCGCGTTACTTGCACTACTTAGAACGTCGTTAAACTTCGGAAAAATCCAACACTTGGAAATTTCCCGACAGGGGAAAAATTGGGTATTTATATCCGGTCGAACATTTTAACATATTCTAAAATTTATCCGGAAAGCCAAATAGACAAAATTTGATACCCCGATCGAAACACCGAATCCCCAAAACAACTCCAGAAAATTCAAATCTTGAATAAATATTAAAAATTTCCAGAAAATCCAGCATAATATAATAGGAGTTACTGTGCAAACAGTGTACGATGACGTCATCATTCCGCCGCTGAACCGCCGCAGAAGCCAGGCTTCTGCCGCGGTTCAGCCGCGGTTTGCACTGTTCATCAGTAAATTTTTGCATGGTAATTCTTATTTTTTCCTGCTGAATTTTTTAGCAATTTTTAATTTGGAAAAATCCACGTTTTCAGAAAACGGACAGAGAGCATGGAAATTTTGCGGTTTCGGTTCGTTCGGACTTCAAATCGCGTCTAGACTTCGCCTAAGGCTCTAACTAGGCTCTGATACCACTGTAGGGTTCCTAGGCACACTAATGAGGTCACACAAGGCATCAACCATGCCAATTTCAAATTCTAACATGCCGAGAAACCCTAAACTACGGATCGTCGGCTAGATGTTTAAGCGAAACTAGAAACTAGTTAACACTTAACTAAGAGATACGGAAATACAACCTTTGTAGATCCGGTGCTCCACCTCCTTAGCTCCGCAACGAAGTCGTCTCCGCTGTCCAAAAGGAATCCGGGCTCTAGAGTCGGCTTCGTCGGAGAAAAAGCGAGCTAGATCGTCGATGTCCATGCCGAAGATGATCTACGTCGAGGCATCGCTAAATCAAGCTCCACCTCCACCAAGCCCTAAAAACTTGTGAAGGAAACACACTCTACTACTTGTCAAGAGGTAGAGGATGAAGAAATAGGAAGTGGGTAGACTTTAGAATTGGATTTCTCACTCTTTATCATCAATCACCATTGATGACCTCAAGGTTTTCTTCTTGAGTTCAAGGAAGAAGAAGAAGAAATGATATGATAAGTTCCAATTAAAAAAGAAAAGAATATCAAATCTTATCATAACTAGACCATAGTTAAGTGTAGAGAACTAATCATGGTTCAATGCAATGGTTAGGGTTAAGCTAGAAACAAAATGGTCACATGGTCAAAAGTTGCATGAAGCTTGAAGAAGCTTCTAAGAAAGCAACCATTTGTTTTCTTTTCTCATTGTTTTCATCCAAAAAGAAATAGATAAAAGAATGAATAAATAAATAAAACCCTAACCATTCACTTAACCAAAGATTAATTCTTTACACTTAACCAAACTAGCATGTATCATCAAACATGATACAAACAAGTGCACAAAAGTATATCGCATATACAATGCGCACATCCGAGTGAGAAAATCCATCTTAAGTGAACCGATACTAGTTAATGCAAAGTAATATATCAAATATATAATTATGCATTAAATCATTAAATGAACACTTGATTTAACGTTCCGGTCATATCGCATATAACCGACTAGTATCATTAGTAACAACTTATCGAATCAACACTTGATCCGATAACCCGGCTATATCGGATATAACCGATCAATGTCACATCGCGAGAATCGAATACAGTATCACATAATGGTATTATTCTCGGTCCCGCACATATCTCATACGCGCTCCTATTTCGTTTTGCTTGAGCCAGGAAACCTCTGTGTAGGACTCTAAAGACTCGTCAATACGCCGGCAGCAGATGATGATCATATCAAGCACCCACAAGCCGCAAGCGGTCTGCTAAACGTAACGGCCACCCGGGTATTGAGCGATCTGAAGATCGACGAGCAAGCCCGCTCACACTCCAGTGAATCCGACCAGTAACACTACCGTACAGTCCGGTCTGATCGTCTGATATGTCGCATATCTCGCCTAGGGGTGGTAAACGTCAGACCCCAATAGCTCGATAAGTCGTGTCGATATGAGGTCTATAACTGTTCGAGAAACTACTGGTAACACTTACCAGTAAATCTCAGCAACCCTGGCCAGGGATTTCCTGTTATAGCCAATCGAACACAGCGCAACATCAACCCCCTATACCGGGAGAGACGAATCCCCTCCTATCGCTCATTGCCTCCATGTGACTCGGGACTGTACCAAAAAACCACCATTTTGCACGCCCTCTTGGACGTGGTAAGATGGAAATCAAAGCACAGTGGGAACCACACAAGACTCTATGACGATCTCGGGTCAACAGACTACTCTGTACCAGTGTCACCAGAGAACTGCCATCTGACGTGAGGTATAATACCATCTGGGAGTTCTCGGCGAGTCCGTCCAGTGTACCCAGTCTCTACTGAGCACCCGTATATCATCTCTGATGTCAAACACCAATGGATATGGGATCATCCATCGCCCATCTGTATGGGTCGAGAAGGTATACGCTAGTCTACTCTGGTATATCGATGCCCCGTCTCGATACACCCTCGACTAGGGACTTTGAAGAATGTACTTATGGACTACCAGATCCCCACTAGTATGATCCGCATCATAGTCCAGGTAGTCAAGTACAGATCCTAAGGGCTTTACCAACATGTAACAGAGAGACAATCAGTGTATACGTTAAGGTAAAGATCAACCAGATAGCATACTATCATGTCGAGCAAGAAAGTCCTCCCTATATATGTCCTAGCATCCACTACAATATACATCCTATGTATAGTAATGGCCTCTAGGGCATACATATAACTAATAAAAACCCATTGGGAGCAAGTGGATCTTCAAGAAAAAAACTTGGTGTAGATGGGAAAGTGGAGACTTTCAAAGCTAGACTTGTAGCAAAGGGTTTTCGTCAAAGACCAGGTGTGGACTATGACGAAACCTTTTCTCCAGTGGCTATGCTTAAATCCATCCGGATCATGCTTGCCATCGCTGCATATCATGATTACGAAATCTGGCAAATGGATGTTAAGACCGCCTTTCTAAATGGTGATTTAGAAGAGTGCGTGTACATGACTCAGCCAGAGGGCTTCGTAGACAGTGGGAGCAGCGGGAAGGTGTGCAAGCTGCTTAAATCCATTTATGGATTAGAGCAAGCATCGCGGAGTTGGAACATCTGCTTTGACGTCGTTATCATAGAGTTTGATTTCGTCAAAAACCCAGATGAACCTTGTATCTACAAGAAGGTAGCAGAGAGTAAGGTGGTCTTCCTCGTATTGTACGTGGACGACATACTCTTGATAGGAAATGATATTCCTATGCTGCAATCGGTCAAGCTCTTCTTATCACAAAGATTCTCGATGAAAGATCTTGGTGATGCCTACTGCATATTGGGAATCAGGATCTATAGAGATAGATCCAAACGGATATTGGGATTGTCCCAATCCAGGTACATTGACACCATACTAAAGAGGTTTAGTATGGAAGAATCCAAACGTGGGAACTTGCCCACGATCTCTGGAGTCACTCTCTCCAAAGAGATGTCTCCCAAGACTGATTTGGAGAGAGCTCGCATGCAAGGGATACCCTATGCTTCGGCTGTAGGCTCTATCATGTATGCGATGCTATGTACCAGACCCGATGTAGCATACTCACTATGTGTAGTGAGCAGGTATCAAGCTGATCCTGGAGAGAGTCACTGGACAGCTGTGAAGAGCATTCTCAAGTACTTGCGAAGGACTAAAGAAATGCTCTTGGTGTATGGTAACGGAGAACTCCAAGTGGAGTCCTTTACCGATTCGAGCTTCCAGAGTGATAAGGACGACTCTAAGTCACAGTCGGGATTTGTCTTTACCCTTCACGGAGGGGCGGTTAGCTGGAAGTGTTCCAAGCAGGAAACCGTGGCAGACTCGACGATGGAGGCTGAATACATCGCTGCCAACGATGCTGCTAAAGAGGCTGTCTGGATCAAGAAGTTCATTACTGAACTTGGAGTGGTTCCATCCATCGAGCATCCAATACCTTTGTATTGCGATAACAATGGAGCGGTGGCTTTGGCCAAGGAACCCAGGTCCCATCAGCGATCCAGGCATATTCTGAGGCGGTATCACCTGATCCGGGAGATGGTTGATCGCCGGGAAATCGAGGTCAGGAGGGTTGACACGAAGAACAACACGGCGGATCCACTTACGAAGGCCATTCCCCAGATACAGTTTGAGAGACTCTTCGGGATGCTCGGTATGCGATACTACAGCAGCTGGCCCTAGTGCAAGTGGGAGATTGTTAGTTGTATGTATGCCGTAGAGGCCAGTATTGTACAGATGATGTATATTATATTGGATGCTTGGACATATATAGAGATGATTTTCTTGCTCGATATGATAGTATGCTATCTGGTTGCTCTTTATCTTAACATGTACACTAGTCTCTTTAAACTGTCTTATAGTTACATGTTGGTAAAGCCCTTAGGATGTGTACTTGACTACCTGGACTATGATGAAGATCATACTAGTGGGGACATGGTAGTCCATAAGTACATCCTTCAAGGTCCCTAGTCGTGGGTGTATCGAGACGGGGCATCGATATACCAGTGTAGACTAGCGTATACGCTTCTCGACCCATGAGATGGGCAATGGATGATCCCATATCCATTGGTGTTTGACATCAGAGATGGTGTACAGGTGCTCAGTGGAGACTGGGTACACTTGACAGACTCGCCGAGAACTCCCAGATAGTATTATACCTCACGTCAGATGGCAGTTCTCAGGTGACACTTGTACAGGTTAGTCTGTAGACCCGAGATCGTCATAGAGTCTTGTGTGATTCCCACTGTACTTCGATCTCCACCTTACCACGTCCATGAGGGCGTGCAAAACGGTGGTCTTTGGGTACAGTCCCAAGTCACATGGAGGCAGTGAGCGATAGGAGGGGTTTCGTCTCTCCCGGTATTGGGGGTTGATGTTGCGCTGTGCTCGATTGGCTGTAACAGGGAAGTCCCTGGCTAGGGCTGATCAGAGATTTGCTGGTAAGTGTTACCAGTAGTTTCTCGACCCGTTATGAGCCTCACATCGGCACGACTTATCGGTTATTAGGGTCTGACGTTTGCCACCCCTAGACTTGATATCCGACATATCAGACGAACAGACCAGACTGTACGGTAAGTGTTACTGATTGGATTCACAGGAGTGTGAGCGGGCTAGCTATTCGATCTTCTGATCGCTCAATACCCGGGTGGCCGTTACGTTTAGCAGACCAATTGCGGCTTGAGGGTGATTGATATGATCATCATCTGCTACCGGCGTATTGACGAGTCTTTAGAGTCCTACACAGAGGTTTCCTGGCTCAAGCGAAACGAGATAGGAGCGCATATGAGATATGTGCAGGACCGAGAATAATGCGTGTATGTGATACCGTATTCCATTCTCGCGATGAATGTTTCGATTGGTTGTATGCGATATAACCTAGTTATCGAATCATTGATTCGATAAATCGATACATTGTATACTAGTAGGTTATGTGCGAAATGACCGGATCATTGAATCAAGTGTTGATTTAATGATTTAATGTATAATTATATATTTGATATATTACTTTACATTAACTAGTATTGGTTCACTTTAAAGGGATTTTCTCACTTGTATAGCACATTGTATATGTGATATATTTTGTGTGCTCTTGATTGTATCATGTTTGATGATACATTCTCACTTGGATTTGTGTAAAGACTTAAACCATGTTTAGTGAATGGTTAGGGTTTCTTATTTTCACTTAATTATTTATCTTTTCGTTTTTGAGAAAAAGATATAAGAAAACAAAATGGTTTCTTTTTATCATGAAGCTTGGTGAAGCTTCATGAAGCTTTGACTAAAGAGACCATTTTGTCTTCATGCTTAACCCTAACCATTCCCACTTACCATGGTATATTCTCTACACTTGACCTTAGTTAGGATATGATAAGTATTGATTTCTTTTTCTATTATGAAAACATACTTTATCATATTCTATCTTCATCTTCTCCTTCTTCTTCAAGAAAGAAAACTAGACTCCATTAATGGCATCTTGAGTTCTAAAGTGAGAAATCCAATTCTAAAGTGAGCCCACCTCCTATTTCTTCATCCTCTACCTCTTGCCAAGTGGTTTTTGGTGTTTTCTTCACAAGTTTCACAACTAGGTGACGTCGGAGCATGATCCAGTGTAGCCTCGACGTAGATCATCTTCGGCATCGAAGCCGACGACTAGTCCGCTCATTTCTCCGATGAAGCCGATGAGAGAGTTCAGGATTCGAGATGGACAGCTGGGGAACGACTACATGGAGCTAAGGAAGTGGATAACCGGATCTACAAAGGTTGTAGCTTTCTTCTTTTAGTTAAGTTGTTAACTAGTTTATTGTTTCGCCTAAAATTCTAGTCGACAATCCGTATTAGGGTTTCTCGGCACTCATAAAGATTAAAATTGGTATGGTTGATGCCTTGTGAGACTTCATTAGCGTGCCTAGGAACCCTACACTTGATATGCGACATATCAGACGAACAGACCGGACTGTACGGTAAGTGTTACTGGTTGGATTCACAGGAGTGTGAGCGGGCTTGCTCGTCGATCTTCTAATCGCTCAATACCCGGATGGCCGTTACGTTTAGCAGACCGCTTGCGGCTTGTGGGTGCTTGATATGATCATCATCTGCTACCGGCGTATTGACGAATCTTTAGAGTCCTACACAGAGGTTTCCTGGCTCAAGCGAAATGAAATAGAGGGCGCATATGAGATATGTGCGGGACCGAAAATGATGCGTGTATGTGATACCGCATTTCATTCTCGCGATGAATGTTTCGATTGGTTGTATGTGATATAACCTAGTTATCGAATCAAAGATTGATTCGATAAGTCGATACATTGGATACTAGTCGGTTATGTGCGACATGACCGGATCATTGAATCAAGTGTTGATTTAATGATTTAATGTATAATTATATATTTGATATATTACTTTGCATTAACTAGTATTGGTTCAGTTTAAAGGGATTTTCTCACTTGAAGTGCACATTGTATATGTGATATATTTTTTGTGTGCACTTGATTGTATCATGTTTGATGTTGCAAGCTAACTTGTGTTTAGTGTAAAGATTAAACCATGGTTGTGTAATGGTTAGGGTTTTCTTTTTCATTTATTTATTTATTGATTTTGGAAAAGATTATGAAGAAAATGGTGGCATTATTTGGATTTAGTTGAAGCTTCATGAAGGTTTGACTTTGTTACCATTTTGTCTTCATACTTAACCCTAACCATTCTAACTACCCATGATCTATTCTTTACACCTTACCATAGTTAGTATATGATATGTATTCACCATTATTTTCTATTTTAAAATATACTTATCATATCTTTTCTTCTTCTTCATCATCTTCATCAAGAAGGAAAGCTTGTCTTCATCAATTGCATCTTGAGCAAAGGTGTGAGAAATCCAATTCTAAAGTGAACCCACCTCCTATTTCTTCACCCTCTAACTCTTGCCAAGTAGTATAGGGTGTTTTATTCACAAGTTTCACAACTTGGTGAAGTTGGAGCTTGATCTTGTGTAACCTCGACGTAGATCATCTTCGGCATCGTAGCCGACGACTTGTCCGCTCATTTCTCCGATGAAGCCGATGCTAGAGTCCGAGATCCGACTAGGACAGCGAGAGGACGTCTACGTGGATCTAAGAAAGTGGAGAACCGGATCTACAAAGATTGTAGCTTCTCACTATTAGTTAAGATGTTAACTAGCTTAACTTTTCGCCTAAAATTCTAGTTAACGATCCGTATTAGGGTTTCTCGGCACTCGTAAAATTTCAAATTGGCATGGTTGATGCCTTGTGAGACCTCTTGAGAGTGCCTACGAACCCTACAGTGGTTTCAGAGCCTAGCTAGAGCCTTAGGCGATGCTTTGACGATGTTTGAAACCCGATCGAAACCGAAACCCTAAAACCAAATCGCTCTCTGGACTTTTTCTAAAAACTGGGTTTTTTCCATATTAAAAATGCTTAAAAAATTCAGCAGGAAGTTATAAGAATTACGGTGCAAAATTGGACAAATGATGCCTCCAACCTGCGGCGGAACCGCGGCAGAAGCCTAGCTTCTGCGGCGGTTCCGCGGCGACATGATGACGTCAGCCCTCCAAATTTGCACAGTAATTCTTAATTTACAGTGCTGAGTTTTATGGGAATTTTTTAATATTTATTCAAGAGTTGAATTTTCTGGGGTGTTTTGGGTGTTCGCTGATTCGATTGGATTATCAGACTTTGTCTATGTGGCTTTCCGGATATTTTAGAATATGTTAAAAAGTTCGACCGGATATAAATACCCAACTTTTCCCCTGCTGGAAAATTTCCAAGTGTTGGATTTTTCTGAGGTTTAAAGACGTTCTAAGTAGTGCAAGTAACGCGATGGTCCCTCTAGAAGACAACAAACCTTAACTCGATTATGTGACCGTCTTGAACTGCCCTTTGAACCTTCTGGTTTGGGGCAGTACGGCGTGCCACATGTGAGGCGTTGGCTTGACCCTTCTACGGCTGGACCGTTGGTACTGAGGCATGAAGTGAATGTCTTTGAACCTATTTCATGTGTTGAACGGGTTCGGGAAAACATGGGTGTTCGAATGTTCGATCGGAAAATTTAATATTTTCTATTTATCCAGAATGGGATACAATAATTGGAATTCACAAACAGTTATGAGATAACTGGATGAATGTTATAAATCTAGCGGTTTAGTCTCACTTGATTTTGAAAAGAGTTTTCGATAATGGGACTAAAATGCGGGGTTTATAATTGTTAGGCATGTGATGTCTAAGTATTTCATTTGATTAGGCATGCGATGTCTAATGAGGTTGTGGATTCCAAATGTTGTAGTTTTACACTTTCTTTTCTGTGACCGTAAGTGTAATATGTGATATCGCCAGTTTCGTTGCTATATGTCAACGACAATTAGGATGCGCATATTTACTTACGTTGATGACATGTGATGTTATGTGTTGCTGGATATGTTATATTGGATTGTCGTGTTTGAATAGCCGGGGTTTTTTATGTGAGATGAGTGTTTTTCATTTTCATTCATGTAAAAACTTGTATGTAATATTCTTTTATTGGGGCACTTCCAGGTTGCGGAAGTTGTCACCTTTTGTATATTATTTACTTTTCCGCATTAGGATAGACCCAAGGAGGGGAGCACAAGTAACCGGATTATAGGGTCCAGTGGGAGACCATCTCGAGGAGTCGAGTCCGGGTCTCCTAACCGTAGAATTGGTAGGGTTGCTTACCGCTCTCGTAGGGGTCTAGGGGTGTGGGATTGGCTATTCATCATGACTGTGGAATCCGTGTTTTATACTGGCTCGTATTGAAAACACGGACGTCCTAGTATATCCAATGTTTCATATGTTTCTTCTGCTACGATATCTGTGATGTGATCATGTGATGTTCTGTGATAGATACAGTATATAGTATATATGATATATTATATAGACGTTACTTATGTTTTGCATCCGCACTAGCCCTACCCTGCTCTGCCGTTAGTTACCTAACCTAACGGTGCACGAGGGGACATTCAGGCGAATGCGGATGGCATAAGTGTACGTCGTATTTATCTGTGATGTTTAGGTGACTTAAATGATGGGACTTCATTAATGTGATTAATGAAAGAAAAGAAACCTAAGATGTTGTAGAATCAAATTTTAAACAAAACAGGTAGCTACAGTTCTTGCTTTGCATAGCGGTATATATGATATACCCTGCACCTTATTCGATGAGGAAAGGACCGAGATCCCTTCACCGGGAGTGACTCCTTTAGCAATAACTGGAAGATGCTACACACTCGGTTTGACTTTTGATTGCTTCTATAGTTTATGCTTTGCACAGTGATATATATGATATATCCCGCACCTCATTCGACGAGGAAAGGGCCGACGATCCCTTCACCGGGAGTGACCCCTTTAGCAAAACTAGAAAAGCCTCAAAATAACTCCATTTCAAAACTTCATTTGATTTTACAACGATATCAAGTTCATTACGCTTATGGTTTTCAGAAAAACCTGCGTAGCCCTCCGTCAATTCAGATATGTAATATTCAGTATTCGTGCTACGGTTGTTTGGCATGCGTCAAGGCATAGTGTACGGTAGCTGATTATTACTTATCTGTAGCATGAGATGCGATTGGATTAAGGTATTTGTACGGCGTTGTTTGGCATGCGTCAAAGGCCGTACGGGTCGGTTTAATTCGATCACGAATTGTACGGGTTGAACTTGACTAGCGGACTATGGGTTGTTTGGCATGCGTCAAGGTCATAGCACGCTAGGGGCAAAATATTATCGGGAATTTCAAGTGTTGAAATTTGCAATGAGATTGCATACCTTTCTATGAGATAGTTGGATCCCGATACCCACTGCGAGTAAGAGTTACTCCTGGGAGAGTTTTACACATTGCAATTAGCTGATCAAGTAGGTGTCTAGAAAGGTGTCAACGGGGTTACGCCTCTGGGAAAATGAGGTTTACATTAATTAGGTTCGTGCGAAAGCACGGGGGACCTCCCTCGAAGTACCGACACTGGCCTGGCTGAAAGATTGGCGAACTTGTAGTGTGTAATTAATCCCGGCTAGTCTTTCCTTTTAGGGTTTGAAGAAAGATTTGATAAAAACCAGTGGGAGCCATCCTGATTAGATAAGATAATAACCAATCTGATCTTGCAAGAGCATACGCTAAAGTGTTTTCTTCTCTCTCTCTCCAGGTAGCGACCATGTCATGCCCTAATAAAGATAATAATATGGATGTATTGACTGAACCCGCATGTTATACTGCGCTGGGGAAGGTTGGTTCCGTTCTTTCTTATAAGAGTTATAGGAATGAACAGGATATAGGGGAATACCAGGATTCCCATGCCACCCGATTGAAGAAAGTACATGATGATGCATTTTCTTCGGGTGTGTTCGTTATAGAGAACTGTTTCTCCATTTGCCCTACGTCCTGGGTATTAGATACCGGGTCAGGATCCCATATATGCAATCAGTTACATGGGCTTAGAAAAGGTAGAGAACTTGGAGAAGGTGATAAAGACATTAGAGTTGGAAATGGTGCAATTGTTGCAGCTAAGACTGTCGGGGAATATCACCTTGTATTACCAACTGGTAATACATTGGTTCTGAACGAATGCTATTACATGCCGAACCTGATATGCAACATTATATCGGTTTCTTTATTGAGTAAAGAAGGATATAATTTTGTATTACAGCATAATGTTATGAACATTTTCCATAACCAAAAGTTGGTTGGATCAGGCACGTTGTGCAATGGCATTTATGTTCTAAATCAATCAACAGTTCTGAGCATAACAAACACACACAAGAGGAAGAGTTCTGAACTGAACGAATCCTTCTTGTGGCATTGTAGACTGGGTCACATCAATGCGACACGACTAGCAAAGTTGCATAAGGATGGATATTTAAATCCGTTTGAATTTTCATCTTATGACACTTGCCAGTCATGTCTCAAAGGCAAGATGACCAAAACTCCGTTTACGGGACACAGAGAAAGAGTTACTGAACTCTTGGGACTGATACATAGTGATGTATGCGGTCCCATGTCTACACATGCCAGGGATGGTTCACCGTACTTCATTACATTCACTGACGATCTCTCTAGATTCGGATATGTGTTCCTGATGAAACACAAATCAGAAGCTTTTGAGAAATTTAGAGAATATAAACATGAAGTCGAGAATCAAACCGGAAAAAGTATTAAAATCCTTCGATCTGATCGAGGAGGTGAATACTTGAGCAATGAATTCCTGGACTTCCTAAAAGAGAATGGGATTCTCTCTCAGCTGACTCCTCCATATACACCACAGCACAACGGTGTATCTGAACGGAGAAACCGCACCCTATTAGATATGGTGCGCTCAATGATGAGTACAGCTGAGTTACCTATTTCCTTCTGGGGATATGCGCTTGAGACAGCCATGGACCTATTGAATAGAGTTCCTACCAAATCAGTGCCTACCACTCCATATGAGATATGGAAAGGGAAGAGACCACATCTTAATTATATTAAGATATGGGGTTGTCCAGCCTATGTCAAAAGACAAAATCCGAACAAACTCGAGGCAAGATCTGTCTTATGTAAGTTTATAGGATATCCCAAAAATTCACAAGGGTATATCTTCTACCATCCCGAGGAACAAAAGGTGTTTGTTTCTCGACATGCCAATTTCTTAGAAAAAAGTTTTCTTATGAAAAAGATAAGTGGCATTGAGGTAGAACTGGAAGAGGTTCCAGCGACACAAACTATAACAGAAGACTTGGTAGAACCAGAGGATTCAGTAGTACCCGACGAACCCCAGCCTCTCCGCCGATCTAGTAGTGTTCCTCGCCAACCTAAGAGATACTACGGTTTTCTCATAGATGGTGGGAGCGAGGATTGCATCATGGAGGATGATGACCCAACTAGCTTCGAGCAGGCCATCACGAGTAGGGACTCAGTGAAATGGCTGGATGCTATGCGGTCCGAGATGGAATCCATGTACACCAACAAAGTATGGACTTTGGATGTTGCTCCTGAAGGGGTAAAACCCATCGGGAGCAAGTGGATTTTCAAGAAAAAACTTGGTGTAGATGGGAAAGTGGAGACTTTCAAAGCTAGACTTGTAGCAAAGGGTTTTCGTCAAAGACCAGGTGTGGACTATGACGAAACCTTTTCTCCAGTGGCTATGCTTAAATCCATCCGGATCATGCTTGCCATCGCTGCATATCATGATTACGAAATCTGGCAAATGGATGTTAAGACCGCCTTTCTAAATGATGAT
Source organism: Agapanthus africanus (assembly GCA_030015575.1). Classification (NCBI taxonomy): domain Eukaryota; kingdom Viridiplantae; phylum Streptophyta; class Magnoliopsida; order Asparagales; family Amaryllidaceae; genus Agapanthus; species Agapanthus africanus. The sequence goes on along the minus strand of CM057337.1, from coordinate 404,234,986 downwards.
TTAGAAGAGTGCGTGTACATGACTCAGCCAGAGGGCTTCGTAGACAGTGGGAGCAGCGGGAAGGTGTGCAAGATGCTTAAATCCATTTATGGATTAAAGCAAGCATCGCGGAGTTGGAACATCTTCTTTGACGTCGTTATCAAAGAGTTTGATTTCGTCAAAAACCCAGATGAACCTTGTATCTACAAGAAGGTAGCAGAGAGTAAGGTAGTCTTCCTCGTATTGTACGTGGACGACATACTCTTGATAGGAAATGATATTCCTATGCTGCAATCGGTCAAGCTCTTCTTATCACAAAGATTCTCAATAAAAGATCTTGGTGATGCCTCCTGCATATTGGGAATAAGGATCTATAGAGATAGATCAAAACGGATATTGGGATTGTCCCAATCCAGGTACATTGACACCATACTAAAGAGGTTTAGTATGGAAGAATCCAAGCGTGAGAACTTGCCCACGATCTCTGGAGTCACTCTCTCCAAAGAGATGTCTCCCAAGACGGATTTGGAGAGAGCTCGCATGCAAGGGATACCCTATGCTTCGGCAGTAGGCTCTATTATGTACGCGATGCTATGTACCAGACCCGATGTTGCATACTCTCTGAGTGTAGTGAGCAGGTATCAAGCTGATCCTGGAGAGAGTCACTGGACAGCTGTGAAGAGTATTCTCAAGTACTTACGAAGGACTAAAGAGATGCTCTTGGTGTATGGTAACGGAGAACTCCAAGTGGAGTCCTTTACCGATTCGAGCTTCCAGAGTGATAAGGACGACTCTAAGTCGCAGTCGGGATTTGTCTTTACCCTTTACGGAGGGATGGTTAGCTGGAAGAGTTCCAAGCAGGAAACCGTGGCAGACTCGACGATGGAGGCTGAATACATCGCTGCCAACGATGCTGCCAAAGAGGCTGTCTGGATCAAGAAGTTCATTACTGAACTTGGAGTGGTTCCATCCATTGAGCATCCAATACCTTTGTATTGCGATAACAATGGAGCGGTGGCTTTGGCCAAGGAACCTAGGTCCCATCAGCGATCGAGGCATATTCTGAGGCGGTATCACCTGATCCGGGAGATAGTTGATCGCCGGGAGATCGAGGTCAGGAGGGTTGACACGAAGAACAACACGGCGGATCCACTCACGAAGGCCATTCCCCAGATACAGTTTGAGACACTCTTCGGGATGCTCGGTATGCGATACTACAGCAGCTGGCCCTAGTGCAAGTGGGAGATTGTTAGTTGTATGTATGCCCTAGAGGCCAGTATTGTACAGATGATGTATATTATATTGGATGCTTGGACATATATAGAGATGACTTTCTTGCTCGATATGATATTATGCTATCTGGTTGCTCTTTATCTTAACATGTACACTTGTCTCTTTAAACTGTCTAATAGTTACATGTTGGTAAAGCCCTTAGGATGTGTACTTGACTACCTGGACTATGATGTAGATCATACTAGTGGGGACATGGTAGTCCATAGGTACATCCTTCAAGGTCCCTAGTCGTGGGTGTATCGGGACGGGGCATCGATATACCAGTGTAGACTAGCGTATACGCTTCTCGACCCATGAGATGGGCGATGGATGATCCCATATCCATTGGTGTTTGACATCAGAGATGGTATACGGGTGCTCAGTAGAGACTGGGTACACTGGACGGACTCGCCGAGAACTCCCAGATGGTATTATACCTCACGTCACATGGCAGTTCTCAGGTGACACTTGTATAGGTTAGTCTGTAGACCCGAGATCGTCATAGAGTCTTGTGTGATGCCCACTGTGCTTTGATCTCCACCTTACCACGTCCATGAGGTCATGCAAAACGGTGGTTTTTGGGTACAGTCCCGAGTTACATGGAGGCAATGAGCGATAGGAGAGGTTTCATTTCTCCCGGTATTGGGGGTAGATGTTGCGCTGTGCTCGATTGGCCGTAACAGGGAAGTCCCTGGCCAGGGCTGATCAGAGATTTGCTGGTAAGTGTTACCAGTAGTTTCTCGACCCGTTATGAGCCTCACATCGGCACGACTTATCGGTTATTGGGGTCTGACGTTTACCACCCCTAGACTTGATATGCGACATATCAGACGAATAGACCGGACTGTACGGTAAGTGTTACTGGTTGGATTCACAAGAGTGTGAGCAGGCTAGCTCGTCGATCTTCTGATCGCTCAATACCCGGATGGCCATTACGTTTAGCAGACCGCTTGCGGCTTGTGGGTGCTTGATATGATTATCATCTGCTACCGGCGTATTGACGAGTCTTTAGAGTCCTAGACAGAGGTTTCCTGGCTCAAGCGAAATGAAATAGGGGGCGCATATGAGTTATGTGCGGGACCGAAAATGATGCGTGTATGTGATACCGTATTTCATTCTCGCGATGAATGTTTCTATTGGTTGTATGTGATATAACCTAGTTATCGAATCAAAGATTGATTCGATAAGTCGATACATCGGATACTAGTCGCTTATGTGCGACATGACCGGATCATTGAATCAAGTGTTGATTTAATAATTTAATGTATAATTATATATTTGATATATTACTTTGCATTAACTAGTATTGGTTCACTTTAAATGGATTTTCTCACTTGTAGTGCACATTGTATATGTGATATATTTTTTGTGTGCACTTGATTGTATCATGTTTGATGTTGCAAGCTAACTTGTGTTTTGTGTAAAGATTAAACCATGGTTGTGTAATGGTTAGGGTTTTCTTTTTCATTTATTTATTTATTGATTTTGGAAAAGATTATGAAGAAAATGGTGGCATTATTTGGATTTAGTTGAAGCTTCATGAAGGTTTGACTTTGTTACCATTTTGTCTTCATACTTAACCCTAACCATTCTAACTAACCATGATCTATTCTCTACACCTTACCATAGTTAGTATATGATAAGTATTCACCTTTATTTTCTATTTTAAAATATACTTATCATATCTTTTCTTCTTCTTCATCATCTTCATCAAGAAGGAAAGCTTGTCTTCATCAATGGCATCTTGAGCAAAAGTGTGAGAAATCCAATTCTAAAGTGAACCCACCTCCTATTTCTTCACCCTCTACCTCTTGCCAAGTAGTATAGGGTGTTTTCTTCACATGTTTCACAACTTGGTGAAGTTGGAGCTTGATCTTGTGTAACCTCGACGTAGATCATCTTCGGTATCGTAGCCGACGACTTGTCCGCTCATTTCTCCGATGAAGCCGATGCTAGAGTCCGAGATCCGACTAGGACAGCGAGAGGAAGTCTACGTGGAGCTAAGGAAGTGGAGAACCGGATCTACAAAGGTTGTAGCTTCTCACTATTAGTTAAGATGTTAACTAGCTTAACTTTTCGCCTAAAATTCTAGTTAACGATCCGTATTAGGGTTTCTCGGCACTCGTAAAATTTCAAATTGGCATGGTTGATGCCTTGTGAGACCTCTTGAGAGTGCCTACGAACCCTACAATAATACGAACCACATCATATCACCGACCCCATGGCACTATGCCCAATCTCATCGACTCATCTCCAAATACCATGTACAATCCTCATCATCCATGTATAGGTATACGTACACACACACACACACACACACATAGTCCCATACTTATGTGTGTATATATGTAACATTACAGAAAATATAAAATATTGTTTTTGGAATTTAATATTAAAATAATATTTTTCCTGAAAACTGCCCGATTTGCGAAATTGGGGTTTTCGAAAAAGAGTATAAATATATACCAATAATTATGAAATAAATGAAAATTAAAATGATTTATTCATTTAATAATGTAATTAAAGGATTTGGAATTTTTAAAATTTATTATACACAGTTTCGATAAAAACCCGATTAGTGCACTGCTAATCGCGATTAAGCCAAATCCGTGTTTCTACAGTTTTCCATGGCAAATGCTCCATGTCATGTTCCATTTGGTTACATGTTGTTGTATTTGTATTGTTTTATGGGTATTATGTGATTTGGTTTTGAAATTTGAAAAAGAAAAAATAAAGAAATGCCAAAAGGGTAATTTAGTGAAAAAGGGTATGATTGGAGAGAGAGAGTGTGTGAATAAGTGAGAGGGAGGGGAGGCTGCTGCCTAACCTTTTCCCCCATCATTTTCCTCTTTCTTCATCTTCCTCCAACCCCATTTCCCTCCACTTCAAAACCTAGATCCATCTCCAAATAATACCCAAAAGCTTAAACTCGCTTCACAAAAATTAATCCCCATCTCTTCCTCTACACATTGAACTTAGCAAAATGGTATTTTGGCAACTTTGGCACTTTTAGGGTTTGCTCAAGTGACACCCATGAGGTATAGCTTCTTCCATTTTGTTAGTTTTAAGCTTCTTTCTATTATAGTTTAGTTTAGAAGTCGTTTTAGCGTGGAATTATGATGTTGGAAAATTCTAGTGAATGGTTTGGGTGTTGCGAAGATTTGAGGTGTGTAGTGGCTGTTACAAACCTTAGGGGTTGGAATTGAGTGTAGTAACCAAAATACAAAATTTAGAATTGATCCATGTCGGTTTTGTGGGAAGAAAAGGTGTGCAGGGAAATCTGGAGCAACACGGGGGATTTTTTAGAGTAGCAAACAACTCTAGGGACCAAATTAGGGTACTAGGAGACCACCTTGACGAGACGGACCCAACCTGAGAAGGGGGACCCGAGGAGGCCGATTCTTTTGATGAAGTGGCTGGCCACTTGGTGACATGGGGTGTCGGGGTTGGTCCAGTAGCTCATATACATCATATACAGCACCGTAGACTTGTTTGTGCAACTCCTTTTGGCCTGAATCAAAATCTGGAGCACTTTAGTGTGGTTTTTGGCTATGTTTCCGTATTTTGAAATGTTTATTTTTGATATTTGGATTTTTATTTGGTTGTTGGATGTTTGTACATCAACGACTAGGGGTAATTTGTTGGCTTTGCATACGTGGGCTATAGGTTCTAAACTATAGGCGATCCGTGTGTCGTTTTGGATTTCAGAACATGATTTTTATTGCGTTGCGATATGTGTTGTTATTGTAGGTACCTTCACATGGATTCCGAAGCGACGGAGCATGGCGTCATCGACTTCGGCAAGCGAAGACCAAGGTGAGTGGATCTATATCCACGGGGGAAGTCGGGTGGATGGCGTATAGCACCCCCGCAAAGTTTTGATGGAGACTGATTTATAGAATATAGTTAAGCGAACCTAGATTAGGAAACTAGGGTTAGAGTTAAAGGATAGCTAGTGAAACTATATTGGAAGCTAAATGACAGTTAGAAGTGATATGCTAAGATTGACGGGATGTCGCTTCCAGAGCGTACGAGCTGAGATCGCCGGAGCTTCCAAGCAGAAATGCAACAGATGATAGCTAGTCTACCCTAAGTTGAGAGATAAAGGTGATTCGTCAGATTGACGCGTCGATGTAGTCCCAGTTGAGTTGAAGATTTCCAGTGTGGAGAGTGTTACTCAGGTCTAGAGCAGACCGATCCTGAGATGACCTTTGATGTACCGTCTTTCCTGGAGGATTGAGGCATTGTTTAGCGTGCGGACGGAGGGTATTCACATGCCGGCTAGGAGAAGTTAAAAAGTTCGAGTGAGTGTCAGAAACCCATTTTTCCCAAGTTTAAAGTGTTCGGAGGAACATGCAGGTAATTCTGTGGACCCTCTAGAAGAATGAAACCCTAACTCGACATGATGACCATGGAACCGCTATGAACCTTAGGGTCTATGGCAGTTTAGCGGTGCCATCAGTGAGGCTTGGGTTTGCACTTCTACGGTTGGTCCAGAGCTGCTGTGGTATGTACCAGAAATTTTTAGACTGCGCTCAGGTGTTGAGCCTTCGGGAAATTTTGGGACCTTGATAACTCGATCGAAAAGTTTGACGTCGTCCGAATATCTTGTGATAAGAGACCGGTAAGCTGACCAGCTTCAGATAAAAGACCTCACCAGAGGCGTTGTGAGTTGATCAAGGACGGACAATTATTGAGTATTCCTCCGATGGTTGGGATGAGTTCCTGATGACGTGTTCGGCCAGGTATCTTCTACAGAGTGATGAAGATGTCGAGTTCGTGACTTCGAGTCCATGCGAGAGACTCTGGATTGACCGTGGCCGAGGACAGTTGCAGCGCGCAGATAGCATAACGTGACGTCAAGATGGACGATGATAAAGGCGAGTGGAGCCAGAGGTTCATGCGAAATGCTGACGGGCCGTTATTACTCCCCGTCGAGATTAGAGATCTGATATGTTTACAGAGGCGTTAGGATACGGCCTATTCCCGAGGGAAGGTTTGCGGAACACGCAGATGTCCAGAAAACGAGAAAAGATTATGGAAGAGTACCAGCCTCCGTACAGTTCGGCATAGGCGAGATCGGAAGAGACCTTGAGCAGGATTCCTTTCGGGAGACTGCTGCAATGAGACTTGCACCCAGGATCAGATATGTCACGTGTATTCAGAGAGCCAGAGGCCGACGCCAGTGACATGCTACCTTGCGAGTGGTCATGATGATTGACTAGGAGATGACCAGAGAAGTGCCAGAACGGAATAGTCCCCGGTAGCACACCTGACAGGGCCGATGAGCCGATGGATTGTGAGATTGGTAATCCGAGGAGAAGATGAGTACCTAGAAACGAAGGACGCCAGACCATGAGCAGGAGGCAAGCGGATGTTCTTGTTCTGCCGGTTTTGGGCGCACCGATTCATTTTTCGACATTGTAGGAGGTGTACCTCAATGTCCTTTGTTGCGATTTGCGTTTGTGATCTGAGTATCGCGCTTATACCGCTTGGATTTGAGTTTTGATGACGAGTTTCCTGATATTGATTTCGTGCACCATGACTGCACTTACTGGGTATTTACATTTTGTGCATAGTTATTGCACTTGAGATATGTTTTTATACACCATTGTGTTGGTTTTTGATTTGTGCATATTTATTGCACTTGATATGAGTTTTGTGCCTTGGCTGCATATGTTTATGATTTCATGGATTTCATACAGGTTATTTGATTTTGTGCGTATGGAACGCACTCGATTTGATTTTCGCACTCGGTGTAGCTTATATGTGCTCGTAGTGCATCGATATGTGTTTTGTTCACGCAGTTGCACACGTTTATGTTTTTATACACCTTTGTACACTCGGTGTTGCTATTTGTACATTTAAGTTATTGATATGTATTTTATGATTTTATACACCTGTGTACGCTCGGTGTTGCTAGATGCATTGGAATTGTATTTCATGCACTAGATGCATTGGAATTGTATTTCGTGCATGCACTGTATTTCATATTTCGTGCACTGGATGCACCGGATTTATATTTTGTGCCCTTGATGCACCCGATTTGTATTTTCGTGCGCGGTTGCACTTGCCGTTCTTTTTCGTCCATGCTACTGCACTATATGCTTTTATGGACCCTGTTAGTTATATGTATGCCCTAGAGGCCATTACTGTACATAGGATGTATATTGTAGTGGATGCTGGGACATATATAGGGAGGACTTTCTTGCTCGACATGATAGTATGCTATCTGGTTGAACTTTACCTTAACGTGTATACTGATTGTCTCTCTGTTACATGTTGGTAAAGCCCTTAGGATGTGTGCTTGACTACCTGGACTATGATGCGGATCATACTAGTGGGGACATGGTAGTCCATAAGTACATCCTTCAACGTCCCTAGTCGTGGGTGTATCGAGACGGGGCATCGATATACCAGTGTAGACTAGCGTATACCTTCTCGACCCATACAGATGGGCGATGGATGATCCCATATCCATCGGTGTTTGACATCAGAGATCATATAAGGGTGCTTAGTAGAGACTGGGTACACTGGACGGACTCACCGAGAACTCCCACATGGTATTATACCTCACGTCAGATGGCAGTTCTCTGGTGACACTGGTACAGAGTAGTCTGTTGACCCGAGATCGTCATAGAGTCTTGTGTGGTTCCCACTGTGCTTTGATTTCCATCTTACCACGTCCAAGAGGGCGTGCAAAACGGTGGTTTTTGGGTACAGTCCCGAGTCACATGGAGGCAATGAGCGATAGGAGGGGATTCGTCTCTCCCGGTATAGGGAGTTGATGTTGCGCTGTGTTCGATTGGCTATAACAGGAAATCCCTGGCCAGGGTTGCTGAGATTTACTGGTAAGTGTTACCAGTAGTTTCTCGAACAGTTATAGACCTCATATCGACACGACTTATCGAGCTATTGGGGTCTGACATTTACCACCCCTAGGCGAGATATGCGACATATCAGACGATCAGACCGGACTGTACGGTAGTGTTACTGGTCGGATTCACTGGAGTGTGAGCGGGCTTGCTCGTCGATCTTCAGATCGCTCAATACCCGGGTGGCCGTTACGTTTAGCAGACCGCTTGCGGCTTGTGGGTGTTTGATATGATCATCATCTGCTGCCGGCGTATTGACGAGTCTTTAGAGTCCTACACAGAGGTTTCCTGGCTCAAGCGAAACGAAATAGGAGCGCATATGAGATATGTGCGGGACCGAGAATAATACGAGTATGTGATACTGTATTCGATTCTCGCGATGTGACATTGATCGGTTATATGTGATATAGCCGGGTTATCGGATCAAGTGTTGATTCGATAAGTTGTTACTAATGATACTAGTCGGTTGTATGCGACATGACCGGATCATTGAATCAAGTGTTGATTTAATGATTTAATGCATAATTATATATTTGATATATTACTTTGCATTAACTAGTATCGGTTCACTTTAAATGGATATTCTCACTCGGGTGTGCGCATTGCATATGCGATATGATTTTGTGCACATGTTTGTATCATGTTTGATGATGCATGCTTTTTGGTTAAGTATAAAGAATTAAACCAAGGTTAAGTTGTTGATTAGGGTTTTACTTATTCATTTATCTTATTTATTTATTCATTTTGAATAAATTGGAAGATAAATGAATGGTGGCTACTTTTGTTTTTAGTTGAAGTTTCATGAAGCTTTGACTTGTTGACCTTTTGTTCTCATCCTTAACCCTAACCATTCAACCCAACCTTAGTCAATTCTCTGCACTTAACTAAGGTTGAGATTATGATAAGTATTCTTTTATTTTTCTATTTTCAAATAACTTATCATATTCTTCATCTTCTTCTTCTTCTTCACTTCAAGAAAAAGCTTCACAAGCTTTAATGGCAAAGTGAGAATTAGAGTGAGAAATCCAATTCTAAAGTCTACCCACTTCCTATTTCTTCATCCTCTACCTCTTGCCAAGTAGTAGAGTGTGTTTCCTTCACAAGTTTTCATGACTTGGTGAAGGTGGAGCTTGATCTTTCGATGCCTCGACGTAGATCATCTTCGGCATGGACATCGACGACCTAGCTTGCCCATTCTCCGACGAAGCCGACGCTTGAGCCCGGATTTGATTTGGACAGCGGAGAGGACCTCGTTGCGGAGCTATGGAGGTGGAGCACCGGATCTAGAAAGGTTGTATTTCCGTATCTTGTAGTTAAGTGTTAACTAGTTTTCATTTTCGCCTAGAAATCTAGCCAACGGTCCGTATTAGGGTTTCTCGGCACCGTTAAAATTTGAAATTGGCATGGTTGATGCCTTGTGAGACCTCATTAGGGTGCCTAGGAACCCTACAGTGGTATCAGAGCCTAGCTAGAGCCTTAGGCGAAGTCTAGACGGAATTTGAAACCCGATCGAACCCGAAACACCAAATCAATCTTGCTCTCTGTACTTTTTTGAAAACAGTGAGTTTTTCCAAATTAAAAATTGCTAAAAAATTCAGCAGGGAAAAATAAGAATTACGGTGCAAAAAGTTTTTGGTGAACAGTAAATTTCGCGGCGGATCCGCGGCAGAAGCATGGCTTCTGCGGCGGATCAGCGGCCCCTTGATGACGTCAGCCCTGTTCCTTTGCACAGTAATTCCTATTTCAAAGAGCTGAGTTTTCTGGGAATTTTTAATATTTATTCAAGAGTTGAATTTTTCTGCTGTGTTTTTGGGGATTCGGTGTTTCGATCGGAGTATCAAATTTTGTCTATGTGGCTTTCCGGATAAATTTTAGAATATGTTAAAAAGTTCGACCGGATATAAATACCCAATTTTTCTCCTGTCGGGAAATTTCCAAGTGTTGGATTTTTCCGTAGTTTAACGACGTTCTAAGTAGTGCAAGTAACGCGATGGTCCCTCTAGAAGACAACAAACCTTAACTCGATTATGTGACCGTCTTGAACTGCCCTTTGAACCTTCGGATTTGGGGCAGTACGGCGTGCCACATGTGAGGCGTTAGCTTGACCCTTCTACGGCTGGACCGTCGGTACTGAGGCACGAACTGAATGTTGTTAGACTTATTTCATGTGTTGATCTGTATCGGGAAAACTTGGGTGTTCGATTGTTCGATCGAAAAGTTTAACATTTTCTAATTATCTGGAATGGGATACAATAATTGGAATTCACAAGAAGTTATGAGATAACTGAATGAATGTTATAAACATAGCAATTTAGTCTCACTTGATCGGTTGCCACGGAATTTTGATATGATCAAAAGTCCGTCGCAATCACGTAGCGTACGCGGATACTCGCCGGGTAAACTTAATAGACAGCTTCACTCCATAGCCCCGACCAAGTGACTGTAGGAGAACCCCGTCGCCGAAAGCATCTGTTCGGGTGCTCCCGGTAGCGGTGTTCCGCCTTGGTGCACTTCGTCGACGGTATCGGGGGTGCGGCCGCCTACTAAAGTTTGCGACGAGCATTCGATCAAAATGTCGGGAATCCTGTTGAATTGCCCGACTTGATATTGAAAAGTGTTTTCGATAATGAGACTGAAATGCGGGGTTTATAATTGTTAGGCATGTGATGTCTAAGCAATTCATTTGGTCAGGCATGCGATGTCTGAGATGGTTGCGGATTCCAACTGTTGTAGTTTTACACTTTCTTTTCTGTGACCGTAAGTGTAATATGTGATATCTCCGGTTTCGTTGCTATATGTCAACGACAATTGGGATGCGCATATTTACTTACGTTGATGACATGTGATGTTATGTGTTGCTGGATATGTTATATTGGATCGTCGTGTTTGAATAGCCGGGGGTTTTATGTGAGATGAGTGTTTTTCATTTTCATTCAAGTAAAAACTTGTATGTAATATTCTTTTATTGGGGCACTTCCAGGTTGCGGAAGTTGTCACCGTTTGTATATTATTTACTTTTCCGCACTAGGATAGACCCAAGGAGGGGAGCATAAGTAACCGGGTTCTGGAGTCCAGTGGGAGACCAACTCGAGGAGTCGAGTCCGGGTCTCCTAACTCCAGAATTGGCAGGGTTGCTTGCCGCTCTCGTAGGGGTCTGGGGTGTGGGTTTGGCTATTCATCGCGACCGTGGAATCCGTGTTTTATACTGGCTCGTATTGAAAACACGGACGTCCTAGTATATCCAATATTTCATATGATTCTTCTGCTGCGATATCTGTGATGTGATCATGTGATGTTCTTTGATAGATACTGTATATAGTATATATGATATATTATATAGACGTTACTTATGTTTTACACCCGCGCTAGCCCTGCCCCGCTCTGCCGTTAGTTACCTAACCTAACGGTGCACGAGGGGACATCGAGGCGAATGCGGATGGCATAAGTGTACGTCGTATTTATCTATGATGTTTAGGTATTTTAAATGATGGGACTTCATTAATGAGATTAATGAAATAAAAGAAACCTAAGATGTTGTAGAATCGAATTTCAAAATAAAACAGGTAGCTACAGTTCTTGCTTTGCACAGCGGTATATGCGATATATCCTGCACCTTATTCGATGAGGAAAGGACCGAGATCCCTTCACCGGGAGTGACTCCTTTAGCAATAACTGGCAGATGCTACACACTCGGTTTGTCTTTTGATTGCATTTAAGTGTTTTTGCTTTGCACAGTGATATATATGATATATCCCGCACCTCATTCGACGAGGAAAGGACCGACGATCCCTTCACCGGGAGTGACTCCTTTAGCAAAACTAGAAAAGCCTCAAAAGCACTCCATTTTAAAATCATTTGATTCTACAAAGATATCAAGTTCATTACGCAATAGGTTTTCAGAAAAACCTGTCGTAGCCCTCCGTCATTTCAGATAAGTAGTAGTTAGTATTCGTGCTGCGTTTGTTGGCCTTTGTCAAGGCGCAGTGTGCGGTAGCTAACTGGTGCTTATCTGCTTATGCATATGATGCAGATTGAGTTAGGGTAGTCGTGCGACCTTGTTGGCCATTGTCAAGGGCCGTGCGGGTGCGTTTAATTCAATCAGGAAATGACGGGTTGAACTTGACTAGCATCCTATGGTTTGTTGGCCTTTGTCAAGGTCATAGGAGGTTAGGGGCAAAATATTATCGGTAATTTCAAGTGTTGAGATTTGCAATGAGATTGCATACCTTCTACGAGATAGTTGGATCCCGATACCCGCTGCGAGTAAGTGTTACTCCTGGGAGAGTTTTATACATTACAATTAGCCGATCAAGTAGGTGTCTAGAAAGGTGTCAACGGGGTTACGCCTCTGGGAAAACAAGGTTTACATTAATTAGGTTCGTGCGAAAGCACGGGGGACCTCCCTCAAAGTACCGACACTGGCCTGGCTGAAAGATTGGCGAACTTGTAGTGTGTAATTAATCCCGGCTAGTCTTTCCTTTTAGGGTTTGAAGGAAGATTTGATAAAAAGCAGTGGGAGCCATCCTGATTAGATAAAATTATAACCAATCTATTCTTGACAGAGCGCACGCTGAGTGTTTTCTTCTCTCTCTCTCCAGGTAGCGACCAAATCACACCTTAATCAAGATAATAATACGGAATATTGACCGAACCCGCTTGTTATACTGAGCTGGGGAACGTTGGTCCCGCTCCAACTTATAATTGTTATAAGACAGAGCAGGAAATTGGGGAATACCAGAATTCCCGTGCCGCCCAAACGAAGAGAGTGCATGCTGATGCATCATCTTCGGGTGTGTTCATTATACAGAACTGTTTCTCAGTATCCTTTACGTCCTGGGTATGTGATACCAGATCAGGATCCCAGATATGTAATCTGTTACATAGGGCTACAGAAAGGTAGAGAACTGAGAACGGGTGATAAGTTTCATGAGGCAGAAAACGGGGCAAGTGTTGCAGCCAAGTCTGTTGGTCACTGTCACCCTGTATTACAAATACATTGATTCTGAACGAATGTTATTAGATACCGAACCTGATATACAAAATCATATCTGTCTCTTTATTAGTAAAGAAACGGTAAAATTTTGTATTGTTGGATAATGTTTTGAACATTTCCTATATCAAAAGTTGATCGGTTCAGTCACGTTATCTAAAAGCATTGATGTTCTAAATCAAACTACAGTTCTTAGTGTACGGAACACACACAAGAGGAAGAGTTCAGAAATGAACGGATCCTTCTTAAGGTATTGTAGACTAGGTCAGATCAATGTGACCCGACTAGCTGAAGTTACATGAAGATGCATATTTAAATCAGTTTGAATTTACATCTTGTGAAACTCGCCAGTCATGTCACAAAGATAAGATGACCACAGCTCTGTTTATTGGAAACAGAGAAAGAGTTAGTGAACTCTTGGGATGATACATGTTGATGTATGTAAATCCCCAGTCTACATATGCCAAGACCGGTTCTTTGTACTTCATTACATTCTCTGATAATCTCTCGAGATTCAGACATATGTTCCTGTTGAAACACAAGTCCGAACCTTTTGAGATATTCACAGAATATAAGTTAGAAGTAGAGAACCAATACGGGTATAAGTATTATGTCCTATGATGAGATCAAGGAGGAGAATACTTGAGCACGGAATTTCTGGACAATTCTAAAGGAGAATGAGATTCTCTCTCAGCATTACTCCTCCGAATACACCATAGCACGATGGTATATCGGGGCGGAGCATTCACACCCTATATGATAAGGTGTGCTCTATGATGAGTACTACTGAGTTACCTATTTCCTTTTGGGAGTTATGCACTTGAGAAGCTGCATACCTATTGAATAGGGTTCCAATCAAATCAGTTGCCTACCGCTTCATATGTGATATGGAAAGGGAAGAGCCCATGTCTTAAGCTAGTTAAGATTTGGGGTTGTCCGGCCTATGTCTAAAAGCAAAATCCGGACAAACTCGAGGCAAGGTTAGTTATGTAGAACTGGAAAGGTTCCAGCTATGCAAACTACAGAAGATGATTTGATGGAACCAAAGGATTCAATAGTTACCAACGAACCTCGGCCTCTCCGCCGATCTAGTAGGGTTTCTCACCCACCTGAGAGATACTTCGGTTCCTCTATGACAGTGGGAGCGAGGATTGCATCATGAGATGATGACCCAACTAGCTTCGAGCAGGCCATCGAGAGTAAGACTCTGTAAGAATGGCTGGATGTTTATCGATCTGAGATGGAATCCTTATACACCAACAAAGTATGGACTTTGGTTGCTATATCTGAAGGGTTAAATCCCCATCAGGAGCAAGTATATCTTGAGAAGATTACTTGGTGTAGATGGAAAAGTTGAGACTTTCAAAGCTAGACTTGTTAAAGTTTGCATCATTGACCAGGTATGGATAATGATGAAACCTTTTCAAGTAGCTATGCTTAAGTCCATCCAGATCCTACTTGTCACGGCTACATACCATGACTGCGATATCTGGTGGTTGGGTGTCTAGACTGCTTTTCTAAATGATGATTTGGAAGAGAGCGTCTATAAGTACACAGCCAGAGGGCTTCGTAGACAGTGGGAGCAGCGGAAACGTGTGCAAGATGTTTTATAGGATAAAGCAGGCAACGCGGAGTTGGAACATCTGTTTTGATGAAGTAGTCAAAGAGTTTGATATCATCAAAATGGTAGATGAACCTTGTATAAACAAAAAAGGTAGTAGGGAGTATGGTGGTGATCCTCGTAGAGTACGTGGATGACATACTCTTGATAAGAAAGGAGTTTTCTTATGCTACGCTCGATCAATCTCCGTCTGTCACAATGATTCTCCACATAGGATCAAAATGATACCTCCTAAATCCTGAGTTTTGGATCTATGAGATAGATTTAATTGGATGTTAGGATTCTCACTAGTTGTAATGAGATGGTATCAATCGATCCAGGGGAGAATCACTGGAAGTGTTCCAGGGTGATAAAGACGACTGAATGTCAGTCACAAGCATAGTCTTTACTCTAAGTAAAGGGACGGTATGTTGGAAGAGTTCCAAGCTAGATACCGTGACATACTAGACGATAAAGGCAGGATACATCGCTACTTAAGATGCTACCAAAGAGGCAGTCTGGGTGTATATTGGTTCATGAGATGAACTACGTTCCAACCATTGTGAGACAATGGAGTTGTGGCTTATGCCAAGGAACGTCCGTCCCATCAGTGATCCAGACATATTCTAAGGCAGTATCACTTGATCATGGAGATGGTTGATCTCCAGGGAGATCGAGGTTAGGAGAGTAGACTCAGAGGACAACACAGCGGATCCACTCACAAAGGCCTGTTCCCAGAGAGAGACTTTTATGGGATGGTTGAGTATGAGATACCACAACCACTGCTATCAGATGGCCCTAGTGCAAGTGGGAGATTGTTAGTTATATGTATGCCCTAGAGGCCATTACTGTACATAGGATGTATATTGTAGTGGATGCTGGGACATATATAGGGAGGACTTTCTTGCTCGACATGATAGTATGCTATCTGGTTGAACTTTACCTTAACGTGTATACTGATTGTCTCTCTGTTACATGTTGGTAAAGCCCTTAGGATGTGTGCTTGACTACCTGGACTATGATGCGGATCATACTAGTGGGGACATAGTAGTCCATAAGTACATCCTTCAACGTCCCTAGTCGTGGGTGTATCGAGACGGGGCATCGATATACCAGTGTAGACTAGCGTATACCTTCTCGACCCATACAGATGGGCGATGGATGATCCCATATCCATCGGTGTTTGACATCAGAGATCATATACGGGTGCTTAGTAGAGACTGGGTACACTGGACGGCCTCGCCGAGAACTCCCAGATGGTATTATACCTCATGTCAGATGGCAGTTCTCTGGTGACACTGGTACAGAGTAGTCTGTTGACCCGAGATCGTCATAGAGTCTTGTGTGGTTCCCACTGTGCTTTGATTTCTATCTTACCACGTCCAATAGGGCGTGCAAAACGGTGGTTTTTGGGTACAGTCCCGAGTCACATGGAGGCAATGAGCGATAGGAGGGGATTCGTCTCTCCCGGTATAGGGAGTTGATGTTGCGCTGTGTTCGATTGGCTATAACAGGAAATCCCTGGCCAGGGTTGCTGAGATTTACTGGTAAGTGTTACCAGTAGTTTCTCGAACAGTTATAGACCTCATATCGACACGACTTATCGAGCTATTGGGGTCTGACGTTTACCACCCCTAGGCGAGATATGCGACATATCAGACGATCAGACCGGACTGTACGGTAGTGTTACTGGTCGGATTCACTAGAGTGTGAGCGGGTTTGCTCGTCGATCTTCAGATCTCTCGATACCCGGGTGGCCGTTACGTTTAGCAGACCGCTTGCGGCTTGTGGGTGTTTGATATGATCATCATCTGCTGCCGGCGTATTGACGAGTCTTTAGAGTCCTACACAGAGGTTTCCTGGCTCAAGCGAAACGAAATAGGAGCGCATATGAGATATGTGCGGGACCGAGAATAATACGAGTATGTGATACTGTATTCGATTCTCGCGATGTGACATTGATCGGTTATATGTGATATAGCCGGGTTATCGGATCAAGTGTTGATTCGATAAGTTGTTACTAATGATACTAGTCGGTTGTATGCGACATGACCGGATCATTGAATCAAGTGTTGATTTAATGATTTAATGCATAATTATATATTTGATATATTACTTTGCATTAACTAGTATCGGTTCACTTTAAATGGATATTCTCACTCGGGTGTGCGCATTGCATATGCGATATGATTTTGTGCACATGTTTGTATCATGTTTGATGATGCATGCTTTTTGGTTAAGTATAAAGAATTAAACCAAGGTTAAGTTGTTGATTAGGGTTTTACTTATTCATTTATCTTATTTATTTATTCATTTTGAATAAATTGGAAGATAAATGAATGGTGGCTACTTTTGTTTTTAGTTGAAGTTTCATGAAGCTTTGACTTGTTGACCTTTTGTTCTCATCCTTAACCCTAACCATTCAACCCAACCTTAGTCAATTCTCTACACATAACTAAGGTTAAGATTATGATAAGTATTCTTTTATTTTTCTATTTTCAAATAACTTATCATATTCTTCATCTTCTTCTTCTTCTTCACTTCAAGAAAAAGCTTCACAAGCTTTAATGGCAAAGTGAGAATTAGAGTGAGAAATCCAATTCTAAAGTCTACCCACTTCCTATTTCTTCATCCTCTACCTCTTGCCAAGTAGTAGAGTGTGTTTCCTTCACAAGTTTTCATGACTTGGTGAAGGTGGAGCTTGATCTTTCGATGCCTCGACGTAGATCATCTTCGGCATGGACATCGACGACCTAGCTTGCCCATTCTCCGACGAAGCCAACGCTTGAGCCCGGATTTGATTTGGACAGCGGAGAGGACCTCGTTGCGGAGCTATGGAGGTGGAGCACCGGATCTACAAAGGTTGTATTTCCGTATCTTGTAGTTAAGTGTTAACTAGTTTTCATTTTCGCCTAGAAATCTAGCCAACGGTCCGTATTAGGGTTTCTCGGCACCGTTAAAATTTGAAATTGGCATGGTTGATGCCTTGTGAGACCTCATTAGGGTGCCTAGGAACCCTACAGACCCGACGCGCTTTGGTTGGATTTTTGTGCATATTAGTCAGTTGATTTGGATTTTCGCGCATGTTGGGCGCGTGATATGAGACGTGATTTTATGCACACCGAATACACTCTAGATGCACTTGATATTATTTTTGTGCACACCCGCTGCACTGGACAGATGCTTTCGTGCACACCCGTTGCACTGAGTTTTGCTTTTGTGCATATTGTGGCATTTGTATTTGGATTTGATTTCCGTGTGCACCAGACACACGTGATTGTTGGATACGCCTTTTGAGGCTGATTTTGCTTTTGAGCACCTTGTTTTCGTTTTGGCACCATATTATATTGTGGCCAAACAAGACTGATCTGAGGACAGTACCTGAGTACCTTGCATGCATTAAAAGATTACCAAGAGCGTTTTCGAAAGGAGATATAGTCTCGCTATTTCCTACATGTCCGTGAGTGACACAAACGTTTATAAAGGAAAACCTTTTGGGATATTTTGAAAACAACGGGACGTGTATTTAGGAAAACATATATGGACATATAATATTATTTTAAAATGAGCGCCTGTCACTTAGGTCGTGAGTTACGCATCACACGGCGATTTAGAAAAGACTTTTGCATGAGTTTTATTTAGTTCTTGGGTGTTTTCCAAAGATGCGTACTATACACGTATTATAGTATTTGACTAGTGTATATTAGATTTCAGTAGTAGACTTCGAGATCTGTATCTCTATTGTAACTCTGAGGATATGCGTGCAAATCCGATAATTTGCGTGACGCTTGACGGAGTTCGATTTTGAGTTTTGTACTCGTTTTCATGCGTACTTGACGCGCTGTGTTGTTTCTGCATCTTCTGTGATTTCGGAGCCCCGTTGATTTGAGCTGATTATTGAAATGTTTTAGGTTTTGGGGGTTTAAATTTAAATTCGAGGACCGAATTTCTTTAAGGGGGAAGATTGTAACATTTCAGAAAATATAAAATATTATTTTTGGAATTTAATATTAAAATAATATTTTTCCCGAAAACTGCCCGATTTGCGAAATTGGGGTTTTCGAAAAAGGGTATAAATATATACCAATAATTGTGAAATAAATGAAAATTAAAATGATTTATTCATTTAATAATAAAATTAAAGGATTTGGAATTTTTAAAATTTATTATACGCAGTTTCGATAAAAACCTGATTAGTGCACTGCTAATCGCAATTAAGCCAAATCTGTTTTTCTACAGTTTTCCATGGCCAGTGCACCATGTCATGTTCCATTTGGTTACATGTTATTGTATTTGTGTTGTTTTATGGGTATTATGTGATTTGGTTTTGAAATTTGAAAGAGAAATGATAAAGAAATGGCTAAAGGGTAATTTAGTGAAAAAGGGTATGATTGGAGAGAGAGTGTGTGTGTGAATAAGTGATAGAGGGGGGCTGCTGCCTAACCTTTTCCCCCATCATTCCTCCTTCTTAATCTTCCTCCAACCCCATTTCCCTCCACTTCAAACCCTAGATCCATCTCCATATAATCCCTAAAAGCTTATACCCCCTTCACAAAAATTAATCCCCATCTCTTCCTCTACACATTGAACCAAGCAAAATGGTATTTTGGCAACTTTGGGACTTCTAGGGTTTGCTCAAGTGACACCCATGAGGTATAGCTTCTTCCATTTTGTTAGTTTTAATCTTCTTTCTATTCTAATTTAGTTTAGAAGTCGTTTTAGCGTGGGATGTTGGAAAATTCTTATGAAGGGTTTGGGTGTTGTGAAGATTTGAGGTGTGTAGTGGCTGTTAGAAACCTTAGGGATTGAATTCAAGGGCTGGAATTAAGTGTAGTAACCAAAATACAAACTTTATAATTGATCCTTGTCGGTTTTGTGGGAATAAAAGATGTGCAGGGAAATCTGGAACAACCCGGGAGATTTTTGAGAGTAGCAAACAACTCTAGAGACCAAATTAGGGTACTAGGAGACCACCTTGACGAGGCGGACCCAACCTGTGAAGGGGGACCCGAGGAGCCGGTTTTTTTGATGAAGTGGCCGGCCACTTGGTGACAAAGGGTGTCGGGGTTGGTCCAGTAGCTCATATACATCATATACAGCACCCTAGACTTGTTTGTGCAATTCCTTTTGGCCTGAATCAAAATCTGGAGCACTTTAGTGTGGTTTTTGGCTATGTTTCCGTATTTTGAAATGTTTAGTTTTGATATTTGGATTTGTATTTGGTTGTTGGTTGTTTGTACATCAACGACTAGGGTTAATTTGTTGGTTTTGCATACGTGGGCTATAGGTTCTAACCTATAGGCGATCCGTGTGGCGTTTTGGATTTCAGAACATGATTTTTTTAGCATTGCGATATGTGTTGTAATTGTAGGTACCTTCGCATAGATTCCGTGGCGACGGAGCGTGGCGTCATCGACTTCGGAAAGCGAAGACCAAAGTGAGTGGATCTATATCCATGGAGGAAGTCGGGTGGATGGCGTATATCACCCCCGCAAAGTTTTGATGGAGACTGATTTATAGAATATGGTTAAGGGAACCTAAATTAGGAAACTAGGGTTAGAGTTAATAGATAGCTAGTGAAACTATATTGGAAGCTAAATGACAGTTAGAAAGGATATGCTACGGCTAATATGAAATGACAGGAATTGAGGATGATATTTGATGATATTGCCGTTTAGGGTATTATAGGACTAGATAGTCGACGTAGACGTGTCATCCGAACCATACATATTTTTAAACTGAAGAATCGTATGCATCTTTTAAATAGTTACCTTAAGGTACGTTACGGATTTTCGAATGATATCTTTTCCTTAAAAACACCGTAACCCCTATTTTCAAAACTACGATTTGCTTCTTTTAAAATCTGCTTTTATCGTTTGGGTGTGTATGTTAGATTAAATACTTATATTTAGTAGAGATAAAATGTTTATGTAAACTCGACTTGATGTGTGATATAAATGCGATGAAAGAATATAAGACGGATATGAATATATGAAGATTTGATGGTATGATGGTATACAGATGCGAGTCGATTGAGATGAATTATACCCTGTCCGTCCCTTAATATGAGATTATTGCGGATGCGACCTGGGACATAGGTATATAGTGATATTTATATATGTTGTGAATCATGAGTGATAGCCGTACGAGACATTAGGTCTGTACCCTCCTCGTCTTATAGGATGATAGGATCCCTGATAGCTTAATGCCGCCGTACGATAATTTTCCGTACGTGATGAGTTTGACTTGAGGTTTGATCCATACCCTTGACTAGAGGATGCCGTACGATGGATTATACCGTACGTTGTGCTGTGAGGCTAGATGCCGATTGATAAATTCACCGACTCAGACATATGATAAATATGTATACCTTATAGCTTTTAGCTGATGATTTACCTTATGCAGCAATCATGTTATACTCATTGCATTGCATATACTTATGCTAGTACACTTACACCATTATCGATGATGCGTATGTTACACGTACACAGATTTGCCGGCTAACACACTTCATCATCGATAATTGCCATGTCACTACACAGTAGGATTGCTGCACAATGATATGACACTTTGCATGATTTACTTACTATAGTTACCTGTGCAGTTTATTACGATGTTGCATTTGACTTTGGTGATATTGGGAACCGCAAGACATATTTTCAAAAACTGGGATCATTTAAAGAAGCGGTTTCCTTTAATATGATACATCACTGTTCCATGTTGCTTGTTATACGAATATACTTACATTTCCATCATATGTCACATACATCATGCTTTATGATTTTACGCATTGAGATATGCTGTTTTCATGAGATTTCTGGATTTGAGAACCGTGGTCATTTTAAAAGAATGTATGTATTGTTTTAAAAACCCGGTTTCTCTTGATATAATTGTCACGTCCCGAAAGTACGGAACATGACCGGCACTTAAACTACGAAACGTCTCGAGGCGTACGTAATCCAAGTAAGCCGAAAACCCAGAAATGCAAACCAAGAAAAGTAGTTGAGTGAATGAAAACCAATTTAAAATCAAGTAGTTTTAATAGCATAAGCCGAGTTATGCGGTTTTAAAAACATCAAGTATTTCCTGAAAATTTCGGCAGAGTCTCCTTTGTAAATACGGGCTCCCAAACGGGATACAACATGAATAGTATACGAAATCAATAAAAAGGCATCCCCAAGCGGGAGCTAGCTCTTCGTCAATCGACGGTCACAACCACACAAGCAATATAATATACAACGCCAAGGGCGAGGATCAAAACTCAAAAGGAAACTCAAAACCGCAAGAAACCACAGAAATATAACGCGCGACTCTAAGGTCGAAGGAATAACATCATTGGTCTCTATCTCAAAATAAATACATGTTTGGTTGATGGAACTTCTAGATACAACAGAGTAATAATATACAAGTTGTAATGATAGGTACGATACAACTAAACCCACCTACTAGCAAGTCACCCGAACGAAACAGTACTCGCAAGCCGTAAAGAAACCTGTACGGCGAAACCTACAAGAAAACTGGGGCACAACGGGGGTGAGTTGCCAACTCGTGAATAGAAAAACATCTACGCACAGAAATCGCATAAATAACGCAACCTAGGTCAATGATCATAATATATCCTCAAATATATGTATAACATGCAGCCTATAACAATGGCTAGGGTAGTATCTAACCCGAGTGTAATCTCATGTGCCCGTGTCAGTGCCTCAGGTAGCAATATATCATATGAATGAGCTATGAATGCACGGAACAGAAAGCATGTACTGACGAAAACTGCTTTCATAAATCAGTGAGATTTCTGTATTTTTAAAGTGAGGTACCATAAATGAAATCAGCATAAAACAGTGCCCAGCATCAACACAAAACAAGTGTCCAAATATCTCGATATCTCTGTATCACAATCTCTGTACCTCAATATCTCAAAATCAATATCTAGGGTGCCGTCAATCCAGACCGGCCCCTACCATCCATCTCAAGACCACGACGGTATCCTCCGGATATCCGACGCGTCGGGTAATATCACCGGTCGGTAGTGCTCCCCTGCCGGGCTCAACGTCAACAACACATTCCTCTTGCCCCGGGGTACCGCACCGGGCCCACCATGTACCCGAAACGGTTCCTCCACTCCTCGAATCGGGTCTCGAAATCCATCAGCAAACTCATGGCGGACGACTCATACATCATGGGAAAACCGCACTTTTTTTATTTTAAAAGAGAGAAAATGTTTATTTATGTTTTTGCGGTTTTCCTCCAAATCCAGAAAATCTCATGGAAATCCGAATCCAAAACCTCAATAACACGTAAAATAGTGAATATATGCATGAGAATCCATGAATGCGGCATAACAACGAATAACAGTATGCATGAAGTAGCAGGTAATAACTACAATGTCTAAACTATTAGCTAACAGGCTATGTCAAGCAATAATATTTTCTAAGGTGTACGTGACATGGCAATTACCGATGAAGATGTGTGTGAGCCGGCAAGTAAGTGTACGTGGTACATACGCATCATCGGTAATGGTGCTGGTGTCCTAACAGCATGATATCAATAATGGAGTATGAAACATAATATAAGCATGCGATGCGAAACGAACCACAATAATGAGCGGGAGCTGAATTTTAGACGCAAATATAACTAATCTGCATTAATCTAATATAAGTCCTACAAATGGTGCCTTTTGAAATAACACGAATCATGGGGTTTTGAAAATAGGGGCTACGGTGTTTTTATGAAAAGATACGTCTTTTGAAATATCCGTAGGATCCCTTGGGCTGTCTTTTAAAATACCCACGATTCGTTAGTTTTTGAAATAGGTAAGAATCGAATCTAATCTAACAACTAAACTAAACTAAAGGGCTAAGCTAACAAGCTGGACTACAGGTAAGGAAACCGCCTAACATTTGAGTCATACATATACATACCTGTATATATATATTAGTCGGTGATCCCACCTCAATAATATCATCTCCGATACCATATCTATAATCAGACATCCCAAGTCAAGAGTGCGGATCAATCATCAAAATATAGCTCGTACGTAAATCCGTCGTACGGCATCCCCAAATCTGGGTACGGGTTAATATCATATTCATCACACTATTCATCTGGTATCCTCTTTATCCAAGATCATAGTTCAGGGTACTGACCTATGTCTAGTACAATACTAAAATCATCAATATAGTCATGATCTGACTACTGATCAACAGTCTCGTACAAATCGATATCATCAGCACATATCATCATCAAGGGGTATACATCGCCCGATACGGCCTAATATCAATATCCTAGTATATCATGCCTCATATCACGATCACATGTCGACCATTTTATTTATAACACTATTCACCCGTATCGCCGTCCCAAGATCCGCTATAACACCAGGACGTACCATAAGTACGAATCCTGCCATATCACCGATATCACAACCACAAAACAAATCTCATCGACTCAGCTCAATCCCAAGTATCATCCTCAAATCCGTATGTGAACACATAGTCCCATACCCATGTGAACACATAACTATAAAGGATCCCAAGATCACATATAAATAGGAATGTATGCATGTATGTATGTATGTATGTGTAGTGCAACACTACCCTAGGGTTCGCAACACTAAAATAATCCAACACACCACTATCCATCCTAAACATCGTTATTAATCCCAAATAACATATAATAATTGTTGGTGTGTATACGCATCCGTATACACCACCACGGACTGCGGGGGTGCTATACGCCATCCACCCGACTTCTCCCCGTAGATATAAACCTACTCACCTGGTCCTCGCTCGCCGGTGCCGACGTCGCCACGCGCTTGCTTGTCGTCTCGAAGTCCACATGGGGTACCAACATATCAAAACGCACCGTGTCGTATTAAAATCCGACTCATGACCCAAAACGACACGTGAATCCCACATAGGTCAAAACCTATGGTTGCTTTCACAAATCAACCCAAAAACCCTTGAAGTCGGCATACAAACGCGAAACCATCGAGAAAAACCCAAACACACTCATTTGTACGATTACAAGCACTAATTATAATATAAAATAGCTTAAAAACTCACAAAAACCTCAAACTCGCTTAAAAAGCTATTTTTCCGAAAATCTAGCAAGCAAAATTCACCGTTTTACTTCAAAACATGATGTTTTAACCAATATAATGGTTACATTACCCACATAATATTTTAACTAAGTCACACAAACCATAATTAAATTTTAATCTAAAGCATTTAACAATTTTCCAAAAACACTAGTTAGCAAAATAACTTAATTAGAACTATTTAAATGTAACAATTAGAAAATTGACAACTAGATTTCATTTTGCATACTCTAAGATATTATACTACACTTTCAAACCATAACCAATTTATAAAAACCCTAACTAGATTTTAAATTTCACATTTTTAATAATTTCTAAAAATCTAGTTTGCTAAAAAGGCTAAATTTGGACATTTTACATCTAACAATTTACATATTAGCAACTAGATTAGGTTTTCATTTCCTTAAGATGATAATCTACATTTTGCAACCATGATTACACAACAAAAACCCTAACTATAATTTAATCCTTCTCTTGAAAACCCAATCTTTCAATTAGAACCATAATTCATTTCCTAAATAAGTTAGATTAAAGCAATAACCAACAATTTAAAAAAAAGGTTAAGATTTTTATACCTCACCACCCATTGATCCAACTTGAAATCTAGCCCCCCAATTTGCCATCTTGTCCCCTAGATCCATACTAGAATGGTCAAGTAAAAATGGGTAGGGATTAGATTTTGATTTTAGCTTGATTTTTTCTGGATTTGGTGGCATTTTAGATGGATTTTGAAGAGAAAAGAGAAGGGGAAATGGAGGGGGCTGCTGTTGCAGGAAGTATGGGGCCCGGCCAGGTATGGGGGGTGAGGGAGGAGAGAGATTGAAGTGTGGAAAAGTTCAAGTCAACTAGGGAAATAAGGCACCCACCTCATTTCATTTTAAATTCCTTAATTCATTTCTTTTCCTTGCTTTAGTGAGATAAGAGGCCCAAGATATTGGGCTGATCAAGGGGGGCCGGCCACTTGGGATGGGAAAGAGAGGGTGAGGTGTGGGTGTGTGGGCTAGGAAAAAAGATAAAGGTTTTGCCCCAATTTCCAATAACACTAATTTCACCGAAAAAAAGCCTTTTTCTTCGATATTTTCTAAAACATTTTGGCAAACGATTTCATTTCAAAAACCACATGATAAAATTTTATTTAATGTGTCATGATGCACAAAATTTGTTTCAACTCATTCCAATTTGTAATTTTCCCTAATTAAATGTATTAGTGACGGCTTAAAATAATAATAAAATAAATTTTTTTCAGAAAATTTGAAATTTCACCAGTGGCTCAATAAACACCTAGCAATTACATAGCTAGAATATGAATATTTAATTTTTATAATAAGATATTTGCATTTTGACTTTTTACAGAAAACCCCCTTATTTTACCGATTTTCCGAAATTTCACCGAAACGATTTTCAAAACGCTACAATCTTCCCCCCTTAAAAAAAATTCAGTCCCTGAATTTATAGTAAAACTCTCCCCAAATACTAAAACATCTAAACCAAAACCATCAAGTCGTCGGGGCTGCGAAATTGTAAATACATAAAACAAATCGTAGCGCAACGCATGCGCATGAAAAATGAGCATATAACTCAAATCAAAACTCCGTCAAGCATCCCGCAATCATCGGAGTCATGGGGAAGACATAAATGTCAAATCCAATACAAAACCAATATGCTATAAATCGGAACTACACACGTAAATATCAAATCTATATATGTAAATATCTGAAGGAAATGAATGCCAAATATATTCAGGTACTGTCCTCTGACTAGTCCTGCCCGGTACGAAAACACATAGTAAATATCATAAAAACGTACTACTCTATAGGAAAAATCAATCCCAAAATACGCATATGAGTACTACGTGCGTCTGGTGCGCACGGAAATCAAAATCCAAATATGTGCCATACATATGCACAGAAACAACATCCAAGTGCATCGGGTATGCATGAAACATTTGTCGTAGGCAACATGTGTGCCTGACAGCAAAATCAGGTGCATCTGACATGCACGAAAAATTTCGATTTAGTGCATCTGGTGTGCACCAAAATCACATCTCAAAACATGCGCCCAACATGTGCGAAAATCCAAGGCAGGTGCATCCATCATGCACGAAATCATGAAATCCAATATCAAGCGCCGAACATGCGGAAAATCAAATCAGGTGCACAAGGTGCACAAAACAAATATCGAGTATCGCAATCGAAATCGAAGTCCAGTGCATCTAAGTGCACAAAAGGCGTATCACTGCACTGCAGGCATATATAAACTATACAGAGTGCAGGAACCAAATCGTGTGCGTGCATACGCACAAAATCAACTCAAATGTCTAAAACCGTAAAATCACAAACATGTGAAACCAAAGCACGAAAACGATATCAAGTGCAACACTGTGCAAAGATCGTAAATCCTCAATCATCAAAATCAAATCATGCGAATAAATCACCCAAAACATCGAAATCAATAATGGCGGAATAGTCCCGCTCAAGCACATACTCAAGAATCTCTGGCCAACTGTCGTGGTCACTCATAGCATGTCTCGTCGGCGATCTTGAACTCTGGCCTGCTGGTGTGCGTAACATGAACACTCCTGGGTCCAAGTCTTCTCCGTGGATTACCAATCTCACGATCCATCGGCTCATCGGCCCTGTCAAGGCAGCATATTACTGGCATCGGCCTCTGGCTCTCTGAATGCACGTGACACATCTGATCCTGGGTGGAAATATCATTGCATCAGTGGCCAGGAAGGATTCCTGCTCAAGGTCTCATCCAAGTCTCGTCTCTGCCTAACTGCCCGGAAGTCATCGCCCTTTACTACATCTGCTTCTTGCTCCGGAATGGCTGCATACTCATCACGACTGCTTCTGGAAGGTATATCCAAGTACAATGCCTCGGCATGTGCATCGCATCTCTGATGTCGGCGGAGTGGAACGTCATCATATCCAGATCTTGTACGAACCTCTTACGCCACTTTTCTCTAATGTCGACTGCTTCGGACTCGTCTCATCGCGGCTGTATGGACTGAGCTCCAACGGCTATCCTCGTACCTGGAGTCTCCAAATAAATGCATCTCACCACCTAGCATCCGAATTAAGTCGAGCCACCAGATCGAGTCATCAAAACCTCATAATCCCCCAAGAGCTCAACATCTTGGGCACAGTTTAATAGTATCGAGTAAATAGCACAGCATCGGTGGTCCAGCCGTAGAAGGGCAAACCCAAGCCTCACTAATGGCGCCGTGGAACTGCCGCAAACCCCAAGGTTCAAAGGCTTTCACACGGTCATTATGTCGAGTTAGGGTTTCATTCTTCTAGAGGGACCATAGAATTGCCTGCATGTCCTTCCGACTACTTTAAACTTGGAATAATAGGTTTCTGACATTCGATCGCCTCTGTCGACTCCCAACGTCTCCGCGTGAAGTCGTCTCTAGCTGGAATCAATCTATCTGATGACCTCTCATCGGGTAGGCGAACGAACCACATGTCTCAGTCATTCATCCGTGGGTGACTAGCGACCTTCTATCATTGGCTCAGTCCTCTGGTGCTGATCTGTCCGTCCGAGTAATCTCATACAGCGATCCATCAACGCTCGTGGTGCGAAAACACAATCAAAAGACACCTCTCTACAATCGGGTGTCGCCGGAATGACGCCCTGGTCAGTCCTCGTTCGTGACGAGCTCCTGCTGACCGCAACTCTAGCCGTAGCTCTCCCTGCCCGAAATCGTGGCAGCAAAACCAAACTGGTACCGATGAGGCTAGATCAGGAAGGAATATAATACTGAACAAGGAAATGTACATCCTAAGGCTTCTTAAGTGGAGTGGCGTGTCGTAAATATGCCGCGGAACATACCAATGGTACGTCACTCTACTTTAGTCACCTATTCCATCAACCAAGGGTCATCCTACGCTACGAAGGTAAAACCTAACGCTCTGATACCAACTTTGTCACGTCCCGAAAGTACGGAACATGACCGGCACTTAAACTACGAAACGTCTCGAGGCGTACGTAATCCAAGTAAGCCGAAAACCCAGAAATGCAAACCAAGAAAAGTAGTTGAGTGAAGGAAAACCAATTTAAAATCAAGTAGTTTTAATAGCATAAGCCGAGTTATGCGGTTTTAAAAACATCAAGTATTTCCTGAAAATTTTGGCAGAGTCTCCTTTGTAAATACTGGCTCCCAAACGGGATACAACATGAATAGTATACGAAATCAATAAAAAAGCATCACCAAGCGGGAGCTAGCTCTTCGTCAATCGACGGTCACAACCACACAAGCAATATAATATACAACGCCAAGGGCGAGGATCAAAACTCAAAAGGAAACTCAAAACCGCAAGAAACCACAGAAATATATCGCGCGACTTTAAGGTCGAAGGAATAACATCACTGGTCTCTATCTCAAAATAAATACATATTTGGTTGATGGAACTTCTAGATACAACAGAGTAATAATATACAAGTTGTAATGATGGGTACGATACAACTAAACCCACTTACTAGCAAGTCACCCGAACGAAACAGTACCCGCAAGCCGTAAAGAAACCTGTACGGCGAAACCTGCAAGAAAACTGGGGCACAACGGGGGTGAGTTGCCAACTCGTGAATAGAAAAACATCTACGCACAGAAATCGCATAAATAACGCAACCTAAGTCAATGATCATAATATATCCTCCAATATATGTATAACATGCAGCCTATAACAATGGCTAGGGTAGTATCTAACCCGAGTGTAATCTCATGTGCCCGTGTCAGTGCCTCAGGTAGCAATATATCATATGAATGAGGTATGAATGCACGGAACAGAAAGCATGTACTGACGAAAACTGCTTTCATAAATCAGTGAGATTTCTGTATTTTTAAAGTGAGGTACCATAAATGAAATCATCATAAAACAGTGCCCAGCATCGACACAAAACAAGTGTCCAAATATCTCGATATCTCTGTATCACGATCTGTTAGTTATATGTATGCCCTAGAGGCCATTACTATACATAGGATGTATATTGTAGTGGATGCTTGGACATATATAGGGAGGACTTTCTTGGTCGACATGATAGTATGCTATCTGGTTGATCTTTATCTTAACGTGTACACTGATTGTCTCTCTGTTACATGTTGGTAAAGCCCTTAGGATGTGTACTTGACTACCTGAACTGTGATGCGGATCATACTAGTGGGGACATGGTAGTCTATAAGTACATCCTTCAAAGTCCCTAGTCGTGGGTGTATCGAGACGGGGCATCGATATACCATAGTAGACTAGCGTATACCTTCTCGACCCATACAGATGGGCGATGGATGATCCCATATCCATTGGTGTTTGACATCAGAGATGATATACAGGTGCTCAGTGGAGACTGGGTACACTGGACGGACTCGCCGAGAACTCCCAAATGGTATTATACCTTACGTCAGATGGCAGTTCTCTGGTGACACTGGTACAGAGTAGTCTGTTGACCCGAGATCGTCATAGAGTCTTGTGTGGTTCCCACTGTGCTTTGATTTCCATCTTACCACGTCCAAAAGGGCGTGCAAAACGGTGGTTTTTGGGTACAGTCCCGAGTCACATGGAGCCAATGAGCGATAGGAGGGGATTCGTCTCTCCCGGTATAGGGGGTTGATGTTTCGCTGTGTTCGATTGGCTATAACCGGAAATCTCTGGCCAGGGTTGCTGAGATTTACTGGTAAGTGTTACCTGTAGTTTCTCGAACTGTTATAGGCCTCATATCGACACGACTTATCGAGCTATTGGGGTCTGACGTTTACCACCCCTAGGCAAGATATGCGACATATCAGACGATCAGACCGGACTGTACGGTAAGTGTTACTGGTTGGATTCACAGGAGTATGAGCGGGCTTGCTCGTCGATCTTCTGATCGCTCAATACCCGGGTGGCCGTTACGTTTAGCAGACCGCTTGCGGCTTGTGGGTGTTTGATATGATCATCACCTGCTGCCGGCGTATTGATGAGTCTTTAGAGTCCTACACAAAGGTTTCCTGGCTCAAGCGAAACGAAATAGGAGCGCATATGAGATATGTGCAGGACCGAGAATAATGCGTGTATGTGATACCGTATTTCATTCTCGCGATGAATGTGTCGAATGGTTGTATCCGATATAACCTAGTTATCGAATCAAGGATTGATTCGATAAATCGATACATTGTATACTAGTCGGTTGTGTGTGACATGACCGGATCATTGAATCAAGTGTTGATTTAATGATTTAATGCATAATTATATATATGATATATTACTTTGCATTAACTAGTATTGGTTCACTTTAAATGGATTTTCTCACTTGAAGTTAACAAGTTGTATATGTGATATACTTTTGTGCACTTGATTGTATCATGTTTGATGATACATGCTTACTTGAGCATGTGTAAAGATTAAACCATGGTTATTTAAATGGTTAGGGTTTTGTTTTTTATATCTATTTATTCATTTATTTATTCTTTTCTTTTTGGCAAAAGAAAAGAAAAATGGTGGCTTTCTTTGGATGCATGTTGAAGCTTCATGAAGTTTTGATCACCATTTTTGTCTTCATGCTTAACCCTAACCATTGACCTAACCCTAGTTTATTCTCTACACTTGACCATGGTTGGATTATGATAAGTATTCATTTTATTTTCTTTTTGAGATATACTTATCATAACATTTTTCATCTTCTTCTTCTTCTTCTTCAAGAAGAAGCTTGCCTCCATCAATGGCAACTTGAGAAAATGAGTGAGAAATCCAATTCTAAAGTGAACCCACTTCCTATTTCTTCATCCTCTACCACTTGCCAAGTAGTATAGGGTGTTTTCTTCACAAGTTTCATGACTTGGTGAAGTGGGAGCTTGATCTTGTGATGCCTCGACGTAGATCATCTTCGGCATCGTAGTCGATGACCTAGCCCGCCCATTTCTCCGATGAAGCCGACGCTAGAGCCCGGGATTCGATTTGGACAGCGAGGAGACTTCATTGCGGGGCTATGGAGGTGGAGGACCGGATCTACAAAGGTTGTATTTCCGTTCTTTTAGTTAAGTTGTTAACTAGTTTCATTTATCGCCTAAAATCTAGTTAACGATCCGTATTAGGGTTTCTCGGCACCCGTAAAATTTGAAATTGGCATGGTCGATGACTTGTGAGACCTCATTAGAGTGCCTAGGAACCCTACAGTGGTATCAGAGTCTAGCTAGAGCCTTAGGCGATGCGTAGACGATGTTAGAAACCCGATTGAACCCCGAAACCCAAACTTTTAACCCTCTCTGGACTTTTTCTGAAAAAGTGGTTTTTTCCAAATTAAAAATTCTTAAAAAATTCAGCAGGAAATTCTAAGAATTACGGTGCAAAAATTACCTAATGATCTGTCTAAAGCGCGGCGGATCCGCGGCATTAGCCGCCTATTGCGGCGGTTCCGCGCCTATTTAGTCTCTTCAGTCAACCATTTTTGCACAGTAACTTCTTTATTTAAATGCTGAGTTTTATGGGAATTTTTAATATTTATTCAAGAGTTGAATTTTCTGGGGTGTTTTGGGAGTTCGCAGATTCGATCGGATTATCAGACTTTGTCTATGTGGCTTTCCGGATATTTTGGAATATGTTAAAAAGTTCGACCGGATGTAAATACCCAATCTTTCCCTTGCCGGAAAATATCCAAGTGTTGGATTTTTCTGTGGTTTAAGGACGTTCTGAGTAGTGCAAGTAACGCGATGGTCCCTCTAGAAGACAACAAACCTTAACTCGATTATGTGACCGTCTAGAACTGCCCTTTGAACCTTCGGGTTTGGGGCAGTACGGCGTGCCACATGTGAGGCGTTGGCTTGACCCTTCTACGGCTGGACCGTTGGTACTGAGGCATGAAGTGAATGTCTTTGAACCTATTTCATGTGTTGAACGGTTTCGGGAAAACTTGGGTGTTCGAATGTTCGATCGGAAAGTTTAATATTTTCTATTTATCCGGAATGGGATACAATAATTGGAATTCACAATTAGTTATGAGATAACTGAATGAATGTTATAAACATAGCACTTTAGTCTCACTTGATCGGTTGCTACGGAATTTTGATGCGATCAAAAGTCCGTCGCAATCACGTAGCGTACGCGGATACTCGCCGGGTAAACTTAATAGACAGCTACACGCCATAGCCCCGACCAAGTGACTGTAGGAGAACCTCGTCGCCGAAAGCATCCGTTCGGGTGCTCGCGGTAGCGGTGTTCCTCCTTAGTGCACTTCGTCGACGGTATCGGGGGTGCGGCCGTCTACTGAAGTTTGCGACGAGCATTCGATCAGGATGTCGGGAATCTTGTTGAATTTCCCGACTTGATATTGAAAAGATATTTCGATAATGAGACTAAAATGCGGGGTTTATAATTGTTATGCAAGCGATGTCTAAGGAATTCATTTGATTAGGCATGCGATGTCTATGCAGGTTGCGGATTCCAACTGTTGTAGTTTTACACTTTCTTTTCTGTGACCGTAAGTGTAATATGTGATATCGCCGGTTTCGTTGCTATATGTCAACGACAATTGGGATATGCATATTTACTTACGTTGATGACATGTGATGTTATGCGTTGCTGGATATGTTATATTGGATCGTCGTGTTTGAATAGCCGGGGTTTTTTTTATGTGAGATGAGTGTTTTTCATTTTCATTCATGTAAAAACTTGTATGTAATATTCTTTTATTGGGGCACTTCCAGGTTGCGGAAGATGTCACCCTTTGTATATTATTTACTTTTCCGCACTAGGATAGACCCAAGGAGGGGAGCACAAGTAACCGGGTTCTGGAGTCCAGTGGGAGACCAACTCGAGGAGTCGAGTCCGGGTCTCCTAACTCTAGAATTGGTAGGGTTGCTTGCCGCTCTCGTAGGGGTCTAGGGGTGTGGGTTTGGCTATTCATCACGACCGTGGAATCCGTGTTTTATACTGGCTCGTATTGAAAACACGGACGTCCTAGTATATCCAATATTTCATATGTTTCTTCTGCTGCGATATCTGTGATGTGATCATGTGATAGATACTGTATATAGTATATATGATATATTATATAGATGTTACTTATGTTTTACACCCGCGCTAGCCCTGCCCTGCTCTGCCGTTAGTTACCTAACCTAACGGTGTACGAGGGGACATCGAGGCGAATGCGGATGGCATAAGTGTACGTCGTATTTATCTGTGATGTTTAGGTACTTAAATGATGGGACTTCATTAATGTGATTAATGAAATAAAAGAAACCTTAAGATGTTGTAGAATTGAATTTCAAAAATAAAACAGGTAGCTACAGTTCTTGCTTTGCACAGCGGTATATGTGATATATCCTGCACCTTATTCGATGAGGAAAGGGCCGAGATCCCTTCACCGGGAGTGACTCCTTTAGCAATAACTGGCAGATGCTACACACTGGGTTTGTCTTTTGATTGCTTTTAAGAGTTTTTGCTTTGCACAGTGATATATATGATATATCCCGCACCTTATTCGATGAGGAAAGGACCGACGATCCCTTCACCGGGAGTGACTCCTTTAGCAAAACTAGAAAAGCCTCAAAAGCACTCCATTTTAAAATCATTTGATTCTAAAACGATATCAAGTTCATTACGCAATAGGTTTTCAGAAAAACCTGTCGTAGCCCTCCGTCATTTCAGATATGTACTGGTTAGTATTCGTGCTGCGTTTGTTGACCTCTGTCAAGGCGTAGTGTGCGGTAGCTGATTAGTGCTTATCTGTATAAGCATATGATGTGATTGATTTAGGGTAGTCGTGCGACCTTGTTGACCTCTGTCAAGGGTCGTGCGGGTGGGTTTACTTCAATCAGGAAATGACGGGTTGAACATGACTAGCAGCCTATGGTTTGTTGACCTCTGTCAAGGTCATAGGACGCTAGGGGCAAAATATTATCGGGAATTTCAAGTGTTGAAATTTGCAATGAGATTGCATACCTTCTATGAGATACTTGGATCCCGATACCCGCTGCGAGTAATTGTTACTCCTGGGAGAGTTTTACACATTACAATTAGCCGATCAAGTAGGTGTCTAGAAAGGTGTCAACGGGGTTACGCCTCTGGGAAAACGAGGTTTACATTAATTAGGTTCGTGCGAAAGCACGGGGGACCTCCCTCAAAGTACCGACACTGGCCTGGCTGAAAGATTGGCGAACTTGTAGTGTGTAATTAATCCCGGCTAGTCTTTACTTTTAGGGTTTGAAGGAAGATTTGATAAAAACAGTGGGAGCCATCCTGATTAGATAAAATAATAACCAATCTATTCTTGCTAGAGCGCACGCTGAGTGTTTTCTTCTCTCTTTCTCCAGGTAGCGACCATATCACGCCTTAATCAAGATAATAATACGGAATATTGACCGAACCCGCTTGTTATACTGAGCTGGGGAACGTTGGTCCCGCTCTAACTTATAATTGTTATAAGACAGAGCAGGAAATTGGGGAATACCAGAATTCCCGTGCCGCCCAAACGAAGAGAGTGCATACTGATGCATCATCTTCGGGTGTGTTCATTACAGAGAACTGTTTCTCAGTATCCTTTACGTCCTGGGTATGTGATACCAGATCAGGATCCCAGATATGTAATATGTTACATAGGGCTACAGAAAGGTAGAAAAACTGAGAACGGGTGATTAGATTCATGAGACAGAAAACGGGGCAAGTGTTGCAGCCAAGTCTGTTGGTCACTGTCACCCTGTATTCCAAATACATTGTTTCTGAACGAATGTTATTAGATACCGTACCTGATATACATGTTAGTTGTATGTATGCCCTAGAGGCCAGTATTGTACAGATGATGTATATTATATTGGATGCTTGGACATATATAGAGATGACTTTCTTGCTCGATATGATAGTATGCTATCTGGTTACTCTTTATCTTAATATGTACACTTGTCTCTTTAAACTGTCTTATAGTTACATGTTGATAAAGCCCTTAGGATGTGTACTTGACTACCTGGACTATGATGCAGATCATACTAGTGGGGACATGGTAGTCCATAAGTACATCCTTCAAGGTCCCTAGTCGTAGGTGTATCGAGACAGGGCATCGATATACCAGTGTAGACTCTCCCGGTATTGGGGGCGTGCAAAACGGTGGTCTTTGGGTACAGTCCCGAGTCACATGGAGGCAATGAGCGATAGGAGGGGTTTCGTCTCTCCCGGTATTGGGGGTTGATGTTGCGCTGTGCTCGATTGGCCGTAACAGGGAAGTCCCTGGCCAGGGCTGATCAGAGATTTGCTGGTAAGTGTTACCAGTAGTTTCTTATGATAGACGTCCGCCACTGTGCAGTGTTATGTGCATTGCACATCAACTTAAAGGATTTGGCATGCATTTCCTCCTGATATTTGCATTTATAGTTCCGATTTATAGCATATCGGTCTTGCTTGAGTTTTGGCATTCGTGTCTTCACCTGGACTCCGATGATTGCGTGATGCTTGATGGAGTTTTGATTTCGAGTTATCTACTCATTACTCGTGCGCATGCATTGCGATATGATGTGTTTATGTATTTATGATTTCGGAGCCGCGGCGATTTGATGGTGTTGGCTGAAATATATTAGTATTGGGGGGGTTTAATTTAAATTCGGGGACCGAATTTCTTTAAGGAGGGAAGATTGTAACGTTTTGAAAATCGTTTCGGTGAAATTTCGAAAAAAACGGTAAAATAAGGGGGTTTTCTGTAAAAAGTCAAAATGCAAATATCTTTATTATAAAATTAAATATACATATTCTAGCTATATAATTGCTAGTATTTAGTGTTTCTTGAGCCACTAGTGAAATTTCAAATTTTCTGAAAAATTTCCCGAAATTAATTATTTTAATATTATTTTAAGCCGTTAAAAATACATTAAATTAGCGATAAATACAAATTTCTTTGTGCTAATTTTAATCTTTAAAATCATGTTAATTAAAATCTAGTTGTAATATAATTTTTTTGTATTTTATTTCAAGTTTTAATTGATTTATTTTATGGAAAACAAAAATATAGTTATTTTGAACTAAAACTTGCAAATATGGTATTGTGGGGGGTCTTTTTTGCATGGAATTCTTTTTGTAATCACTCACACACACCCTCACCCCTCCATGGACGAGCCATACCTACAGCAGCCCCACTTCCCTAAATTCTCATTTCATTCCCACACTTCATGGTCAAAAGAAATGATATTATATAGGAATTGATTAAACAAAGTTGTATGTGTTAATAAAGTGAGGCATGGGCTTTATCTTTCCTTGCTTCATAACACACCCACACCTTTTCTTCCCCCTTCTCCCATTTCAGCCGAGCCCTATGGCTGCAGCCCCCCTCATCTTTTCCTTCTCATTTCACTACAAAATTGATCACAAAATGCCTCAAAAATCTATATAAAACCTCATTAATCTCCTAATTTAAATCCTACCCATTATTCCTTGACCCATCTAGCTCGGATTCATGAAGCAAGAAGCCATTTTGGAGACCAAGATTTTCATGTTAGATCTCTAGTTTTGTGAGGTACAATCTTACTCTAATTGTTACCTTGTTAATAATTGTTGTAATCCAAGCTAATTAGGTGTTTTATTATGGGTTTAATTGAAAGTTGAAATCTAAAGAGAGGGTTTTGATTTGGAGCTAGGGTTTGATCACTTGAGGTTGGTTGTGATGTGTGGTTTCGCATCTTAAGTATGCTAAAAACCTAACCTAATTGCTAAATTTCGAATTGTTACAACTGCATTGTCCAAATTGCATAATTGTTGTAAACTAGGTTTTTAGATTTAATTCGAAAATATGAGATTAAAATATGGTTAAGGTTTTTATCACATTATTAGCTATATAATGTGTAGATTAACATTTTAGAGCATGCAAAACTTAGTCTAGTTGTGGATTTGTGGATTGTTGCTTCGAAATGGTTAAAATTGGGTTTTTGTGCAAACTAAAAATTTTGGTTTAATATAAATTAGTGTGATAAAATCTAGTTAAAGTTTATGTGGCCTAATTAAGCTAATTAGTGAACATTGCGGCCGCTAGATTTGTTTAAATAGCAAGTTTTGTACTAAAACGGTTAAATTTTGCTTACTAGAGTTTCGGGAAAATAGCTTTTAAAGCGAATTTGAAGTTTTGGTGATTTTAACCCTATTTTATATAGATAATTAAGGTGTTGTGAAACCACGATTGATACGTTTGAGTTTTTCTCGATGGTTTGGCGTTTGTACGCCGACGTCGAGGGTTTTTGGGTTGATTTGTGAAAGCAACCATAGGTTTTGACCTATGTGGGATTCACGTGTCGTTTTGATCATGAGTCGGATTTTAATGCGATACGGTGCGTTATTATATGTAGGTACCCATGTGGACTTCGAGACGACAAGAAAGCGCGTGGCGACGTCGACACCGGCTAGCAAGGACTAGGTTAGTAGATTTATATCTACGGGGAGAAGTCGGGTGGATGGCGTATAGCACTCCCGCAGTTCGTGGTGATGTATACGAATACGTATACACACATATATATATTGTTTATATATTGTTTGAGTATATTGATGATAATATGGATATTTGGTGTTCTTAGATGATTTTGTGTCGCCAAACCCTAGAGTAGTGGTCGCACTACACATGCACACACCATCCCATACTTGCATACTTTCTTCTTTCATTTGTGGTTACGGGAATATATTGTTATGTGTTCACATGGGTATGAGACTATGTGTTCACATACGGATTTGAGGATGATACTTGGGTTTGAGATGAGTCGATGAGATTTGTTTTGAGGTTGTGAATTCGGTGATATGGCAGGATTCGTATTTGAGATACGACGTGACGTTGTAGCGGGTCCTTGACGTAGTGTTTCACACACGTCCATGCATACTTAGGCGGTATCAGTATTGTACTAGACGTAGATCAGTACCCCGATCATGATATTTGATAAAGAGGATACCAGGTGAATAGTATGATGAATGTGATATTAACCCGTACCCAGATTTGGGGATGCCGTACGACGGATTTACGTACGAGCTATATTTTGATGATTGATCCGCACTCTTGACTTGGGATGTCTGATTATAGATATGGTATCGGGTATGATACTATTGAAGCGGGATCACCGACTAATATATATACAGGTATGTATATGTATCGACTCAGATGTTAGGCGGTTTCCTTACCTGTAGTCCCGCTTGTTAGCTTAGCCCTTTAGTTTAGTTGTTAGATTAGATTCGATTCTTACCTATTTCAAAAACTAACGAATCGTGGGTATTTTAAAAGACAGCCCAAGGGATCCTACGGATATTTCAAAAGACGTATCTTTTCATAAAAACACCATAGCCCCTATATTTCAAAACCCCATGATTCGTGTTATTTCAAAAGGCACCATTTGTAGGACTTATATTAGATTACTGCAGATTAGTTATAGTTGCGTCTAGTATTCAGCTCTCGCTCATTTTTGTGGTTCGCTTCGCATCTCATGCTTATATTATGTTTCATACTCCATTATTGATATCATGCTGTTAGGACACCAGCACCATTACCGATGATGCGTATGTACCACGTACACTTACTTGCCGGCTCACACACATCTTCATCGGTAATTGCCATGTCACGTACACCTTAGAAAATATTATTGCTTGACATAGCCTGTTAGCTAATAGTTTAGACATGATATTAGCGTACTTGCCTTATATGTTAGTTTAGATATTGTAGTTATTACCTGCTACTTCATGCATACTGTTATTCATTGTTATGCCGCATTCATGGATTCTCATAAATATAATCATTATTTTACGTGTTATTGAGGTTTTGGATTCGGATTTCCTTGAGATTTTCTGGATTTGGAGGAAAACCGCAAAAACATAAATAAACCTTTTCTCTCTTTTAAAATAAAAAGTGCGATTTTTCCCATGATGTATGAGTCGTCCACCATGAGTTTGCTGATGGATTTCGAGACCCGATTCGCGGAGACGGATGAACCGTTTCGGGTACATGGTGGACCCGGTAAGGTACTCCGGGGCAAGAAGCGCGTGATGATGACGATGTGAGCCTGGCAGGGGAGCACTACCTACCGGTGATTTTACCCGACGCGTCGGATATCCGGAGGATACCGTCGTGGTCTTGAGATGGATGGTAGGGGCCGGTATGGACTGACGGCGCCCTAGATATTGTGATTGAGACATTGAGATTTCGAGATATTGAGGTACAGAGACTGTGATACAGAGATATCGAGATATTGGGATTACGTTTTTTGCCGATGCTAGGCACTGTTTTATGCTGATTTCATTATGATACCTCATTTTAAAAATACAAAGGAAATCTCACTAAATTATGAAAACGGTTCTTCAATTACATGTATTCTGTTTTCATGCATTCATACCTCATTCATATGATATATTGCTACTTGAGGCACTGACACGGGCACATGAGATTACACTCGGGTTAGATATTTACCCTAGCCTTGTTATAGGCTACGTGTTATTCTTATATTTGAGGATATATTATGATCATTGACTTAGGTTGCGTTATTTATGCGATTTCTGTGCGTAGATATTTTTCTATTCACAAGTTGGCAACTTACCCCCGTTGTGCCCCAGTTTCTTGCAGGTTTGCCGTACAGGTTTCTTTACGGCTTGCGGGCATAGTTTCCTTCGGGTGATTTGCTAATAGGTGGGTTTACTTGTATCGTACCCCCATTTTATATCTTGTATATTATTATTCTGTTGTATCTAGAAGTTCCATCAACCAAACATGTATTTATTTGAGATAGAGACCAGTGATGTTTATTCTTTCGACCTTAGAGTCGCGCGTTGTATGTCTGTGGTTTTCTTGTGGTTTTTGAGTTTCCTTTTGAATTTTGATCCTCGCCCTAGGCGTTGTATATTATATTGCTTGTGTGGTTGTGACCGTCGATTGACGAAGTGCTAGCTCCCGCTTGGGGATGCCTTTTTATTGATTTCGTATACTATTCATGTTGTATCCCATTTGGGGTCCAGTATTTTCAAAGGAGACTCTGCCGAAATTTTCGGGAAATTTTTGATGTTTTTAGAAACTCGCATAATTCGGCTTATGCTATTAAAACTACTTATTTAAATTGGTTTTCCTTCACTCTACTACTTTTCTTGGTTTGCATTTCTGGGTTTTCGGCTTACTTGGATTACATACGCCTCGAGACGTTTCGTAGTTTAAGAGCCGGTCATGTTCTGTACTTTCGGGACGTGACATTAGGGTTTAGAAGTAAACTAGTATAGTTTCCTAGTTGCGAACCCTAGAATAGGTTTACACCCACACACACATGCTTGCTTGTTATACCTATACCTGGATGATGAGGATAGTGGATGATATTTGGAGATGAGTCGATTAGATTGGGCATAGTGCCATGATATCGGTGATATGATGTGATTCGTATTTGGGATACGACATGAGATTTTAGCGGGCCTTTAGACGTGTGTTTCACACACGCACTTATACTTATATAGATGGTATCAGTTGTACTAGACATAGATCAGTACCCTAGACCATGAGATATGATGATAAGGATACCGGATAATTGATGAGATGGATGTGACATTGACCCGTACCCAAATTTGGCATGCCGTACGAGCTTTATATTGATGATAGATCCTCACTCATAACTCGAGAATGTCATTTGATATTGTATCATACGCGGTACCTTGAGGTGGGATCACCGACTATTATATTTACATATATATATTATATCGACTCAGATTTAGGTTGTTTCCATACCCCTCCTGATTGACTTGTTAGTTAGAGCTGTAGTTTTGCTAGTAGATGTTATGCCAGGCCGATGTCATACCTATTTCAAAAACTAAGGAATCAGGAGTATTTTAAAGACAGGTAAAGGGATTCTACGGATATTTCAAAAGACGCATCTTTTCTTAAAAACCCGTAGCCCTTATTATCCTAAAAACCCCGATTCGTCTTATTTCAAATGGCAAAACAGTATGACATAGATACATTGATGTAGATTCTGCACTGTTGTGTTTATTATTCATTTGCCGCATATTCTTGTTGTTCGCATCGCATTGCATGTTATATAAGTTTATTGTTATATTAAAACCATGCTGATAGGACAGCAGCACCATTATCGATGATGCATATGTTCCACGTATACCAGCTTGCCGGCTCACACACTTCATCATCGATAATTGCCATGTCACTATACTGTAGTACTGTTGCATTCAGGATATGATCCCTTGCATGGCATACTTGTGTACATACCTATCGTACACCCATACGTGCATACATACATAGATGATTCTCGCTGGATTTGGAGATTTGGGAACCGCAAGATACTCTTTAAAACTGATTCATTTTAAAAGAGCGGTTTTCCTCAATATGTGCATATTACTATTCCATATTGTATGATATACTGATATGCTTACATTTCTTTTACAAGTCGCATAAATCATGCTTTTGATTATACGCATTTAGATATGTTGTTTCCATGATATTTCTGGATTTGAGAACCGTGGATATTTCAAAAGAGAGTATGTAATTATTTTAAAAACCCGGTTACCCTTGATATGATATTTCTGTGTGTCCACCATGTGTTTTCTCGGTGCTGAGAGCGACATGTGAAACCCGATTCGAGGAGGCCCATGCGGCCGATTGCGGGTACATGGTGGACCCGGTATGGTACCCCGGGACAAGAAAGGGATGCTGTGTATACAGACGGTGAGCCTGGCAGAGGGACTACTACCTACCAGTGATTGTATTTGAGCTCGGCGGATATCCGGAGGATACCGACCGTAGTAGAGAGATGATATGGGCCGATCCGCACTGACGAAGCCCGATATATGAGGATTTACTTGCCGATGCTAGGCACAGGTTTCATGATGTTTTCGAGTGTCGATGCTAGACACTCAGGTTCCATGATTTTGATATCTCTCGAGGGACACATGTTGATTTATATTCTCTTACTTCCATGCATATGCTTTATGATATTTACATGCATGATGCTTATTGTCGTTGGGTGACACGTGGACGAGATCCACATACATACAGACATTGATCACATAGTCGGATGATATCCACATACTCATAGCCTTCCTGATATAGTTGACATTGATTACATTGATCATACCTCATATTTATGATATATTACTACCTGAAAAAGATGCATCATCATGCTCTTTCTTTATTCGGGTGGC
The DNA here is from genome assembly GCA_030015575.1 of Agapanthus africanus. NCBI lineage: Eukaryota > Viridiplantae > Streptophyta > Magnoliopsida > Asparagales > Amaryllidaceae > Agapanthus > Agapanthus africanus. The sequence continues at coordinate 404,192,064 of CM057337.1, read as the reverse complement.
ATGGGAATCCGAGCATTCCTCTATTGCTTGCTCAGAATTATGACAGTCATAAGATAGAGCGGAACCAACGTTCCACAGCTCAGTATAATAAGCGGGTTCGGTCAATACATCCATATTATTATCTTGATTAAGGTGTGTCATGGTCGCTACCTGGAGAGAGAAAAGAAAACACTTTAGCGTGCACTCTTGCAAGATTAGATTGGTTATTATCATATCCAATCAGGATGGCTCCCACTGTTTTTATCAAATCATCCTTCAAACCATAAAAGGTAAGAATAGCAGGGATTAATTACACCCTACAAGTTCGCCAATCGGTCAGCCAGGCAGGTATTGGTACTCCGAGGGAGTCTCCCCATGCTTTCTCATGGAACTAATTAAATAACCTCGTTTCCACAGGGGCATAACCCCGTTAACACCTTTCTTAGACACCTACTGAATCTGCTAATTGTAAAGTGGAAAACTCTCCCAGGAGTAACTCTTACTCGCAGTGGGTATCGGGATCCAACTATCTCATAGAAGGTATGCAATCTCATTACAAATTTCAGCACTTGAAATTCCTAATATCTTTTTTACCCCTAGCGACTTTTGACTTTAGCAAGGTCAACAAATCATAAGCGCTAGTCAAGTTCAACCCATCATTTCATGATTGAATTAAACCCACCCATACGACCCTTAATAAGGTCAACAAAGTCGTATGACTACCCTAATCCAATCGCATCATATGCGGTAGATAAGCACTAATCAGCAACTGCACACTACGCCTTAACAAGGTCAATAAACACAGCACGAATACTAAATAACACTTATCTGAAATGACGGAGGGCTATGAATGGTTTTGAAGAAAACCTTTAACGTAATGAACTTGATATCGTTGTAGAATCCAATAATTTGAAAAGGAGTGGTTTAAGCTCTGCTTTTTAAATTCGAGTAGTTTTCAAAACAAACCGAGTGGATTGTAGCATCTGCTAGTTTTGCTAAAGAGGCCACTTTCGGTGAAGGGATCTAGTGTCACGACCTAAAATAGCACGTGACTGGCACTTGAATCATGTGAAGTCTATAGGACCACACCTAATTCAAGTAAGCCAAAAGCCCAGAAATCTAAACCATTTTTAAGGAAAGTGAAAGAAAAACTGATTTAAAATAAGTGGTTTAAATAACATGAATGACATTAAACGTTTAAAAGTAACTTCATATTTTCCTGAAAATTTCGGCAGAGTCTCATTTGTAAATACTGGCCCCAAACGGGTATAAACATGAATAATATACATAAAGGCATCCTCAAGTGGGAGCTAGCTCTTCGTCAATTGACGGTCACAACCACGCAAGCAATATAATATACAACGCCAAGGGAGAGGATCAAAACTCAAAAGGAAACTAAAAAAAACATCAAGAAACCCCATAATAATACAACACGCGACTCTAAGGTCGAATAATAACAACTGATTTTCTAAGACTGAAAAATATACAAGTCTGGTTGATGGAGTTTACTAGATACAACTGAAATAATAAATGTACAATGGTGGTCACGATGCAAGTGAACCCACCTACCAAAGCAATCACCCGAAATGAAAGAAGTGAGCCAGCCAAGCCGTCAAGAAACCTGTACGGCAAAACCTGAAAGAAATTGTGGCACAACGGGGGTGAGTTACCAACTCGTGAGTAGAAAATATCACAGAGCAGAAATCGCATGTATGACGCTATCCTAGGTCATATCAAGTAATATTCTCAAATAAATATCCTGATCCATTTACATATAAGTGCAATACCACGTGCTCGTGTCAGTGCCTCAGCTAGCAACATATCAGATACATGATGTATGAATGCATGACTAATGGAAAAAGAATACATCATGAATGAGACAGCTGTTTTCTTTATTTAATGAGATTTCTGTATGTATATAAATCGAGTATCATCAATGAAATCAATAGAGAAATCAGCGTCAAGCATCGACACAAAACATAAATCTCAATGTCTCAATATCTCAGGCTCCGGTTATTCGGACTGGCCTATATCATCAAATCTCAAAATCTCTGTGTCTCAAATCTCAATATCTCAATATTCGGGCTCCGTCAGTCCGGATCGGCTCGTATCATCAATAACACAACCACGAACGGTATCCTCCGAATATCCGCCGCGCCAGACAATCACCGGTAGGCAGTCTGCCCCTGCCGGGCTCATGTCTGCAACTCGAGCTTCTTGCCCCAGGGTACCATACCGGGTCCACCATGTACCCGCAGACGGTTCATCCAACTCCTCGAATCGGGTCTTGAAAACCATCTCAGAACCGAGAAAACATCATGGTGGACAATACTCATCATATTAAGGAAAACTGCATCTATCTCTTTAAAACAAATCATCAGTTTATAAAACTTTCACATGCGGTTTCCAAATCCAGAAATCTCAAGAAGGATCCGAAATCATCAAAATCACGATATCAATAAACAATGAATACCGGCATAAATCTCCATAATACTGCATATCCAATGAATATATGAATGCATCTGACATCATGCAATAAATGCAATAGTTAAACTAGCATATGAAAGCTATAACATATTGCAACTATCAACTAGCAAGCTATGTCAATGAATAGTATTCTCTAAAGTATGCATGATATGGCAATTACCGATGATGATGTGTGTGAGCCGGCAAGCAGGTGTACGTGGAACATACACATCATCGGTAATGGTGCTGGTGTCCTGACAGCAGGGTTTCATAATAATTACAGATAACATCTGTACAAGCATGCAATGTGATGAAACATCATGAATATACAGAAACTGATGTAGTAACAGTAACACTGAAAAATGTACCTACCCAATATACGAGTCCTACAGTTTGGTATTTAAATTACACACAATTCTTCACTTTTGAAAACTAGTATGACTCGAGCCCAGTCAAAAGGGCAAGGAAATTCACCTAAGTCTTAGTCGATCTATATATATACCTAGTATTCGGTGATCTCGCCTCAATAGTATCACGTACGATACAATATATATATATATATATATATATATATATGACATCCTCGAGTCAAGAGTGCGGATCTAACACCATAACTATATCTCGTACGGTAAATCTATCATACGACATCCCAAATCTGGGTACGGGTCAAATATCATATTTATCTCATTACTCATCTGGTATCCTTATCATCATATGTCATGAACTGGGGTACAGATCTAAGTCTAGTACAAACTGATACCATCAACAAATATATGTGCGTGTGTCTGAAACACATCGCCTAAAGATCCGCTATAATCTCCTGCCATATCTCATAGTACGAACCAAATCACATCACTGATCTCACGGCATCATACCCAATCACATCGACTCATCTCCAAGTACCATATACTATCCTCAACATTCGTGTATACGTGTATTTATATATATATATATATATAAGAACCAACACATCCACCTATACATATATATATATATATATACATATGACGTATACACCCAAAACCATATCCCGTATATGCATGTGTATATGTGTGTCAACGTTACTCTAGGGTTCACGTCTAAGAACCTAACTAAACCACTTTCCTCAAATCTCGCTAACACTAACCCATGATCTCCTAAAGCTTATCTTGCTAAGGTACATATCTTGCCATAACATAAATATGTATAACTATATCTCATCACATCATATTTTACGAAAATGCGGGGGTGCTATACACCATCCACTCGACTTCTCCCGTAGATATATATCTACACACCTGATCTTCGCTTGCCGATGCCGACGTCGCCACGCGCTTGCTTGTCGTCTTGAAGTACTCATGGGGGTACCTACACATCATAACGTATCGTGCCGCATTAAAATCCAATCCGCAAACGACACACGAAAATCACATAGGTCAAAACCTATGTTTTGCTCTCGCAAAAAAACCAAATAACGCTCGATATCGGCGTACAAACGCCGATTGATCGAGAAAAACCCAAACGTACCATTCGTGGTTTCACAACACACTAAATATATATAAAATAGGGTTTAAATCATCAAAACATCAAATTCGCTATAAAAGCTATTTCTCCGAAAATCTAGTAAGCAACAATTCCAATTCAGTTCAAATCTAGTTGTTTTAAGAATTCTAGTGGCTACAAAGCTCACTAAATATCTTGATTAAGCCACCCAAACCCAAACTATATTTTAAACTCACTCATTTCCATTAATCCCAAAATTCTAGTTTGCAATTTAGCTTGATTAGTAAAATTCTAAAATAACAATTTGCAAACTGGCTACTAGGTTTGATTTTACATGCCTTAATACGATAAATTACACAATTAAACCATGTTCAAATGATATAAAACCCTAACTAGATTTTAATCTCACATTTGCAATTAAAGTCTAAAACCTAGTTTGCTAAAAACTTAATTTTGACATTTTAAATGTTACAATTAGCAAATTAGCAGCAAGATTAGTTTTAGCATAGCATTAACATGTTAAATACATCACACAACTATAATTAAATAATTAAAACCCTTATCTTGATATCAAACTCTTTCTTGAATTTTCTAAAGTTGAAATTGGAATCATATTACTTACTAATTGAGTTCGATTTAAGTGTTTTAACAACAAATTAAATATAGGTCTAGGATTTATACCTCCTAGATTGAAGATCAAACATGAAGCTTAGCCTCGTAAACTTGCTTCCATCCCCCAAGATCCATACTAAATTGGCTAAAGAATAATGGGTAAAGCTTGGATTTGGAGTTTGCTTTGAATTTGTGAGTTAATTTTTGGATTTTGATGGAATTTTGTGATGAAATGAGAGGGGTAAAGGGGGGGGGCTGATGTGGGAGCTGCTGGAATGGGGTCGGCCATGGGTGAGGGAATGAGGAGAGAGAGTGGGAAAGTGTTGAAGTGAAGAGACAAAAGCCCATACCTCAATTAATTAACCCCATGCCTTCATATTCTTTCATTCTCTTTTCTTTTCATTTCATTTCTAAACTTGAGGTGGGGACACTTGGGGAGTGGGCTGAAAAAATTCGGCCAGCATGAGGGGGAGGGGGATGTGGTGTGTGTGTGAAACAATGAACACCAAACACCAAAACAAGATGCACCATACATCTTTGTTAAATAAATTCCTTTAATTTTCCTTTTCTATTTAACCCTTTCTATGCAATTATAACTAGAATCATCCCATTTTTTTTTGAAAGAACATGTTACATTTTGGTTTAGTGTGTCATGATGCATAAAATTTGTATTAGCCAATTTCAATTTGTTATTATCTCTAATTAAATATATTAGTGAAGGCTTAAAATAATATTTAAAATAATTAATTTCGGAAAATATTTCAGTCAACTAGAAATTTTACAAGTGACTCATTAAATACCAAATACTAGCAATTACATAGCTAGAATAGGTATATTTAAGTTTATGTGGAAAAAATAATTATATATAGGTTTTTACGGAAAACACCAGTATTTTACCGATTATCCGAAATTTCACCTAAACGATTTTCAAAACGTTACATCTAGGCTCTTTCCTCATCGTATGAGGTGCTGTATATTCATAGTGGAGTACAGCTATGCAAAGCAATAACTAGAGCTAACATTTTGAAAAATTTGATTCTACAACATCTTTAGGTTTCTTTTATTTTCATTATTCTCATTAATGGTGTTCCATCATTTATGTTTCCTAAACATCACAGATGAAACGAAAATAAAACACATATATATGCCATCCGCATTCGCCACAGGGACCCGGGTCATCACCGTACGGTTGCTTAACTTACGGCAGGGCGGGGTCAGGACTAGCGCGGATGCAAAACATATATAGTTTCTACTAATATATCATATATATAAATAGTATTCGTCTCACGTAGTTATATGATCACATCACAGAACTCAGGTAGCAGAAGCAAACATATGAAATATTGGATATACTAGGGGGTCCATGTTTTAAATTTAATCAGTAATGAAAAACACGGATTCCATGGTTTTGATTGTTAGTTGTATGTATGCCCTAGATGCCATTTTGTACAAGATTGTATATTACAATGGATGCTTGGACAGATATAGGGAGGACTTTCTTGTTCGACATGATAGTATGCTATCTGGTTGCTCTTTATCTTAACCTGTAGACTAGTATTATGATACTGTCTTGCTCTCACATGTTGATAAAGCCCTTAGGATGTATACTTGACTACAAGGGCTATGATGCAGATCATACTAGTGGGGCTAAGGTAGTCCACAAGTTCATCCTTCAATTGTTCCTAGTCGAGGGTGTATCGAGACGGGGCATCGATATTCCAGAGTAGACTAGCGTATACATTTCTTGACCCATTTATTGGGCGATGGATGATCCCATATCCATTGGTGTTTGACATCAAAGATGGTATACGGGTGCTCAGTGAAGACTGGGTACACTGAACAGGACTCGCTGAGAACTCCTAAATGGTATTATACCTAACGTCAGATAGCGGTTCTCTGGTGAAACTGGTACATGTTAGTCTGTAGACCCGAGATCGTCATAGAGTCTTGTATGATTCCTACCGTGCTTATATTTCCACCTTACCACATTCAAGAGAGCATGCAAAACAGTGGTTTTTGGGTACAGTCCCGAGTCACATGGAGGCAATGAGCGATAGGAGGGGTTTCGTCTCTCCCGGTACTGGGGGTTGATGTTGCGCTGTGCTCGATTGGCCATAACAGGAAGTCCCTGGCCAGGGCTGATACGGAGATTTACTGGTAAGTGTTATCAGTAGTTTCTCGGCCCGTTATGAGCCTCATATCGGCATGACTTATCAAGTTACTGGGGTCTAATATTTACCACCCCTAGACTAGATATGCGACATATCAGACGAAGAGACCGGACTGTACGGTAGTGTTGCTGTTGGATTCACAGGTGTATGGACAAGCATGCTTGTTGATCTTCTGATCGCTCAATACCCGGGTAGCCGTTACGTCCAGCTAGTATCGCTGACGGCTTGTAGGTGACTGATATGATCATCACCTACTGCCGACGTATTGACGAGTCATTAGAGTCCTACACAGAGGTTTCCTAGCTCATGCGAAACAAAGTAGGGCACATATGTGATATGTGCAGGACCGATATTAATACGTGTATGTAATACCGTATTCCAATCTAGCAATAAAGCTTATATGAGATATAACCGGATTGTTGAATCAAGTGTTGATTCAATGATACTTTATATGTATATGTGATATGCATATAAATGATATTCGTCGGTTGTATACGATACAGCAGGGTTATTAAATCAAGTGTTGATTTAATATTTTAATGTGTAATTATATATTTGATATATTAATATACATTAACTAATATTAGCTCACTTAAGAAAATGTTTTCTCTTTATACATTTAATATATATATGATATATGTTAATGTATTTATTTTTTATATCATGCTAGATGATATATTGGACATGGGTGTATGAGACTCACACCACACTTAAGATAATATGGGGTTTTAATTATTAAGGGAAAATCAAAATTAAGTGGAAATTAGTCATGGTTGTGAAGCTTGTAGTAACCATTGACTTAGTCCACTAATTTTATTTTACTCTAGATATTTATTAACCTAACCATTATCTTTTAGCCATGGTTTAGTCTCCACATGAGTGATATATGATATTTCTCACCCATGGTTGACATTCTACACTTGATTGCATCTTCTTCTTCATCCCCATTTTCTTCTCTAGCTTTTTGGGTAGTGAAGAAAAAGTGAGAGAAAAATTATTCTAAAGTGAGAAAAATTCCTAATTCATCAATCTACACTACACTAGCTATTTAGTATAGGTTGTTTTTTCACTAGTTCATCAATTAGTGAAGACGTAGCTTGAGGTGGAGATTCCTCGACGTAGATCATCTTCGGCCTCGAAGTTCTTCAAGCAAGCTTGTTCCTTTCGCCTAGTGAAGCCTAACTAGAGTCCGGGAGACCACTACTTGGAGTGAAGGGACTACTATACGGAGCTTTAGAAGTGAAGGACCGGTTTACAAAGGTTGTATTCCTATTTCGCTTTGTGTAAAGTTGTTTACATATTAGATAAACCCTAATTTTCTAGTTAGATCCTTGTTATGGGTTGCTTAGCACTCTAGCTTTTTTAAAAATGCATGCTTGATGCCTTAGAAAATGTAGCGAGGGTGCTAAGGAACTAAGCAGTCAGAGACAAGCTAGAAAATTAGACGATGTCAGTAGAATTACGAAACCGAAACAATTTCGAAACCTCGAAACAAAATCCCTTGTTTCTGTCGAATTTTTTAAGTTCTCTAATTTTTTTTAAACAAGTGCAGAATGTTACATGTGATGTGACATGAACACCAGAGCAAAACGAGCCAATTCCACCGGATTTGACCCGGCGAAACTTGTATAAAAACCGGCCTGGACGGTTTTGGATTGTGTTTTTGGCTTCGTTTTACTTTGGTATTCCAGTCTCTAGGGTTTGGTGTTTCAAGTATTGTTTGATTTTTCTAAAGATTACATGTGATGTTATCTTTCTGTAGTGACAATTCGGAGTGTTTCGTATTCAAAATTTTAACATCGTTTCGGATTTGATATTAATATGTGATACAATATTTGGAATCCACAATAATTAGTTTTGTGAAAACTAGTTTGAATTTTATAAACCTTGCAATTTAGTCTCATTTGATCCGTTGCCATGTGGTTTTGATATGGATCAAAACTCTGTCGCAATCACGTAGTGTATGCGGATACTCGCCGGGTAACATTACTAGATAGCTACGCCCCAAAGCCTCGACCAAGTGACTGTAGGAGAACCCCATTTCCAAAAGCATCCTCCTGGGTGCTCACGGCCTTGGTGTTCCGCCTGAGTACACTTCGTCGACGGCATCGGGCAGTGTGGCCGTCTACTTAAGTTTCCGACGAGCATTCGATCAGGTTGTCGGGAATCTTGTTGAATTACCCGACTGGTTATTGAAAAGTGTTTTCAATATTGAGACTAAAATGTGGGGTTATGCTTAGGCACGAAATTCGTAATATGAGATATTCCGGGTTTATGATGTCTAAGGAATTCATTTTGTTAGGCATGAAATCCGAAGTATGTGATATATCAGGTTTACGATGTCTAAGGTGGTTGCAAATTCTAATTGTTGTAGTTTTCACGTTCTTTTCTGCGACCGTAAGTGTAATATGTGGTGTATCACCGGTTTCGTTCCTATACGTCAACGACAATTGGGATACGCATATTTACTTACATTGATGACATGAGATGTTATGTGTTGGTGGGATATGTTATATTGGATCATCGTGTTTGAATAGCCGGGTTTTTTTTGCGTGAGATGAGAGTTTTTCATTTTCATTCATGTAAAAACTTGTATGTAATATTATTTTATTGGGGCACTTCCGGGTTGAGGATGATGTCACCATTGATATATATTATTTACTTTTCTGCATTAGGATAGACCCAAGGCGGGGAGCATAGGTAACCGGGTTCTAGAGTCCAGTGGGAGACCATCTCGAGAAGTCGAGATCGGGTCTCCTAACTCTAGAATTGGTAGGGTTGCTTGCCACTCTCGTAGGGGTCTAGGGATGTGGGTTTGGCTATTCATCGCGACCGTGGAATCCGTGTTTTTTTACTGTCTTAATATAAAGCACGGACCTCCTAGTATATCCAATATTTCATATGTTGTCTTCTGCTGCAATGTTCTATGATGTGATCACTTTATATGCATGAGACGAATGTTTTATTATTATATATATATGATATATAATAAACGTTGCTTTTGTTTTGCATCCGTGCTAGTCCAGCCCCTACTCTGCCATTAGTTATTTAACCTAACGTTGCATGAGGGGACCCCGTGGTGAATGTGGATGGCATAAGCGTACGTTATATAAGTATTTTCGTTTCTTTATCTGTGATGCTTAGGAAGCATAAATGATGGGACTTCATTAATGAGATTAATGAAAGGAAAGAAACCTAAAGATTTTATAGAATCAAATTTTCAAAAAGGGTAGCTCTAGTTTTTGCTTTGCATAGCGGTATTCCTTGATGAATATCCAACACCTCATTCGATGAGAAAAGAGCCGAGATCACTTCACCGGGAGTAACCTCTTAAGCAAAACGTAGCAGATGCTACAACCCACTCGGTTTTGTCTTTTGATTGCTTCTCTAGTTCTTGTTTTGCATATTGGTATTCATGAATATCCAGCACCTCATTCGATGAGGAAAGAGCCAAGATCCCTTCACCGGGAGTGACCTCTTTAGCGAAACTAGCAAAAGCCTCAAAAACACTAATTTTCAAAATCACTTGATTCTACAACGATATCAAGTTCATTACGTAAAAGGTTTTCTTAAAAACGTGTCTTAGCCCTCCGTCATTTTAGATAAGTGCTATTTATTATTCATGCTACGTTTGTTGACCATAGACAAGGCGTAGTGTGCGGTAGCTAATTTTTGGTTATCTGCGGCATATGATGCGATTAAGTTAGGGTAGTCGTATGGCTTTGTTAACCATAGCCAAGGGTCGTACGAGTGGGTTTAATTCAATCAGGAAATGACGGGTTGAACTTGACTAGCGCTTATGATTTGTTGATTATAGCCAAGGTCAAAAGTTGCTAGGGGCAAAATATTATTGGGAATTTCAAGTGTTGAAATTTGCAATCAGATTGCATACCTTCTATGAGATAGTTGGATCCTGATACCCACTGTGAGTAAGAGTTACTCCTGAAAGAGTTTTACACATCACAATTAGCCAATCGAGTAGGTGTCTAGAAAGGTGTTAACGGGGTTACGCTCCTGGGAAAATGAGGTTTATTTTAATTAGGTCCATGCAAAAGCACGGGGAACCTCCCTCAAAGTACCGACACTGGCCTGGCTGAATGATCGGCGAACTTGTAGGGTGTAGTTAATCCCGGACAGTCTTACCTTTTAGGGTTTGAAGGAAGATTTGATAAAAACAGTGGGATCCATCCTGATTAGATAAAATAATAACAAATCTAATTTTGCAAGAGCATACGCTAAGTGTTTTCTTCTCTCTCTCCTTGTAGCGACCATGTCACGCCTTAATCAAGATAATAATATGGATGTATTGACCGAACCCGCTTGTTATACTGAGCTGGGGAAACGTTGGTTCTACTATATGTTATAATTGTTATAAGCCTGAGCAGGAAATAGGGGAATATCCGGATTCCTACGCGACCCAAACGAAGAAATAAGCATGTTCATGTATCTTCTTCGGGTGTGTTCGTTACCGAGAACTGTTTCTCAGTACACTCTACGTCCTGGGTATGAGATACCGGATCAGGATCCCATATATGTAATATGTTACACTGGCTAAAGAAAAGTAGACAACTGAGAAAAGGCGATCTTTCTCTAAGAGTATGGAATGGTGCAAGTGTTGCAGCTAAAGCAGTTGGTGAATATCACCTTATATTACCAAATGGGAATACATTAATTCTGAACGAATGTTATTACATACCGAACCTGATATGCAATATTATATCAGTTTCTTTATGATGTAAAGAAGCATATAATTTTGTATCACAGGATAATGTTATGAACATTTTCCTGAATCAAAAGTTGATTAGATCAGGCACGTTATATAATGACATATACGTTCTAAATCAAACTACAGTTCTCAACGTACAGAACACACATAAGAGGAAAAGTTCAGAAATGAACGAATCCTTCTTGTGGTATTGTAGACTAGGGCATATCAATGCGACACGACTAGCTAAGTTACATAAAGATGCATATTTGAATCTGTTCGAATTTACAACTTATGAAACTTTCCAGTCATGTCTCAAAGGTAAAATGACTAAAACTCCGTTTACTGGACACGGAGAAAGAGTTACTGAACTCTTGGGAATGATACATAGTGATGTATGTGTAAGTCCGCGGCGGCGCCCCGGCCGTCGATCCGACGCCGGAAACGCGGAAACAAAAACTTTCAAAAACTATTGAACCGGCACCACCGCGCACTTTTCACCCGGATCGGGCCATTAACCTAGCTACTAGCAAACTAGAAAAGAGTAGAGAAGCTATACCAAGCGATCCGTGTCCTTCGGTCTACGTCTCAACTCCGATCTCCTACGGAATCTCCGTCCGTCACGTCCTCGTCGGAAAGGGCACCACGTAGCCGGGCTCGTATACGGGCTCCCACCTCTTGACCGAGGCAACTCGGGCGCGAAGTTGGCTAGCCGACGCGTCCAAGGGATGCTGTAGAATAGTGTAGTAGCCATGTCTCTTTGGGGTTTATGAGGTTGCCATGTATGGAGGGATCAAGAAAGAACTTTGGAGAGAGGTACATGAATTGTGTAGCAAGGAAAAATGAAATGAACAAAGTTTTCCCTCATACAAAATGAACTCACCCTCTCTCCTCTAAATCAAGTGGCCGGCCTTATCCTCCAAGGTGGAGATAAAATGGAATCAAAAATTATCATGGAGAAAAGAAAAAGATAATTATCAAAAGGTCACACTCATTTCTCATCTAAATCTTTTCATAAAACCATCACAAGAAAAGCCAAGGAAAAGACCATAAAAGAATTTCATCATGATGCTAGTCTCATCATAAAGCCACAAATGCAAGAAAGCCCCTCACAAGTAAGTTAATTGCAAACTTGCAATTAACCCCCTCCAACGAAAAGTCCGGCCGTGAAGGAACAAAGGAAAACCGGCCGGAACGGAATGCAAACTGGCAACTTCAGAAAACTGACCCTGTTATAAATTGCAGGAAAACCCCGCTACTGCATATACATGCCCGCATTTGTATTCCCACTGAACAAAAATGCAAAGAGACAAAACTACACTATCTAATACTAGGATCCGGCTTAAGCCAAAGCCGGCTAGTAAAATCCGTCCGATCACAATCCGTGCAATACCGCATGTATCTGATCGAACCCTGCCATATCTCCATACGGCCTCTACAGCGTTTCGCCCGAAACTTGAGCAACTGAGTGTGGTGGACTCTAAAGACTCGTCAATACTATGGCTTTGGATTTAACCACTAGCACGTCAGAGGTATCAGCCATACGTGACGGGCCACCAGCTATTGACCAAAAGGGACGTCGATGAGCGAACTCATCCTGACACCCTACTGAGCCTATCAGTGACAATATCCGTACAGTCCGGTCCGTTCGTCTATGAGTGTCGCATGGCGGGCCTAGGGGGTTGGTAAAAGTCAGACCCTCAAAAGCGGTACAAGTCGTGTCGGAGTGCAGCCTAGAACACCCTGAGATACTACTGGAATAACTACCAGCAAATCTCCTGCCTTGGCCAAGGACTTTTCATGTTCTGGCTCTCCTAGACACAGCGCGACCTCACCCCCAATACCGGGAGAGACGAACCCCTGCAGATCCGCTCACTGCCTCCATGTTGCTCGGTATTGTACCCAACAAAAACCGGTTTGCACGTCTCCTTTGAGCGTGGTAGGGTAGTAATCAAAGTACAGTGGGAACTCACACGAGACAAATGACGATCCTCAGGTCGATGAACTAACCTGTACACATGTCACCAGGGAACTGCTATCTGACGTCAGGTATAAGACCAACTAGCATGTTCCCGGCGAGTCCTGTCCGGTGTACTCATAACCTAATGAGCACCTGTATACATCTTAGGTGAACCAACTGACACCAGTGGCTTGTGAGACCGGCCACCGCCCCTCGTCGGGGTCTCAGCTGTATACACTAGTCTACACTGGAGAATCGATGCCCTGTCTCGAAGCTCCCACGACTAGGGACCTTTTAAGGATGTGCTTATAGACTACCAGCTCCCACGTATATGATCGCCCTCATACTGCTTGCAGTCAAGCAAGAATCCTAGGGGCTCTATCAACGTGTAATAGCGACCTGTAAGGTCACCTGAAGCAGTACACGATGATAAAGGTAAACCAGATAGCATACTATCATCTCGAGTAAGACTGTCCTACTGGGACAGGTCCTCCCTCAATCATTGCAATCACGTGCCTGTGATCCAATAATTGACTCTGAGGGCACTATCTCCAACAATCTCCCATTTGCACTCAAGGCAAATTATTGCGATGTCGCATACTCACAGCCCGTGTGATACCGAACACACAACTCCTCTACTAGTCAGTCTCACAAACCTCGTTTGCGAAACTATTGCGTTCGAGGAATAGCCTCAGTGAGCGGATCCGCCTTGATGTTTCTTTCTATGTCTCTCTATATCTCAAGTTCGCGGAGAAAGCCATCTCCCGAAATGAGCAATACCTGTCTTAGAATGTGTCTGGATGTCTGATGGGACCTAGCTCATAAGTGAACTCCAAATCCAAACTTCTTAGACCGTATCGTCAACTGAACTTAATCAGTATCCTGCGCCATACCTTCCCTCAGTATCCACCTGGACCATCTGTCCAAAATACTGCCCCTCATCAGAGGGAAAACTATAACTCTGACAGCCACTCTGCCATCCAGGTCACCTTGGAAGCCTGGAATGATAACTGTCTCCCGAAGGAGAATGCTGCCATCATATCCCTAGAACATCCAACTTATGTTCTAAAACTGCTTCCGGTTGTTTCTCCAGGATTGGATCGATATCAACTTATTGCATCTACTGCAAGAACAACATCTGGTGTGGTACTTGACATCTCATGATTGACTCAATTGCCTAAGCAAGTGATCTGCCAATCATGCACATCCCTCTCCCCTTTAGTCTGTAAGACACCTTTAGAGAGGGTGACTCCATCACCTGCAGGTACACTACCGTGCCAGGAGTCGTCCATTCTAAATACTCTTAGAATGCTGTCTAAGTACCCTGACTGGGAAACCACCTAAATCTAGATCTAAAACCATAGATCTAGTAACCAGTATGTCTGATACAAAATCCATTTCCTTTGTGTGACGACCAAAGAATAACCGATCATTGTATAGGAATATCACTTCCTACTCTGTGTATGTCATCCAAATACCAGGACATCACACCCTACTACCTTCTTAATAGATCCATCCCCTATTCTGATGAAGTCAAACCTATGACTGTCACATCAGAAATTGATGATCTATCTCCGCTATATCTGCTTTAGTCTATAAATAGACATAAGCCACATGTCCACCAATGCTTCCGCTTCTCCCACTGACTACGACAACCCTCTAGAAGAGTCATATAGACGTACACTTCTAAAACTAGTTTAGAACGACACTATACTCATCCTCCCGCCGGGTCTCATAGTCTGGAACAACAGCAATGGCAAGTCTGGGTAAACAAGAACCTCTCTGTCACCGTCCTTGAGGCTACCGGAGTACCTCTCGGGCGCCTGAGGTTACTCACCATATCTGCGGAGTGGCCAATGGAATGTCAAACTAGATTGAATCTTTAGGTTCCTATCAAATCTTCAGTAATCGTTTGTGGTTCTAGAATCACTTCCAGTTCTGCCATACTCCCACTACTGTTTTCTGAAAAATCCATTTTATTTTAAAAACCGTGGCGAGTCTAGAACAATATCGCTATTGTTCTTCCAGATGGTAGAAAGTCAACCCTCGTCGTAGCCTGGGTCAACCCACAAACAGCCATTACATAAACGTGCCTTGAGTTGTCCAGTGTCTGGTTTTAATCATAAGCCGGACAACTCCACGTACCTTAACATCGTTAAGATACGAACTATTCTATATCCAATATAGGACCAGAGGCACTGATTTAATTGAACCAGATTCAAATCATGCAACTGTCCCCAGTGCATGTCAACTAAATGGAAGGAGACCGATCAGCATTACTCAACTTAGGAATGCTTCCAATTATGAGTAACCTGAAGGAGAAGCAAGTTCTCATTACTATCAACTGAATACCATTCACAAATATCTACATCTTCGATCGCCTTGAAGAATCCCGATACTTGCAATACCTGGTTCTCTACTTTACTCTTATACCTGTAACTTCTCAAAATTCGGATCTTTTGTTTCTACGAAACACTTGTCTAAATACTAGAGAAGTCATAAGTAAGCCGAATATAGTACGAGGACCAACCCCTCTGTCCTAATGGACACTTGACAATATACAATACTCTGTATAAGTCCCTTGAGTCAAATGACTCATTCACTGTGTGCCGTATGTTGAAAACTGTACTTTTGGTTAAGAAGAATTACACCGCTGTTCAATGCTCCTTACCTAACCATAAACTGATATAGGTAAATGTCATAGACATAATTTCAAAAAGGTATATCTCACTCTATAAAAATAGACGTACAGATATATCAATTTGAAATTGGTGCATAACCGCGGATATTCAAAACCAAATATTTGCCGTCCGGCAAACAACCAAGGTGACTTCCTCAAATATCACTGATTACAACGAATCCCTATATAATGAGGATGATCACCCAATTCCCAATAACTTACTCCCACTCATCATCTATAAAACTATACAGATGTGAGGATCATACCTGGTAAATACATACCCTGGAGTAAGTGTCTAATTGGGAAATCAGTTTTCCATTAACAGTACACAGTGAAACTGAAACATTGAAATGTTTCGACGGGGTATCCCGGTATTCCTAGTAATGCCTCTTCCATTATCCAGATTCATAACTTTAACCGTATATCTCTTTGCCATCTCTCTAAATCCCTTTATATGTCTTTAGTCATTACCTTCTGTACACCCCTTTAGGCCAAATGGTTTTCTTCCTTCCCTACCGTTCGGCACCAGCCTATGGTTTGGAAGAAGACTATCCAATAAGCATAATGGGTGTACTGTCCTAATCCTAGGAACACTCGTAATGCGAGAGAAGGTGAGGATAAAAGACAACCGAATGAATCTTATTCCTATTTCTCCTGAACCAGGATCCATCCCCGAACTGGAACAAGTTCCTTTCTAGTTCGTATATAACCATACGATGGATTATCCAATAAACTTGGGATCTTCGTAGTGTCCTGGAGAAATACAAAGGTGAGTTAGGATTGGCGAAGAAATACTTGGTTTGGTCATGAATAGCAGTCGCAATTTACTTTGCCCTCTTACTAATCCATTTCTTTGTCTTAACTTAATACCTTCTGCACACCATCGTTATGCTAATTGGTTTTCTTCATTCCCTACCGTTCGGCACCAGCCTAAGGTTTGGAAGAAGACTATCCAATTTGCGTAATAGGTGTACTACTCCTAAACCAAGGAGTACTCACAACCTGAGAGAATGCAAAAAGAAAAGACAACTGAATAGTCCTATTCGTTTTCTCCAGAACCGGAAACCATCCTCGAATTCTTTCGAGTTCATATATAACTATACGATGGTTTTGTCCAATAGAAGTGGACGTTCGTAGTAATACGGGGTGTCCTGGAGAAAAGGGTAAAAGTAGGAGTGGCAATGAGGTCTGCAACTCTGACAATCCAAAAGCCAGTGTTAAGAAGGTTCGGTCAAGTTGGTCACTGAGTCATAGTCTAGGGTCGGGTCAATGGTCGCTGCCAAAGAGAGAGAGAAAAGAAACACTCAGCGTGCACTCTAACCTAGATCAGAATGGTTATCACTTTATCTAATCTGGAAACCTCCCACTGTAACGTCAAATTCTTCCCCAAACCTGAAAGAAGAATTAGCCGGGATCACCCGAGGAGTAAACCAACTCATCAGTGGGAATCGGGATCCAACTCTCATCGCATGATAACGTGACGGAATCCGCTCACGTTATCACACTCCAGAAGGTATGCGCATATCTGGCAAGTTTCAGTTCTTTTGAAACTCCCGATGTGGATTTTTGCCCCATGCTCTTATGACCTTGACGAAGGCCAACAAATCATAAGTCACATGTCAGGTTCTACCCGTCATTGTCCAGGTTAATTTGAACCCACCCGTACAATCCCTTGACGAAGGCCAACAAGGCTATACGACTGTCCCAAACCAACGCATCTATCTATGCAGCAGAAAGGTAACAAGCAGCTACCATACACTATGCCTTGACGAAGGCCAACAAACATAGCATGAATACTACGTGCTACCCGTCTGAAACGACGGAGGGCTACGAATGGTTTCTGGCGAAAACCTTTAACGTAATGAACTTGATATCGTTGAAGGAACGGATAGCTTTTTAAAAATATAGTGACGAAAACCTTTGCTAAAGATGTCACTCCCGGTGAAGGGATCTCGGCTCTTTCCCCGTAGAATGAGGTGCAGGATATTCCAACTGAATACCACGATGCAAAGCAAAAGTAATCGGCTATAGTGAAGTTATTGCCCTGACGCAAACTTTTTGACCAAGGGGTCACTCCCGGTGAAGGGATCTCGGCCCTTGCCTCGTCGACTGAGGAGCAGGATATTCCAACTGAATACCACGATGCAAAACAAAAGAGAACGTCCTTGCAATAACAGCTTTTTGAAAAGTGTTCCAACAACATCAGAATAGGTTTGTTTATCTTGCATTGATCCAAATCAACGTAGTCCCATCAATTGATCACACCACAAAGAACGAAAATATTCTGACGTACGTATATGCCATCCGCATTCGCCACTGGGTCCCGTCATCACCCGTTAGGTTAGCTTACTAACGACAGAGCAGGGACTGGACTAGCGCGGATGCAAAACATATACAACATCTACTAGTATATATATAATATATAATTTTCGCTCAAGGCGTGATAAAAATGCAACAGCATAGAAATGTACAGCATCACAGAACAATACAGATATCTGGGATCCCCGGGTTTCACAGAGCCGCTGCTGAAACCCAACGTTCCCCTGGTCGTGTGGATAGCCTGTGCAATGAAAATCCTAGACCCCTACGGGCGCGGCAAGTTACCCGCCAAAACTTGAAGCGAGGAAGCCCCCTTCAGCAACGTGAATGGACCACCCAGCACTTCACGGAATCCGGTAACTTGGGCACCCCTCCTGGGTCAACCTGTACCCCCTACGAGTGCGGCGAATAGCCCGCCAATTATAGAGTGAAGCCCCCTCCGTCTCAATGCCGTGAGATGCGGGCTCGTTGCCCTCTAGAATCCGGCTATCCGTGCACCCCTCCGCGGGGTAATCCAAATACAGAAAGTAAAATATACATACAACGGGTACATCGACCGCAACCTGGCCGTGCCCCAAAAGAATAATACAAACAGGCAGTGACGGCAGTCCACATGTCGAACGCTCGCCCCGCAATATCAAATGTACATATAAAACAGAACTGTACTAACATTGCATCCAGGCTATCCCCCACGACCGATCCGCAACAACACAGCACAATCGCAGAACATCAACGTGAATGTCAGGTTCGCAAATCCGTCTAAAAGGGCTATAGCAGATAGACTGGATATACCGATCGAGTGACATTCACGGTCGCAGATATAATGTAAATACTGTGAACTAGCATGTTTAAAATATCCGATCGAACAAATTCTATCAAGTGGGCCCCAAGCAGTACTGAAGCACTTATAGAAAATCTGGGCCCAAAAATAATATTCCAAAACCCCTATTTCCAAGTCCAAAGCCTACTGGGAAATTTTGGTGTAATGAGCACACCTTACCGCCGCGGAACCGCGGCCAAACCAGGGGTTTGGCCGCGTTTCCGCGGCCGTACTAAGCGATTACTGTATCAAATTTTACCAGAATTCTTAGAATTTCCTGCTTGTGTTTCTACAATGACCTGAAAAAATTTTGGAGCAGAAAAAATTTCGAAAGAAAACACAATGCAATGAAAATACAGTTTTTGGGGATTTTTGTTCGATCGAGTTCTAAACATACTAGAGCAAGCTAGGCTTGGTTAATGGCGAGGCTCTGATACCATTGTAAGTCCGCGGCGGCGCCCCGGCCGTCGATCCGACACCGGAAACGCGGAAACAAAAACTTTCAAAAACTATTGAACCGGCACCACCGCGCACTTTTCACCCGGATCGGGCCATTAACCTAGCTACTAGCAAACTAGAAAAGAGTAGAGAAGCTATACCAAGCGATCCGTGTCCTTCGGTCTTCGTCTCAACTCCGATCTCCTGCGGAATCTCCGTCCGTCACGTCCTCGTCGGAAAGGGCACCACGTAGCCGGGCTCGTATACGGGCTCCCACCTCTTGACCGAGGCAACTCGGGCGCGAAGTTGGCTAGCCGACGCGTGCAAGGGATGCTGTAGAATAGTGTAGTAGCCATGTCTCTTTGGGGTTTATGAGGTTGCCATGTATGGAGGGATCAAGAAAGAACTTTGGAGAGAGGTACATGAATTGTGTAGCAAGGAAAAATGAAATGAACAAAGTTTTCCCTCATACAAAATGAACTCACCCTCTCTCCTCTAAATCAAGTGGCCGGCCTTATCCTCCAAGGTGGAGATAAAAAGGAATCAAAAATTATCATGGAGAAAAGAAAAAGATAATTATCAAAAGGTCAGACTCATTTATCATCTAAATCTTTTCACAAAACCATCACAAGAAAAGCCAAGGAAAAGATCATAAAAGAATCTCATCATGATGCTAGTCTCATTATAAAGCCACAAATGTAAGAAAGCCCCTTACAAGTAAGTTAATTGCAAACTTGCAATTAACCCCCTCCAATGAAAAGTCCGGTCGTGAAGGAACAAAGGAAAACCGGCCGGAACGGAATGCAAACTGGCAACTTCAGAAAACTGATCCTGTAATAAATCACAGGAAAACCCCGCTACTGCATATACATGCCCGCATTTGTATTCCCACTGAACAAAAATGCAATGAGACAAAACTACACTATCTAATACTAAGATCCGGCTTAAACCAAAGCCGGCTAGTAAAATCCGTCCGATCACAATCCGTGCAATACCGCACGTATCTGATCGAACCCTGCCATATCTCCATATGTCCTCTACAGCGTTTCGCCCGAAACTTGAGTAACTGAGTGTGGTGGACTCTAAATACTCGTCAATACTATGGCTGTGGATTTAACCACTAGCACGTCAGAGGTATCAGCCATACGTGACGGGCCACCAGCTATTGACCAAAAGGGACGTCGATGAGCGAACTCATCCTGACACCCTACTGAGCCTGTCAGTGACAATAGCCATACAGTCCGGTCCGTTCGTCTATGAGTGTCTCATGGCGGGCCTAGGGGGTTGGTAAAAGTCAGACCCCCAAAAGCGGTACAAATCGTGTCGGAGTGCAGCCCAGAACACCCTGAGATACTTCTGGAATACCTACCAGCAAATCTCCTGCCTTGGCCAAGGACTTTTCATGTTCTGGCTCTCCTAGACACAGCGCGACCTCACCCCCAATACCGGGAGAGACGAACCCCTGCAGATCCGCTCACTGCCTCCATGTGGCTCGGGACTGTACCGAACTAAAACCTGTTTGCACGTCTCCTTTGAGCGTGGTAGGGTAGTAATCAAAGTACAGTGGGAACTCACACGAGACAAATGACGATCCTCAGGTCGATGAACTAACCTGTACACATGTCACCAGGGAACTGCAATCTGACGTCAGGTATAAGACCAATTAGCATGTTCCCGGCGAGTCCTGTCCGGTGTACTCATAACCCAATGAGCACCTGTATACATCTTAGGTGAACCAACTGACACCAGTGGCTTGTGAGACCGGCCACCGCCTCTCGTCGAGGTCTCGACTGTATACACTAGTCGACACTGGAGAATCGATGCCCGGTCTCGAAACTCCCACGACTAGGGACCTTTTAAGGATGTGCTTATAGACTACCAGCTCCCACGTATATGATCGCCCTCATACTGCTGGCAGTCAAGCAAAAATCCTAGGGGCTCTATCAACGTGTAATAGCGACCTGTAAGGTCACCTGAAGCAGTACACGATGATAAAGGTAAACCAGATAGCATACTATCATCTCGAGTAAGACTATCCTACTGGGACAGGTCCTCCCTCAATCATTGCAATCACGTGCCTGTGATCCAATAATTGACTCTGAGGGCACTATCTCCAACAGTATGCGGCCCTATGTCTACAAATGCCAGGGTTGGTTCTTCGTACTTCATTATATTCACAGATGATTTCTCAAGATTCGGACATGTGTTCCTGTTGAAACACAAGACTGAAACTTTTGAGAAATTCAAGGAATATAAGTGCGAAGTAGAGAAACTAACGGGTAGAAGTATTAAAGTCCTTCGATGTGATTGAGGAGGAGAATACTTGAGCACGGAGTTCCTAGATTATTTAAAAGAGAATAAGATTCTTTCTCAGCTTACTCCTTCGTATACACCACAGAACAACGGTGTATCGGGGTGGAGGTATCGCACCCTATTAAATATGGTGTGCTCTATGATGAGTACTGCTGAGTTACTTGTTACCTTTTGGGGTTATGCTCTTGAGAAGCCTCATACCTATTGATTAGTGTTACATCAAAATCATTGCTTAACACTTCATATGAGATATGGATTGGAAGAGACCATCTCTTAAATGAGTTAAGATATGGGGTTGTCCGGCCTATGTTGAAAAGCAAAATCCGGACAAGCTCGAGGCAAGGTTAGTTCTGTGTAAGTTTGTTGGATATCACAAACATTCGCGAGGGTATATCTTCTACCATACTGAGGAGCAAAAGGTGTTTTGTTTCTCAGCATACAACCTTTTAGAAAAGGAAATTCTTATGGAAGAAATTAGTGGTCATAAGGTAGAACTGGAAGGAGTTCCATCTAGACAAACAAACAGTTGATGATTTGGTAGAACCAGAGGATTCAATAGCTCCCGACGAACCTCAGCCTCTCCGCAGATCTAGTAGGGTTCTTTATCCACCTAAGAGATACTACGGTTTTCTCAATGGCAATGGAAGAGAGGATTGCATCATGGAAGATGATGACCCAATTAGTTTCGAGAAGGACATCACAAGTGGAGACTCTGTTAAATGGCTGGATGCTATGCGATCTGAGATGGAATCCATATACACCAACAAAGTATGGACTTTGGTAGTTGCACCTGAAGGGTAAAACCCATCAGGAGCAAGTGGATCTTGAGAAGATTCTTGGTGTAGATGGAAAAGTTGAGACTTTCAGAGCTAGACTTGTTGCAAAAGGTTGTCGTCAATAACCAAGTGTGGTTTTTGATGAAACCTTTTTCTTCAGTGGCTATGTTTAAGACTATCTGGATCCTACTTGCCATTGCAGCATACCATAACTACGAAATCTGGTAGATCGACGTGAAGACCGATTTTCTAAATGGTGATTTAGAAGAGAGCGTGCACATAACACTGCCAGAGGGCTTCGTAGACAGTAGGAGCAACGGAAAGGTGTGTAAGTTGCTTAAATCAATATACGGATTAAAGCAGGCAACATAGAGTTGGAACATCTGTTTTGATGTGGTAATTAAAGAGTTTGACTTCATCAAAATGGTAGATGAACCTTGTCAAAAAGGTTGTAGAGAGTAAGGTTTTCTTCCTCGTATTGTATGTGGATGACATACTCTTAATAGGAAATGGTGTCCCTATGCTACACTCGGTCAAGCTCCTCTTATCACAAGATTCTCCATGAAGGATCTGGGTGATGCCGCCTACATCCCGTGGATTAAGATCTATAGAGATAGACCTAAGCGGATGTTGGGATTGTCCCAATCTAGGTACATTGACACCATACTACAAGGGTTTAGTATGTATGATTCCAAGCGTGGGAATTTACCCACGATCTCAGGAATCACTCCCTCTAAAGAGATGTCTCCAAAGACTGATTTGGAGAGAGCTCGCATGCAAGAGATATCCTATACTTAGACAGTAGGCTCTATCATGTACGCGATGCTGTATACCAGACCCGATGTAGCATACTCACTAGGTGTAGTAAGAAGGTATCAAGAAGATCCTGGGGAGAATCACTGGACAGCAGTGAAGAACATTCTTAAGTACTTGTGAAGGACTAAAGAATCGTTCTTGGTGTTTGGTAACTGTGAACTCCAAGTGGGGTCCTTTACCGATTCGGGCTTCCAGAGTGATAAGGTCGACTGTAAGACAGTCGCGGATTTTGTCTTTACCCTCAATGGAGGGACGGTATGTTGGAAGAGTTCCAAGCTAGATACCATGGCAGACTCAACGATAAAAGGTGAATACATCGCTACCAATGATGCTACAAAAGAGGTTTTTTGGGTATACATGTTCATGAGATGAACTTGGTTCCTTCCATTATGGTGACAATGGAGCTGTGGCATTGGCCTAGGAACCCCGGTCCCATCAGTGATCCAGACATATTCTTAGGCAGTATCACCTGATCAGGGAGATGGTTGCTCTCCAGGAGATCGAGGTATGGAGAGTTGATAGGAAGAATGACACGGAGGATCCACTCACAGAGGCCAAAACCCTAGATATTGTTTGAGAGTTTTTGGGACGTTGGGTATGAGATACTACAACAACTGGACTTAGTACAAATGGGAGTTTGTTAGTTGTATGTATGCCCAGAGGCCATTGTTGTACATGATTGTATATTACAATGGATGCTTGGACATATATAAGGAGGACTTTTTTGCTCGATATGATAGTATGCTATCTGGTTGCTCTTTATCTTAACATGTAGACTAGTATTTGCAAGGTTCCCTAGGGTCGCCGCTGGGTTTCGGGAGGCATCGACCATGCAGTTTTTTAACAAATTGGCGCGCTAAAGAACCCTAACCTAGAATATTAACTAGAGAATTAGACGAAACTAGAATGTAAATATCTTTACATCTAAGTGAACAACGAATACAACCTTTGTAGACCGGTCCTTCAATTCAATAGCTCTGTGTAGTAGTCCCTTCGATCCAAGTAGTGAACTCTCGGACTCTTGAAAGGTTCCACAAGATGAAAGGAACAAGCTTGTTTGAAGTCTTCAAGGCCGAAGATGATCTACGTCGAGGAGACACCAACTCAAGCTACCTCTTCACTAATATGGATTTAGTGAAGCAAACACCCTAAAATAAATGGCTAATCTAGTAGAGGATGATGAAGTAGGAATTTTGCTCACTTTAGAAATATTTTTCTCACTCATTTTCTTCACCTCCCAAAAAGCTAGAGAGCTTGAGGAAGGAGATGAAGAAAAGCAACCATAGAGAGAAGCAAGTGAAGAAATGAATCAAGTAGTGAGAATAGCAACCATGGGTGAGATAATATCTCATAATAACTCTTGTAGAGACTTAACCGTGGCTTAAGGTAATGGTTGGGTTAATAAATATCTAATGTAAAACAAAACTAGTGGACTAAGTCAATGGTTCTACAAGCTTCCACTAAGCTTAACCATGTGACTAATTTCCAACTAATTTGATTTACTTTAAATAAATAAAATCTTACATTATTATAAGCATAGTGTGAGTCTCATACACCTATGTAGCTTGTTGCAACATGCATGACATAATAATATATATCACATATATATTAAGTGCACACTTAAGTGAGAAAAAGAAATCCTTAAGTGAGCTAATATTAGTTAATGTAAATCAATATATCAAATATATAATTATACATTAAATTATTAAATCAACACTTGATTTAATAATCCGGCTATATCATATATAACCGACTAATATCAAATGTATCTTATCGAATCAACACTTGATTCGACAGCCCAGCTATATCACATATAACTGACCGATATCACATATCGTGAGAATAGAATACGGTATCACATACATGTATTAATCTCGATCCCACACATATCACATATGTGCTCCTACTTCGTTTTGCCTGAGCCAGGAAACCTCTGTGTAGGACTCTAAAGACTCGTCAATACGCCGGAAGTAGGTGGTGATCATTTCAGTCACCCACAAAGCGCAAGCGGTCTGCTAAATGTAACGGCCACCCGGGTATTTAGCGATCAGAAGATCAAAAAGAAAGCATGCTCATACTCCTGCGAATCCAATAAGTAACACTACCGTACAGTCCGGTCTCTTTGTCAGATATGTCGCATATAACAGCCTAGGGGATGGTAAACGTCAGACCCCAATAACCTGATAAGTCATGCCGATATGAGGTCCATAACATTTTGAGAAACTACTGTTAGTTATATATATGCCCTAGAGGCCATTGTTGTACATATGATGTATATTATAGTGGATGCTTGGTTATATATATAGAGCATTTTCTTGCTCGATATGATAGTATGCTATCTGGTTACACTTTGTCTTAACATGTTGACTTGTATTGGTTTACTGTCTTGCTCTCACATGTTGATAAAGCCCTTAGGATATGTACTTGACTACTAGGACTATGATGAGATCATACTAGTGGGGCCAGGGTAGTCAACGAGTACATCCTATAACTGTTCCTAGTCGAGGGAGTATCCAGACAGGGCATCGATACTCCAGAATAGACCAGCGTATACGCATCTTGACCCATATGATGGGCGATGGATGATCCCATATCCATCGGTGTTTGACATCAATGATGGTGTATAGGTGCTCAGTGGAGACTGGGTACACTGAACGGACTCGCCGAGAACTCCTAGATGGTATTATACCTATAGTCAGGTAGCAGTTCTCCGGTGACACTGGTACAGGTTAGTATATAGAACGAGATCGTCATAGAGTCTTGTGTGATTCCCAATGTGCTTTGATTTCCACCTTACCACGTCTAAGAGTGCGTGCAAAACGGTAGATTTTGGGTATAGTCCCGAATCACATGGAGGCAATGAGCGATAGGAGGGGTTTCGTCTCTCCCGGTATAGGGAGTTGATGTTGTGCTGTGTTCGATTGGCTATAACAGGAAGTCCGTAGCCAGGGTTGATATGGAGTGAAACTGGTAAGAGTTATCAGTAGTTTCTCGACCTGTTATGAGCCTCACATCGACATGACTTATCGGTTACTGGGGTCTGACGTTTACCACCCATAGACTTGATATGCGATATACCAGACGAAGAGACCGGACTCTACGGTAGTATTACTGATTGGATTCATAGGAGAATGTACAGGCTTGCTTGTTGATCTTCTGATCACTCAATACCTCGGTGGCTATTACGTTTAGCTGACCGCTTGCAGCTTGTGAATGTTTGATATGATCATCACCTACTGCCGGTGTATTGAAGATTTTTTAGAGTTCTACACAGAGCTTTCCTGGCTCAGGAAAAACGGAGTAGGGGTACATATGTGATATGTGTGGGACTGAGACTGATACGATATGAGATACCGTATTCTATTCTCGCGATATGTTATATCGGCCGGGTATATGTGATATAGCCGGGTCATCGGATAAGTGTTGATTCGATGAATTGGTACTTGATGTATTGGTCGGTTATATGTTATATAGCCGGATTATCGGATAAAGTGTTGATTCGATAATTTAATGTATAATTATATATGTGATATATTACGTTACATTAACTAATATAAGCTCGCTTTATGGATTCTTTTTCTCACTTGATAATACATTGATGTATATGCGATATATGTTAATTGTATTATTTTCTTTTTTTACATAATATATTATATATGTGATATATAATATTGTAACATGTTAGGGTTACAAATGCAACATGGATTTTGAGTTTAAACCTAGTTAGGGTTTGGATTAGGGTTAACTATTTGGATGAGGGTTAAGGAAGCTTCAAGAAGCTTTGACTTTGTCTTTTTTCCTTGATATTTTGTGAAGATATTTGTTAACCCAACCAAAACCCTTAACCTATGGTTTATTCTCTACAAGGGTTAAGGCTTTCATTCTTAACCCATGGTTGCAATTGTAACCATAACAATAATTTCATTATTCATCACAAAAGGTTTTTCATCTTCTTCTTGCTCTTGAAAAAGCTTCCCTAGCTTTTTAGTTTGTGGTGATTAATAATGAGAAATTGAAAACAAAAGAGTGTAAAATTCCTACGTCATCATCCTTATCTATTCTAGCTACTTAGATTAGGGTGTTCACTTCTCTAATTACTTCATTAGTGAAGTGTAAGCTTGGGTTAGAGATTATTCAAGGTAGATCATCTTAGATCAAGAAGAATTCAAGCAAGATGCATCATTCACCTCATGGAGCATCTCGAGAGTCGGAGTTCTTGATGATCGCAGCGAAGGGACCTCAACACGGAGCTTATGAAGCGAAGTAACGGACTAAAAAGGTTGTAATCCTAAACTCTATATGATAGATACTTCTTTGTATGTGATACAAACATGTTACCCTAATATTTCTAGCAAAGATTCATGGTTTGTTTGCTTTGCACCTCTCTA
Organism: Agapanthus africanus; assembly: GCA_030015575.1. Taxonomy (NCBI): domain Eukaryota; kingdom Viridiplantae; phylum Streptophyta; class Magnoliopsida; order Asparagales; family Amaryllidaceae; genus Agapanthus; species Agapanthus africanus. Next base: position 404,164,139 of record CM057337.1, on the reverse strand, counting down.
ATTTTTAAAATGGCAAGAGTGATGCTACCAAAACTAGGCTTGGTGCAAGGGAAACCCAACAGTGGTATCAGAGCCAGATTAGAATTTTAGACACGGTGTTAAAACAAATACGAAAACGAAATCGACTCCGAAATACGGTATTATGAAACCCATATTTTGCTCTCTGTAAATTTTCAAAAAAGTCCTTTAAAATTTTTTCAAACGGTGCAGAATGATATACGGGCCATCTTAAGAACATGGGTGAAATACGGAGGGAGGGATTCAGATTTTGGCCGAGCCCCAGGCCAATAATTCCGGCCTGGCCGGCCCCTTTGGCTCCTCTGCCCCCCGTATTCCTCCTGTGCTCTGGTGTCTTCATTTTGGGTTTCCTAGTATTGTTTATTTAGCCCAATTTTCATGTGATGATTAGTTTGACCTGGGGCTAATTCGTAGTGCTTCCTAGTCGTATAATTTAACAATGTATTGGTAACCTTGACTATTTTTAGCAGTTTGATCGAAAATCGAACACCACATTTTTTACCCCGCTGAAATTTCCAAGTGTTGTAATTTTCCGAACTTGATTATATTCGTAAAATCGTGCAAGTACCCCTATGGACCCCCTAGAAGACTATACTAACCTTAACTCGATTATATTTGTTGGATATATATGCTCTAGAGGCCTACATTGTATAGGATGCTTGGGATATGTATGTACAAGACAGTCTTGCTTGATATGATAGTACGCTATTTGGTTTGTCTTTATCTTAACGTATGATATATTTTACTTGGTGTTTATATATATATATATATATATATATATATATATATATGTTGATAAAGCCCATAGGGTGTTTGTCTGACTACCGGCGTTGTGATGGCAGTCATACTAGTGGGAGCTGGATAGTCAATAGGCACACCCTTAGATGTCCCTGGTCGTAGGAGTATCGAGACTGGGCATTGATACTCCGGAGTAGACTATTGTATACATATCTAGACCCTGAGGAGGGGCGATGGATTGGTCCCGCAGCCATTGGTGGAGTGCACCTAAGGTTTTATACAGATGCTTACTGGATGTGAGTACACCGGACAGGACTCGCCGAGAACTGACTGGATGGTACTATACCTAACGTTAGATAGCAGTTCTCAGGTGACATGTGTGCAGATAGTCCGTTGACTTAAAGTCATCATTTTTCTCGTGTGAGTTCCCACTGTGCTTTGATTATTACCCTACCACGGCTCAAAGGAGTCGTGCAAACAGGTTTTAGTTGGGCACAGTCCCGAGCCATGTGGAGGCAGTGAGTGACTGTTAGGGATTCGTCTCTCCCAGTATAGGGAGTTGATATCGCACGGTGATCGGTTGGTCATTACCATAAGTCCCTGGCCAGGGCTGACTGAGAATTACTGATGGACTGATCAGTAGATTCTCGGATGGTCTTGAGCCATGCCGACACGACTTGTACGGTTATTAGGGGTCTAACGTCCACCACCTCCCTAGACCATACATGCGATACTCTTAGACGAACAGACCGGACTGCGCGGATATTGTCACGGACAGGTTCAGTAGGATTTCGGATGGGTTACCTCATCGGCTTTCTTATCGATAACTACCTGGGGACCGTTACGTACAGCTAGTGCCGCTTGCGGTCGGTGGTTAAACCCACTGCCAGCGTAGTAGTCGAGTTTTTAGAGTCCCACACAGAGATTTCCCAAACCCAGGGGAAAAGATATAGAGGTCGTATGGTTTTACGACAAAGGTTCGGACGCATACGTGTTTAAACGCACGTACGACATTCAGACTGCTTTTACTAGCCGGCTTTGGTTTAAGCCAGATTCTAGTATCGGGTTATTGGATTTATACAGTCTAAAGTTTTTCCGTGTTTTCACGGATGCGAGGGGCGTTCTCGTAATTTTCGAGAAGCTTCTAGAAGGATGTGACATGAGGGGTTGAGGTAGCTTTTTCATTAATTGCTTTAGTGACTCATTCATATGAATCATCATATCATTAAATGCATCATTAATGCATCATTAATGATCTAATGACTCACATGATGAATCATTCTTCTTGAATAAATGAAGCATGGTGAATAATCATTTAATTGATATTATTTGATAATTCATTATGTACAATATATTCAAGTGAGAAGCTTTTTATTCTCATTATCATCTCCACCTTCTCTCTCCTCAAGCTCTCTCTCCTTCACCAAACCCTAATCCTACCACTGATGAGTTGAGAACAAGGATTAGGAAAGACTAAACACTCCATAACCAATCTCTACATCATCTTATTTCCTTTATTAGCAACTAGAGAAACTAAGTAACCTCAAGTTTAGAGGTTATAGCTTGGATTAGGGTTCTCGGGTGGATCGTCTATCATGGAAAGGAAGCCGAGGAGGACGTGGAGATCAAAGGAGGCCATAGAGATCGCAAATACGAAGGACTAGAATCATTTGGTATAATATTTTAACATAGTAGCTTAGAACTCTATGCCATTTGTTAATTATCGCTTAGCAAAGATCTTCGGTTAGTCGATGTTCGCTTAATAAACAAGATCGTTTTTCATATTTCCGCCTCCCCGCAACTCGTGGGGTGTTGCACATCTACTTACAGTGGTATCAAAGCCTCACTAAACAATAATTAACACACTTGCAAAGTTGTATGAATTTCGAACGGAAAACAAACCGGAAAAAACCCCGATAGCATGAAGTTTCTGTCGATTTTAAAATGAAGTCCAAAAATTTTTCAGGGACCTCCAGAATGACCAGCATGAAAATATAAGAACACACAAGAAAAATGGGATCCTGAATCGGCCAAAGCGCCGTGGAACCGCGGCCGATCCCATCGATCCGCCGCGGTTCCGCCGCCGAGTTGGGGCCGATTCAGCCCAGTTTTCTTCTGTGCCTTCTTTGTGATATTTGGGATTTTCTGGTATGATTTTATTTTGCTCAGGTTTCAGATTTGCAGAGAAGTATTGGAGAAAAATTTAATGTGTTTAATCGATCAAAATTATACGGTGTTTGCTTGTTTGATTATATCTGTGAATTGTATTATGTGTTCGTAAACCTCCCCTAACTGCTAGTATGTCGGTTGGCAGGGGGTTGCACATATCTGTGATGTTATATATAACTATTTGTGTATATAAACTGTATTGGGCTGTTGTGGTGATTAGCCGGGTTTTGTGATGGGTTATTGTATTAATTCATTCGATGTAATTGTAATAAGTTGTAATATTATTTTGCGGGGCACATCCAGGTTGCGGTTGTAGCCACCGTTGTATTATTCTTTTTACTGTTTTTGCTCCTAGGATATACCCAAGGTGGGGTACATAAACTACCGGGTATTTTGAAGTGTTGAGGTAGACCGCTTCACTTCTGGTACTTGGCGGGTAGTTTGCCGTACCCGTAGGGGTCTGGGGTGGGGTAAATGGCTATTCATCACAACTGTGTAATCCGTATTTCGTTGCAGGCACAAAAGAAACGCGGATTGCTTGCAAATCCAATATTGTTTATCTGTGATCTGGATTGCCTATTATTGCGTCTGACGAATGTACAATATCTATATATGATAGCTATTTAGACGTCACTTATGTTTTACACCCGCGCTAGCCCAGCCCCCGCTCTATCGTTAGTTAAGTAACCTAACGGGTGATGACGGGACCCAGTGGCGAATGCGGATGGCATAAGAGAACGTTGTATTTTCGTTGTTATCTGTAATGATAGGTTAATTGATGGGACGCATTATTATTAATGCGAAGAAAATAAAACCTAAACTGAATCGTTGGAACAATTTCTAAAAACCACTCGGTTTTCTTGAAAAAGCAAATTTTAAATGCGGAGCTTAAACCACTCCTTTTAAATAAAAGCTATCTCTGTTCCTTCGATCATATCAAGTTCATTACGTTAACGGTTTTTTTGCCAAAAACCAGCCGTAACCCTCCGTCGTTTCAGATAGACAGCACATCGTATTCATGCTATGCTTGTTGGCCTACGTCAAGGCATAGTGTATGGTAGCAGTGTGTGTGCTTATTTGTTGCATAGATAGATGCATTAGTTTAATACAGACGTACACCTTGTTGGCCTACGTCAAGGGCTTGTACGATGTACTTAAATTGATCAGGACAACGACGGGTAGAACTTGACTTGCGTCTTATGACTTGTTGGCCTACGTCAAGGTCTATAAGAGCTTGGGGTAAAAAATCACATCCGGAGTTTCAAACATAAAGGAAACTTGCAGATTTAGCATACCTTCTGTAGTGTAGTGACTCGAGTGGCTTCCATCTAGGGCATCATGCAATGATAGTTGGATCCCAATCCCACTGATGAGTAGGATTACTCTCGGGAATTTTTATCACTTAACAATCAATGCTATAAACCAAGTAGGTGACTAGAAAAGTGTTAGAGGGGCTACGCCTCCAGGGAAAAGAGGTTATTTAATTAAGGAACTTCGCGAAAGTGTTGGAAAACCTCCCTCGAAGTACGAACACCAGCCTGGCTGAAAGGTTAAGCAAGTATTGTGACGTGTGATTAAAACCTGACTAGTTCTTCTTTTAAGGTTTTGAAGAAGGATTTGAGGAAACGGTGGGAGCCATCCTGTTTAGATAAATTAATAAACCAATCTAAACTTGCAAGAGCATATGCTGAGTGTTTTCTTTTCTCTCTCTCTGGCAGCTATCATGAATGGACTAAAACTATTACTTGAAAAAAATATACTAACCGGGCAGAACTATAAAGATTGGCTAAGGAACGTCAATATTGCACTGACTTATGGCAAAGTAGCATATGTTACCTCCACTGTTCCTCCCCTAATCCCTGGACCAGATTCCTCAGTTGTGGACAGGGAAGTCCGTAAAAACTGGGATCTATATTGTGAGCGAGCTAAGTGTATCGTGCTGGCATCCATGAACAATGAACTCCAGAAACAGCACGAGAGTATGGTTATAGTATCCATCTTACTCCATGTCAAAGAATTGTATGGGGAGCACTCCCGTATCGCGAGGTATGAAACCTCAAGGAAACTCTTCCAGATGAGGTTAGCTCCAGGATCGCCTGTAGGAGAGCACGTCCTCAAAATGATCATCCTCATTGAGGAACTCGCAAACCTGGGATGCATGCTAGAGAACGATTTGTATATCGACTTGATTTTGCAGTCCCTTCCCCACACCTTCTCTCAGTTCGTGCTGAACTTCAACATGCACGAAATGGAAGCGGATCTTCCAAAGCTCCTCAATATGTTGAGGGTAGCAGAGACCTCCTTGAAAAAGGAGAAGACCCCCGTTCTGTATTTTGGCCAATCATCTTCTTCTAAATCTAAAGCGAAAGCTAAAGGGAAAAAGAAGATGAAAGCCACCAAACCGAAAGGTGGGGTCAAGAAGGTGCAGGGAACGAACAAGGCAGGAAGAGTGAAGACAGAAAAGAACGAGTGCTTCTATTGTCACAAGCAAGGGCACTGGAAGAAGGATTGTCAGGCTTTCAAAGCTAAGGACATGAAGCAAGCAGTTGCTTCTACTTCAGGTGTGTTTGTAATCGAAAATTGTCTTTCAGTTAACTCTACATCATGGGTACTTGATACCGGTTCTGGTTCTCATATCTGTAATTCTTTGCAGGATCTGAGAAATAGTAGAGTGCTGGGACAGAGATATGACTCTCTGGATGGGCAATGGAATGCAAGTAGATGCAATTGCAATAGGGGAATATCACCTAGGGTTGACTAGTGGGCACATTTTGGTGTTGTACAGCTGTTTTTGTATTCCCAGTATGTTGTGTAATATTATATCAGTATCTTTGTTATCGAATGAAGGATATAGTTTTGCGCTTGAAAGAAATGTTATGAACATTCACCTAAATCAAGAACTGATTGGGTATGGTGTTGGAGATAGTGCCCTCAGAGTCAATTATTGGATCGCAGGCACGTGATTGCAATGATTGAGGGAGGGCCTATCCCGGTAGGACAGTCTTACTCGAGATGATAGTATGCTATCTGGTTTATCTTTAATCATTATGTACTGCTTAGGTGACCTGACAGGTCGCTATTACACGTTGATAGAGCCCCTAGGATTCTTGCTTGACCACCAGCAGTATGAGGGCGATCATATAAGTGGGAGCTGGTAGTCTATAAGCGCATCCTTAAAAGGTCCCTAGTCGTGGGAGTTTCGAGACAGGGCATCGATACTCCAGAGTAGACTAGTGTATACAGTCGAGACCCCGACGAGGGGCGGTGGCCGGTCTCACAAGCCATTGGTGTCAGTTAGATCACCTAAGATATATACAGGTGCTCATTGGGTTATGAGTACACCGGACAGGACTCGCCGGGAACATGCTAGTTGGTCATATACCAGACGTCAGATGGCAGTTCCCTGGTGACATGTGTACAGGTTAGTTCATCGACCTGGGGATCGTCATTTGTCTCGTGTGAGTTCCCACTGTACTTTGATTACTACCCTACCACGCTCAAAGGAGACGTGCAAACAGGTTTTAGTTGGGTACAGTCCCGAGCCACATGGAGGCAGTGAGCGTATCTTCAAGGGTTCGTCTCTCCCGGTATTGGAGGTGAGGTCGCGCTGTGTCTGGGAGAGCCATTACACGAAGCCCTCGGCCGAGGCAAGGAGATTTACTGGTAGGTATTCCAGTAGTATCTCAGGGTGTTCTGGGCTACACTCCGACACGACTTATACCGCTTTTGGGGGTCTGACTTTTACCAACCCCCTAGGCCCGCCATGCGATGCTCATAGATGAACGGACCAGACTGTATGGATATTGTCACTGACAGGCTCAGTAGGGTGTCAGGCTGAGTTCGCTCACAGACGTCCCTTTTGGTCAATACCCGGTAGCCCGTTACGTATTGGCTTATACCTTTGACGTGCTAGTGGTTAAATCCACAACCAAGGTGTTGACGAGTCTTTAGAGTCCCCCACATTCAGTTACTCAAGCTTTCGGGCGAAAAGCTGTAGAGGCCGTATGGAGATATGGCAAGGTCCGATCAGATACGTGCGGTATAGCACGGATCAGGATCGGACAGTTTGTACTATAGGCCGTATGGATATATGGTAGGGTTCGATCAGATACGTGCGGTATTGCACGGATCAGGATCGGACGGATATTACTAGCCGGCTTTGGTTTAAGCCGGATCCTAGTATAGTACAGTGTAGACTTTGTCTCATTGCATTTGTATTCCGGTCGGAATACAGATGCTGGTGTGTTTACACTGTATCGGGGTTTTCCTGTAATTTATTACGGGACCAGTTTTCTGGAGTTGCCAGCTTGTTTTCCGTTTCGGCCATTTTCATTTGTATCTTTCAATGGCCGAAGATTGGTGGAGGAGGGCTTATTTGCATTTGTGCAAATAAGCTTTTGTGGAGGGGGTCTTTGCATTTTCTTGTGTCATGATGGTTGCACCATTCCTTGACCATTTGACTTCTTCTTCTTTCATGATGGCTTGACTTTTGAAGCCATCATGGTTGTTGATGGTTGGTGGAGTGTGGGTTTGTTTTTGTGATCATGTTCGTTCATGATTTGATTTTGATTCCCTCTTGCATTATTGATCAAGCCACTCACTCCCTTATTGCCTCACTCTCATTCTCTCCACCACCCATGCCATGGCCGGCCAAGGAAGAAGGAGGGGCTGCCCTTTTTTGTGGTGTGGGATTTATAGTCTTTTGGCTTCATAAAAATCCCCACAAGTTCCATCTCCAAAAAGTATATATCATTCCTCCACCAAATGGCACCTCCATGAACCCCAAATAAGACACAAGCCTCTACACTATATTCTACAGCAAACCTTGGGCACGTCGACTAGCCAGCTTCGTGCCCGAGTTGCCTCGGCATTGAGGTGGGAGCCCGTAAAAGATGTAGGCGATGTGGTGCACTTCCGGCGACGAGGTGGAAACAGGACATTCCGCAGGAGATCGGGACGACGACGAGAAGACCGGAGGACTCGGATCAGTCGGTATATCTCTATTCCCTATCTTGTTGTTAGCTAGGACTAGTTAATGGTTCGATCCGGGTTTTAGTGCGCTGTGGTGCCGGTTTGCTGGTTTGCAAAATTAAAGTTTATCACCGCTTCCGCATTTGGCCGTCAGATTGACGGCCGGGGCGCCGCCGTGCACTTACAGTGGTATCAGAGCCTCACCATTAACTTAGTCTAGCTTTGTTTAATGTGTTTACATTTCCGATCGACCAAAATCCCAAAAAACCGTATTTTCCTACACATCAGTTTTCTGTCGAAATTTTCTGGTCTCGAAAATTTTTTCAGGTGACTGCAGAATGATGTACAGAGTATCCTAAGACCACTGGAAAATTTTGATTCCCTGATCCTTCCGTACGACCGCGGAACCGCGGCCATAACCCCTCTTTGGCCGCGGTTCCGCCGTAGGTAGTTGGGTTCAGTTCACCATTTTTTTCAGTGGGCTTATGGGCTTAAAATATGGGTTTTGGAATATTAATATTGGGCCCAGAATTTCTTGGTGTGCTACAGTAGTACTTGGGGGCCCACTTGTTAAAATTTGATCGATCGGAAATTTTAAACACATTATTTCACAGTATTTACATTATATCTGCGACCGTGAATGTCACTCGATCGGTAAATCCTGTCTAGCTGCTATAGCCCGGTTAGACGGATTTGCGAACGTGACTTTCACGTTGATGTTCTGTGTATTGCTGTGATGTTGCGGATCGGTCGTGGGGGATAGCCTGGATGCAATGCTAGTACAGTTTTTGTTGTATTATGTACATTTGATATTGCGGGGCGAGCGTCCGACATGTGGACTGCCGTCACTGCCTGTTTGTATTATTATTTTGGAGCACGACCAGGTTGCGGTCGATGTACCCGTTGTATGTATATTTTACTTTCTGTACTAGGATTACCCCGCGGAGGGGTGCACGGATAGCCGGGTTCTAGAGGGAAACAAGCCCGCATCTCATGGCATTGAGATGGAGGGGGCTTCACTCTAGGATTGGCGGGCTATTCGCCGCACTCGTAGGGGGTACAGGTTGACCCAGGAGGGGTGCCCAAGTTACCGGATTCCGTGAAGTGCTGGGTGGTCCATTCACGGTGCTGAAGGGGGCTGCCTCGCTTCAGGTTTTGGCGGGTAACTTGCCGCGCCCGTAGGGGTCTAGGATTTCATTGCACAGGCTATCTACACGACCACGAGAACGTCGGGTTTCAGCGGCTCTATGAAACCCGGGGATCCCAGATATCTGTATTGTTCTGTGATGCTGTACATTTCTGTGATGTTGCATTTTATCACGCCTTGAGCGAATATAATATATTGGTATATATATTAGTAGATGTTGTATATGTTTTGCATCCGCGCTAGTCCAGTCTCCGCTCTGTCGTTAGTTAGCTAACCTAACGGGTAATGACGGGACCCAGTGGCGAATGCGGATGGCATATACGTACGTCATATTATTTTCGTTCTTTGTGGTGTGATCAATTGATGGGACTGCGTTGATTCGGATCAATGCAAGTTAAAAACAAACCTAATCTGATGTTGTTGGAACACTTTTCAAAAAGCTGTTATTGCAAGGACATTCACTTTTGTTTTGCATCGTGGTATTCAGTTGGAATATCCTGCTCCTCAGTCGACGAGGCAAGGGCCGAGATCCCTTCACCGGGAGTGACCCCTTGGACAAAAGTTTGCGTCAGCGCAATAACTTCACTATAGCCGATTACTTTTGCTTTGCATCGTGGTATTCAGTTGGAATATCCTGCACCTCATTCTACGGGGAAAGAGCCGAGATCCCTTCACCGGGAGTGACCTCTTTAGCAAAGATTTTCGTCACCATATTTTTAAAAGCTATCCGTTCCTTCAACGATATCAAGTTCATTACGTTAAAGGTTTTCGCCAGAAACCATTCGTAGCCCTCCGTCGTTTCATATGGATAGTCAATAGTATTCAAGCTGTGTATGTTGGCCAAAGTCAAGGCACAGTGATTGGTAGCTATTGGGGTATTCATATGCAGCATAGAAAGATGCATTGGTTTGGGACAGTCGTACTTTCATTTTGGCCAAAGTCAAGGGTAGGTACGGGTGGATTCAAATTAACCTGGAGAATGACGGGTAGAACTTGACATGTGACTTATGATATGTTGGCCAAAGTCAAGGTCATAAGAGCATGGGGTAAAAATCACATCGGGAGTTTCAAAAGAACTGAAACTTGCCAAATATGCGCATATCTTCTGGAGTGTGATGACGTGAGCGGATTCCGTCACGTTATCAGGCGGTGATAGTTGGATCCCGATTCCCACTGATGAGTTAGTTTACTCCTCGGGTGATCCCGACTAATTCTTCTTTCAGGTTTGGAGAAGAATTTGACGGTACAGTGGGAGGTTTCCAGATTAGATAAATTGGTAACCATTCTGATCTAGGTTAGAGTGCACGCTGAGTGTTTCTTTTCTCTCTCTCTTTGGCAGCGACCATTGACCCAACCCTAAGACTATGACTCAGTGACCAAGTTGACCGAACCTTCTTTAACACTGGCTTTTGGATTGTCAGTGTTGCAGACCTCATTGCCACTCCTACTTTTACCCTTTTCTCCAGGACACCCCGTATTACTACGAACGTCCACTTCCATTGGACAAAACCATCGTATGGTTAGATACGAACTCGAAGGAATTTATTCGAGGATGGTTTCCGGTTCTGGAGAAAACGGATAGGGCTATTCAGTTGTCTTTTCCTTTTACCTTCTTTCAAGTTGCGAGTACTCCTTGGTTTAGGAGATAGTACACCTACTACGCAAATTGGATAGTCTTCTTCAAAACCATAGGCAGGTGCCGACCGGTAGGGAATGAAGAAAACTAATTAGCCTAACGGTGGTGTACAGAAGGTATTAAGTAAAGACATATCAAGGGATTAGAAGGAGGGCAAAGTAAATTGCGACTGATATTCATGACCAAACCAAGTATTTCATTACCACTCCCACTTCACCTTTGTATTTCTCCAGGACACTCCGTATCACTACGAAGATCCACAGTTTATTGGATACTCCATCGTATGGTTATATACGAACTCGAAAGGAACTTGTTCCAGTTCGGAAATGGATTCTGGTTCAGGAGAAATAGGAATAAGGTTTATTCAGGTATCTTTTGTCTTCACCTTCTCTCGCATTGCGAGTGCTCCTAGGATTAGGACAGTACACCCATTATGCTTATTGGATAGTCTTCTTCCAAACCATAGGCTGGTGCCGAACGGTAGGGAAGGAAGAAAACCATTTGGCTTAAGGGGTGTGCAGAAGCTAATGACTGAAGACATACAAAGGGATTTGGAGAGGTGGCAAACAATTATACGGTTGCAGTCGTGAATCTGGAAGAGGCATTACTAGGAATACCGGGATACCCCATCGAAATATTTCAATGTTTCAGTGCCACTGTGTACTGTTAAAAGAAAACTGATTTCCCAATTAGTCCTTACTCCAGGGTATGTATTTACCAGGTACGATTCTCACATCTGTATGGTTTTACAGATGATGAGTGGGAGTAAGTTATTAGGAATTGGGTGATCATCCTCATTATATCGGGATTCGTTGTAATCGGTGATATTTGAAGAAATCACCTGGACTGTTTGCCGGTCGGCAAATATTTGGTTTTGAATATCCGCTGTCATGCACCAATTTCAAATTGATATATCTGTACGTCTATTTTCATAGAGTGAGATATACCTTTTTTAAATTATGTCTACGACATTTACCTATATCAGTGGATGGTTAGGTAAGGAGCATTAAACAGCGGTGTAATTCTTCTTAAGTACAAGTGCAGTTTTCAACCTACGACACACAGTGAATGAGTTTTCAGACTCAAGGGACTTATACAGAGTATTGTATGTTGTCCAGGGTCCATCAGGACAGAGGGGTTGGTCCTCGCACTATATTCGGTTTACTTATGACTTCTCTAGTTTTTAGACAGGTGTTTCGTAGGAAACACAGGGTCCGAATTTTGAGAAGTTATACGTATTTGAATAGAGTAGAGAACCAGGTGTAGCAAGTGTCGGGATTCTTCAAAGTGATTGGAGATGTAGATAGTTGTGTATGGTATTCAGTTGATAGTAGTGATTTAGAGAACTTGCTTCTCTTTCAGGTTACTCATAATTGGAAGCATTCCTAAGTTGAGTAACGCTGATCGACCTCTCTCCATTTAGTTGACATGCACTGGGGACAGCTGCATGATTTGAATCTGGTTCAACTAAATAAGTGCCTCTGTTTCTATATTGGATATAGAACAATTCGTATCTTAACGATGTTAAGGTACGGGGAGTTGTCCGGATTATGCTTAAAACCAGACTCTGGATAACTCAAGGCACGTTTTCTGTAATGGCTGTTTGTGGGTTGACCCAGGCTATGACGAGGGTTGACTTTGTACCATCTGGAAGATCAATAGTGATATTGTTCTAGACTCGCCACAGTTTTAATAAAAATGGATTTTTTCAAAAAACAGCAGTGGGAGTATGGTAGAACTGGAAGTGATTCCAGAACCACAAACGATTACTGAAGATTTGATAGGAACCTAAAGATTCAATCTGGTTTGACATTCCATTGACCACTCCGCAGATAAGGTGGGTAACTTCAGGCACCCGAGAGGTACTTCGGTAGCCTCAAGGACGGTGACTGGGAAGTTCTTGTTTACCCAGACTTACCATTGCTGTTGTTCCAGACTGTGAGACCCGGCAGGAGGATGAGTATAGCGTCTTTCTAAACTAGTTTTAGAAATGTACGTGTATATGACTCTGCCAGAGGGTTGTCGTAGTCAGTGGGAGCAGCGGAAGCATTGGTGGACAGATGGCTTATGTCTATTTATAGACTAAAGCAGATATAGCGGAGATAGATCATCCATTTCTAATGAGACATTCATAGGTTTGACTTCATCAGAGTAGGGGATGGATCTGTTAAGAAGGTAGTAGGGTGTGATGTCATGGTATTTGGATGACATACACAGAGTAGGAAGGGATATTCCTATACTACGATCGGTTATACTTTGGTCGTCACACAGTGGTTTCTCCACATGGGACTTGGACATTATATCAAACATACTGGTTACAAGATCTATGGTTTTAGACCTAGATTTGGGTCGTTTCCCAATCAGGGTACTTAGACAGCATTCTAAGAGTATTTAGAATGGACGACTCCTGGCACGGTAGTGTACCTGCAGGTGATGGAGTCACCCTCTCTAAAGCTGTCTTACAGACTAAAGGGGAGAGGGATGTGCATGATTGGCAGATCACTTGCTTAGGCAATTAAGTCAATCATGAGATGTCAAGTACCACACCAGATGTTGTTCTTGCACTAGGTGCAATAAGTTGACATTAATCCAATCCTGGAGAAACAGTCGGAAGCAGTTTTAGAACATAAGTGGATGTTCTAGTGATATGATAACGACAGCCTCATTCGGGAGACAGTTATCATTCCAGGCTTCCAAGGTGACTTGGACGACATGGAGGTTGTCAGAGTTATAGTTTTCCTTCTGACGAGGGGCAGTATTTTGGACAGGTGGTCCAAGGCAATACTGAGGGAGGCATGGCGCAGGATACTGATTAAGTTCAGTTGACGATACAGTCTAAGTAGTTTGGATTTGGAGTTCATTTATGAGCTAAGTCCCATCAGACATCCAGACATATTCTAAGACAGGTATTGCTCATTTCGGGAGATGGCTTTCTCCGCGAACTTGAGATATAGAGAGACATAGAAAGAAACATCAAAGCGGATCCACTCACTGAGGCTATTCCTCGAACGCAATAGTTTCGCAAACGAGTTTTGTGAGACTGACTGGTAGAGGAGTTGGGTGTTCGGTATCACACGGGCTGTGAGTATGCGACATCGCAATAATTAGCCTTGAGTGCAAGTGGGAGATTGTTGGAGATAGTGCCCTCAGAGTCAATTATTGGATCACAGGCACGTGATTGCAATGATTGAGGGAGGACCTATCCCGGTAGGACAGTCTTACTCGAGATGATAGTATGCTATCTGGTTTATCTTTATCATTGTGTACTGCTTAGGTGACCTGACAGGTCACTATTACATGTTGATAGAGCCCCTAGGATTCTTGCTTGACCACCAGCAGTATGAGGGCGATCATATAAGTGGGAGCTGGTAGTCTATAAGCGCATCCTTAAAAGGTCCCTAGTCGTGGGAGTTCAAGACAGGGCATCGATACTCCAGAGTAGACTAGTGTATACAGTCGAGACCCCGACGATGGGCGGTGGCCGGTCTCACAAGCCATTGGTGTCAGTTAGATCACCTAAGATGTATACAGGTGCTCATTGGGTTATGAGTACACCGGACAGGACTCGCCGGGAACATGCTAGTTGGTCATATACCAGACGTCAGATGGCAGTTCCCTGGTGACATGTGTACAGGTTAGTTCATCGACCTGGGGATCGTCATTTGTCTCGTGTGAGTTCCCACTGATTACTACCCTACCACGCTCAAAGGAGACGTGCAAACAGGTTTTTGTTGGGTACAGTCCCGAGCCACATAGAGGCAGTGAGCGTATCTTCAGGGGTTCGTCTCTCCCGGTATTGGGGGTGAGGTCGCGTTGTGTCTAGGAGAGCCATTACACGAAGCCCTCGGCCGAGGCAAGGAGATTTACTGGTAGGTATTCCAGTAGTATCTCAGGGTGTTCTGGGCTACACTCCGACACGACTTGTACCGCTTTTGGGGGTCTGACTTTTACCAACCCCCTAGGCCCGCCATGCGATGCTCATAGACGAACGGACCGGACTGTATGGATATTGTCACTGACAGGCTCAGTAGGGTGTCAGGCTGAGTTCGCTCACAGACGTTCCTTTTGGTCAATACCTGGTAGCCCGTTACGTATTGGCTTATACCTCTGACGTGCTAGTGGTTAAATCCACAACCAAGGTGTTGACGAGTCTTTAGAGTCCCCCGCATTCAGTTACTCAAGCTTTTGGGCGAAAAGCTGTAGAGGCCGTATGGAGATATGGCAAGGTCCGATCAGATACGTGCGGTATTGTACGGATCAGGATCGGACAGTTTGTACTATAGGCCGTATGGATATATGGCAGGGTTCGATCAGATACGTGCGGTATTGCACGGATCAGGATCGGACGGATATTACTAGCCGGATTTGGTTTATGCCGGATCCTAGTATAGTACAGTGTAGACTTTGTCTCATTGCATTTGTATTCCGGTCGGAATACAGATGCGGGTGTGTATACACTGTATCGGGGTTTTCCTGTAATTTATTACGGGACCAGTTTTCTGGAGTTGCCAGTTTGTTTTCCGTTTCGGCCATTTTCATTTGTATCTTTCAATGGCCGAAGATTGGTGGAGGAGGGCTTATTTGCATTTGTGCAAATAAGCTTTTGTGGTGGGGGATCTTTGCATTTTCTTGTGTCATGATGGTTGCACCATCCCTTGACCATTTGACTTCTTCTTCTTTCATGATGGCTTGACTTTTGAAGCCATCATGGTTGTTGATGGTTGGTGGAGTGTGGGTTTGTTTTTGTGATCATGTTCTTTCATGATTTGATTTTGATTCCCTCTTGCATTATTGATCAAGCCACTCACTCCCTCATTGCCTCACTCTCATTCTCTCCACCACCCATGCCATGGCCGGCCAAGGAAGAAGGAGGGGCTGCCGTTTTTTGTGGTGTGGGATTTTTAGTCTTTTGGCTTCACGAAAATCCCCACAAGTTCCATCTCCAAAAAGTATATATCATTCCTCCACCAAATGGCACCTCCATGAACCCCAAATGAGACACAAGCCTCTACACTATATTCTACAGCAAACCTTGGGCACGTCGACTAGCCAGCTTCGTGCCCGAGTTGCCTCGGCATTGAGGTGGGAGCCCGTAAAAGATGTAGGCGATGTGGTGCACTTCCGGCGACGAGGTGGAGACAGGACATTCCGCAGGAGATCGGGACGACGATGAGAAGACCGGAGGACTCGGATCAGTCGGTATATCTCTATTCCCTATCTTGTTGTTAGCTTGGACTAGTTAATGGTTCGATCCGGGTTTTAGTGCGCGGTGGTGCCGGTTTGCTAGTTTGCAAAATTAAAGTTTATCACCGCTTCCGCATTTGGCCGTCAGATTGACGGCCGGGGCGCCGCCGTACACTTACATATGGCACACTGGAAAACGGCATATACATACTTAATCAACCTCAAATTTTCAATTTTCAAAACACGCGTAAAAGAAAGGCTCCAGATTCGTATGAAGCCTTCATATGGCATTGTAGACTTGGTCATATAAATGAAACAAGGTTGACTAAGTTACATAAAGATGGATATTTAGATCCGTTAGAATATTCATCATATGCAACTTGTCAATCAGGTATCAAAGCAAAAATGACCAAATCTCCGTTCACCGGACACGGAGAAAGAGCCACTGAACTCTTGGGACTTGTACACAGTGATGTATGAGGTCCGATGTCTACGCATGCATGAAGTGGTCACTCCTACTTCATCACTTTTACTGATGAATTCTCTAGGTATGGACATGTGTTCTTAATGAAGCATAAATCCGAGACTTTTGAGAAGTTTAAGGAGTATAAAAATGAAGTAGAGAAACAAACTGGTAAAAGCATCAAGACACTTCGATCTGATCGAGGTGGAGAATACTTAAGTACCAGTTTCCTTAAATGCTTAAAAGAGAATGGAATTCTCTCTCTGCTTACTCCACCTTATACACCTCAGCAAAATGGTGTATCAGAAAAGAGGAATCGCACTCTGTTAGACATGGTGCGTTCAATGATGAGTAGTGCTGAGTTGCCACTTTCCTTCTGGGGATTTGCTCTAGAATCAGCAGCATACCTATTAAATAGAGTTCCGACTAAGTCTGTGCCTACCACTCCATATGAAATGTGGAGCGGAAAGAGACCATATCTCAAGTATATCAAGATATGGGGATGTCCGGTATATGTTAAAAAGCATAAACCAGACAAGCTCGAGGCACGATCGGTTTTATGCAAGTTTGTAGGATACCCCAAGCATTCAAGGGGGTATATGGTCAACCACACTAAAGAACAAAAGGTGTTTGTCGCTCGTCACATTGTCTTCTTAGAAAGCGAATTTCTTGCAAAAGAAATTAGTAGGAGCACGGTAGAGTTGGAAGAAATTCCAGAACCTCAAACTGCTACCGAGGACTTAGTAGATCCTCAGATTTCAATAGAACATGACGAACCAACGCCACTCCGCAGATCTAGCAGGCTTTCTCATCCTCCTGAAAGATACTATGCTTTTCTTCTAGATGGGGATCGAGAGGATTGCATCATCGATGATGATGAGCCTACTAGTTTTCAGCAGGCTATTACGAGTAGTGACTCGGTAAAATGGTTGGATGCTATGAGATCCGAAATGGAATCCATGTACACCAATAAAGTATGGACTTTAGAAGTTGCTCCTCCTGGAGTAAAACCAGTTGGATGCAAATGGATCTTCAAAAAGAAGATTGGTGGATTTGGACAAGTGGAAACCTACAAAGCTAGACTCATAGCAAAAGGTTTTCGTCAAAGACCTGGATTGGACTATGATGAAACCTTTTCACCTGTAGCTATGCTTAAATCCATTCGGATCCTGCTTGCGATTGCTGCCTTCCATGACTATGAAATCTGGCAGATGGACGTAAAAACAGCTTTTCTAAATGGACATTTAGAAGAGAGTGTTTACATGGATCAACCAGAAGGTTTCTTAGACAGTGGGAGCAGCGGAAGAGTCTGCAAGTTGCTTAAATCCATTTATGGATTAAAGCAAGCATCGCGGAGTTGGAACATCTGCTTTGATGTGACAGTCAATGAGTATGAATTTATAAAAAATGTAGATGAACCATGTATTTATAGGAAGATTGTAGAAGGAGCAGTAGTCCTCCTCGTTTTATTCGTCGACGACATACTACTGATAGGGAATGATATCCCTATGCTACAATCAGTAAAGCTCTTCTTGTCACAGAAATTCTCTATGAAAGAATTTGGAGATGCATCGTACATTCTGGGCGTTAAGATCCATCGTGATAGGTCTAATAGAATGTTGGGACTTTCACAGTCCAGGTATATAGACACTATACTAAAGAAATTTCGTATGGAAGAATCCAAGCGCGGCAATATGCCCGCTTGTCACGGAATCACCCTCTCCAAAGAGATGTCTCCAAAGACTGATGAAGAGAGGGCTCGCATGAGCATTATACCCTACGCTTCGGCGGTAGGATCAATAATGTATGCGATGTTATGTACCAGACCGGATGTAGCTTACGCACTTAATGTAGTAAGCAGGTATCAGTCTGACCCAGGTGAGAAACATTGGATAGTGGTAAAGAACATTCTTAAGTGCCTGAGAAGGACTAAGGAGATGTTCTTGATTTACGGTAATGGGGACCTCCAGCTAGAGGCTTTTACCGACTCCGGATTCCAAAGTGACAAAGATGATTCTAAATCCATTTCGGGTTTTGTATTTACCCTTAATGGAGGGGCGGTATGTTGGAAGAGTTCCAAACAAGATACCGTCGCAGACTCAACTATGGAGGCTGAGTATACGCTGCTAGAGAAACCGCAAAAGAGGCTGTCTGGATGAGGAAGTTCATTTCTGAACTTCAGGTGGTTCCGTCCATTGCCAATCTAATACCTTTGTATTGTGATAACAATGGCGCTGTAGGTTTAGCGAAGGAACCAAGGTCCTATCAAAAATCCAGGCATATCTTGAGGCGGTTTCACCTGATCAGGGAGATCGTGGATCGTCGGGAGATCGAGATATGGAGAGTAGACACAAAAGACAACACAGCAGATCCATTCATTAAGGCCATCCCTCAAGTGCAGTTCGAGAGGCTGTTTGAGATGTTGGGCATGCGGTACACCAGCAACTGGATATGGTAGAGACAGTGGGTACTCATTGCACCAATTATAGGCCTTAGTGCAAGTTGGAGATTGTTGGATATATATGCCCTAGAGGCCTATATTGTATAGGATGCTTGGGATATGTATGTACATGACAGTCCTGCTCGATATGATAGTACGCTATTTGGTTTGTCTTTATCTTAACGTATGATATATTTAACTTGGTGTTTATATATATATATATATATGTTGATAAAGCCCATAGAGTGTTTTTCTGACTACCGGCGTTGTGATGGCAGTCATACTAGTGGGAGCTGGATAGTCAATAGGCACACCCATAGATGTCCCTGGTCGTAGGAGTATCGAGACTAGGCATTGATACTCTGGAGTAGACTAGTGTATACATATCTAGACCCTGAGGAGGGGCGATGGATTGGTCCCGCAGCCATTGGTGGAGTGCACCTAAGATTGTATACAGATGCTCACTGGATGTGAGTACACCGAACAGGACTCGCCGAGAACTGACTGGATGGTATTATACCTAACGTTAGATAGCAGTTCTCAGCTGACATGTGTGCAGATAGTCCGTTGACTTAAAGTCATCACTTGTTTCGTGTGAGTTCCCAATGTGCTTTGATTATTACCATACCACAGCTCAAAGAAGTCGTGCAAACAGGTTTTAGTTGGGCACAGTCCCGAGCCATGTAGAGGCAGTGAGTGACTGTTAGGGATTCGTCTCTCCCGGTATAGGGAGTTGATATCGCACAGTGATCGGTTGGTCATTACCATAATTCCCTGGCCAGGGCTGATTGAGAATTACTGATGGACTGATCAGTAGATTCTCGGATGGTCTTGAGCCATGCCGACACGAGTTGTACGGTTATTAGGGGTCTGACGTCCACCACCTCCCTAGACCATACATGCGATACTCTTAGACGAACAGACCGGACTGCGAGGATATTGTCACGGACAGGCTCAGTAGGATTTCGGATGGGTTACCTCATCGGCTTTCTTATCGACAACTACCTGGGGACCGTTACGTACAGCTAGTGCCGCTTGCGGTCTGTGGTTAAACCCACTGCCAGCGTAGTAGTCGAGTCTTTAGAGTCCCACACAGAGATTTCCCAAACCCAGGCGAAAAGATATAGAGGTCGTATGGTTTTACGACAAAGGTTCGGACGCATACGTGTTTAAATGCACGTACGATATTCGGACAGTTTTTACTAGCCGGCTTTGGTTTAAACCAGATTCTAGTATCGGGTTATTGGATTTATACAGTCTAAAGTTTTTCCGTGTTTTCACGGATGCGAGGGGCGTTCTCGTAATTTCCGAGAAGCTTCTAGAAGGATGTGACATGAGGGGTTGTGGTGGCTTTTTCATTAATTGCTTTAATGACTCATTCATATGAATCATCATATCATTAAATGCATCATTAATGCATCATTAATAATCTAATGACTCACATGATGAATCACTCTTCTTGAATAAATGAAGCATGGTGAATAATCATTTAATTGATATTATTTGATAATTCATTATGTACCATATATTCAAGTGAGAAGCTTTTTATTCTCATTATCATCTCCACCTTCTCTCTCCTCAAGCTCTTTCTCCTTCACCAAACCCTAATCCTACCACTCATGAGTTGAGAACAAGGATTAGGAAAGACTAAACACTCCATAACCAATCTCTACATCATCTTAGTTCCTTTATTAGCAACTAGAGAAACTAAGTAACCTCAAGTTTAGAGGTTATAGCTTGGATTAGGGTTCTCGGGTGGATCGTCTATCACGGAAAGGAAGCCGAGGAGGACGTGGAGATCCAAGGAGGCCATAGTGATCATAAAGACGAAGGACTAGAATCATTTGGTATAATATTTTAACATAGTACCTTAGAACTCTATGCCTTTTGTTAATTATCGTTTAGCAAAGATCTTCGGTTAGTCGATGTTCGCTTAATAAACAAGATCGTTTTTCATATTTCCGCCTCCCCGCAACTCGTGGGGTGTTGCACATCGACTTACAATATGCCCACGGAACCATGAACGAACCCTAGGGTTTGCCGTAATTCCGTGGTGTCATAGGCGAAGCATTGGTTAACTCCTTCTACGGCTGGTCCATAGATACTGTGGAACGGTTTTTGAGTGTTTTAACTTTGCTCAAGTGTTGAGCTCACGGGGATAATTTGTGAGTGTATGTTGATTCGATCGAAACGTTAAACATCGTCTTGATATATTGTGATTGTGATACAATAGGTGGAATTCATATAGTTAGGCATGAAATCCGTAATATGTGATATTTCGGGTTTACGATGTCTAAGGTGTTTTTGGATTCCAAATGTTGTAGTTTTTCACTTTTCTTTTCTGCGACCGTAAGTGTAGTATGTGGGATATTGCCGGTTTCGTTGCTATACATCAACGACAATCGGGATATGCATACTTTCTTATGTTAATGATATGAGATATTATGTGTTGCTGTGATATGTTATATTGGATTGTCGTGTTCTGAATAGCCGTGTGTTTTATGTGAGATAAGGGTTTTTATTTTCATTCATGTAAAATTCAATGTATGTAATATTCTTTTATTGGGACACGTTCGGGAAGAGGTTGATGTCACCATTGTATATTATTTACTTTTCCGCATTAGGTAGACCCAACGAGGGGAGCACAAGCTACCGGGTTCTAGGGTCCAGTGGGAGGCCATCTCGAGGAGTCGAGACCGGGTCTCCTAACCCTAGAATTGGCAGAGTTACTTGCCTCTCTCGTAGGGGTCTAGGGATGTGGGTTTGGCTATTCATCACGACAGTGGAATCCATGTTTTATACAGGCTCGAAATAAAACACGGACCTCCTAGTATATCCAATATTTCATATGTTTCTTCTGCTGCTGATATACTGTGATGTGATCGTATTATATGTGTGAGAAGAATGCTTTATTATTGTATATATGGTATATAATAAACGTTGCTTATGTTTTACACCCGCGCTAGTCCGGTCTCGGTATGCCGTTAGTTAAGTAACCTAACGGTGCATAACGGAACATTGTGGCAAATGCGGATGGCATAAGCGTACATTGTATTTTCGTTTCTTCTGTGATGGTAAGGAAGCATAATTGATGGGATTTATTAATGAGATTAATAAAAGAAAAGAAACCTAAAAGATCTTGTAGAATCAAATT